>OY986435.1:118231674-118624174 GCA_963920525.1 Dichetophora obliterata
AAAGTCTTTTAAGATCACAACCAAAACAAACTAAAAAAAAGACTTTCAAAGTGTTTCATAACCATCGCTCAAAAAAAAGCGATGTATATAATAATTGCATTGCAATTATAGTTGCTGAAAATTTTTATATTTCCTTGTGAATAAAATCCCGGGATTTCGGGACTTGAAGTTGGTTCGGGATCCCGGGATTGAAAGCCTTAGCTCTAATAAAACATTATTTTCTGTCGTTAAATTTAATTCCAATAAGCAATAAGATTTCGGCAGAGCTTTTAGGGCATAATAAGATGGAACGCAATACTTATGAACAGAATTTACGATTGACCTCATTATATTGTATTGGCGATAGGACAGAGCCATATAAATATACAAGGTCAATGCGTTCTCTCCAGATATTGATCAAACTTTATATTTTTCGTAAGTTCGTTCAGCAGCTTTTTTCAGTGCCTCGGGCGAAGTAGCAGTAACTAATTCTTCAACCTTTCTCCTCTTTGACCTTGCTGAGCATTTCTCGTAACTGAATGTTGGTCTGCCTCCTCCAGTGCATTGTGCTTGGCTCCTATTGTTTATAATTTAAAATTTATACAAAACATAACAAAAAAATAATCATACATAAGAGAGATCTGCTTCAGATATTTCCATATTGGAATTCAGCCATTGCGAGTATTTTTTTCAAATATTGCAGTTGTGCTATTACTTTCAAACCAGTATGCATTCAGCTTTAAAACAAGAAATGCATCCTGTTAATATCTTCAAAGCTTAATTCTTTCTGAAAAAGGTTTTCAATGCATATTTTTAAGTGTGCCTCAATTTTGCTTCGTTTGTTGTTTTTTTACTTAAAGCCTATAGCCATAAAGACAGCGAATTTTGAAATTGCGAGTTCACTGAAAAATTTAAATAATTTCCAAATAGACAGCTGTAGGCAGCTAGTTCTTTGTTTTTTTTTTTAAAATACATACTTGCAGCAACTTAATATAAAAAAAAATAAGAAGGGCTTTTTTGGTATTTTTTTTTAATTCACTTCGGAAGTTGACAATCAGTTTTCGAATCAGTTGTTTCAGGAACATCAGGTCCAAAAGTGACAATTTTTTTTAAAAATTTCGAGATTTTTGGCCAAACATTGATGAAAAAACTATTCCACCGGAATAAAGGACAGTATAGTTAACACTTTTTACAAGGGAAACGTAAAGATATGATTTTAATTGTTTCACAAAAATTGCGGGTAAGATATTTACTTTTTAAAAGTAATTGTTCACAAATTAAAATATTTAAATTAGGGGGCTATTACCGGGAGTTATTTTACCTTTCTTGCATTTATCTAGGCGGAAATTCTTTTTTAAATGGGATAGAGGCAAAGCAAATGGGTAAGAATTCGTGAAAGTACCACTTTTTTCGACTATTTTTATATTTTAATGAAAATTTACAATCATTTCTCAAAAATTTGAGTCGACAATTTTTTTTTTATTAAAGTTATTTGCATTTATAATTTAGAGGTATTTTTTTTTTTCTTATGTCTGTATTTTAGTATTCATTTGGCCGATTTTCATGAAATTTGTGTACATATGTTGTAAAGAGACAGTTTTTTTTATTAGTATTTTTCCGTATCAAAAATATTTGTTTGTTAAATAACTAGTTGTTTAAAACAATCTGTGATAAAACTATGTTTTGAAGCATGGAAAAGTCTGAACACAACCACAAATATTTCTCAAAGTATAAGTGAAAATACAAAAAATTTCTAAGTGTGCGGTTTTTAGTTTAGAAATTATTGCTATTTGAACTCTTCGCTTCATAACGTTTTCTTTAAATTTGTTTCTTCGCAATAGGCAATAGTCCGAAAATTTTATGTCGCAAATACCCAAGTGGTTGATATTTTTGGAAAGGTAATGCATCCACTAAGAAAACTGTTACAACATGTTTCTGATTTACCTCTTCCTGTTCTAGTAGGTGCTTTGGAAATTTGACCTTGTTAAGCAAAAAATTACCGGTATAAAAAAGCAGTTTTAGTTTTTCTGCAAGAAAAATTCCTAAAAATACATTTCTTACACTATTCTTCAAATAAAAAAAAAATATTTGAGAGAGTTATAATAGAGGTATACATAAAATTAAATGGTTGTTAATAAATTTTTTAAAAAGCTTACAATGACCTACTATTTTTATTTGAAAAACAAGAAAAATGCCAAAGTTTGATGGCAAAAAAAATTCATTTCAGGAAAAACATATCTGGGGTCTTTCTTTTAAACACATATTTGAACCTTTTATTCAAAGAGTTGATACATAACTTTTCAACTTTTTCCCCCAAATTAGTTTAATTTCGATTTTAAAAAGGCTTAATTTTCGATTTGTTCTAACACCTGCTTTTATTAATTGACAAACAATAACACATATGTATGTGTGTATGAGAGTGCATTCTCATAAGAGTATTATTGTTATTATGGATTTGCAATAGTAGGGTACTCAAATTCAAGGATCCCGGAAGAATTTTTTAATTTGGGATTTTAGTTACAAAATACGAGGGTTTTTGAAGATAGTAGAGGAAATTTTTTAGTTTTACGGTCCCGAATTTTGCGTGGAATTTATGGATCCACATTTTTAACTTCGATATACCCTAGCATATACATTGCTTAATACCGTTACTTAATAAATTAAGCAAATATTTTAATTGAAGCGACGAAGAAGTTTCGTTAATTTTTTGATTCCGTGCAATTATTCAAACGGTTATTCAAAAAAGTTAAACTTTTTCATTTATTTGTATTAAATTTAATTTAACAAATAATAATGTGTTTTCATTTAAAAAATAGTGATTTGGTTGATTGCTGGTTATCCGCGAATAAAGGAGAAAAAGTTTCTGCTCTCTTTTCGTGTGTAAAAAACAAATTTCAAGATAAAATCATTGATGAAGACGAGTTAATGGAAAAAATTTAAGTCATCCTTACCTTAAAGAACGATTAGAAAAAAAATTATTTACTATGGATGAGTTCCATATTTTTTCTGTTGTTTTCGAAGATAATGTTGCTAATCTCGATCATGTAAGTCAAGACAAATTTCTGTTATGCACATATATTTTCAAACATATGTTTTTATGCTAACAGTAACCTTGTACAAGCCATCGATCAGGAATGCCGTCAAAATCATTTGAAGAGTCATCACGAAGAACAAAAAATCGCCGCATACATGATATAATTGAAAACTATTCCATTGAAGAATTAGAATATACAACTAACAAGTTAAAAAGAAGGTGCATTTCTGAAACAAGGATTATAAAAAAGCTTTCTCCTTCAGAAGCTTTGTCTCTGTATATGATGCTGGATCTTTCTGATAGAAAATATTATATACTGAGACAAATAATCAATAATTTGTTCAAAGATGCTTTACCATCATTATATGTACTCCAGACAGAAAAACAAAACAATTAGCCATTGTTAACTGCAACTGAAATTTCTGCAGAAGCAAATTTAAAATAGTTGATGCGTAAGACTGTGCAGGGAATTTTGGAACTTTGTGAAAAGGATAATACCATTTCAAAAAATTTTTTGTTTTCCAAATGGATAATAGCTCCGGATATAGTCAGTATAAACAAAAATTTCCAAAAGATGATAAAACAGATGAATTTATGTTTACAACAGCTTTAGTCCCGCTAAAGTAATTCCCTGTCAATTGAAACTATTAGATGCAAGATAATTTTATTATTTAAATTTTTTCAGAATGATTAATCAAGTTACAAAACAGACACCAGACAACAGGATAAACCAAAAAAGCTGGGATTAGCAGTAAATAAGCAAAGTCCTGTTTTGCAGACCCATTAAATTCATTTTTGCAAAGTAGAATAAAGATTAAGTAGAATGTATTGTTTATGAATGGAATGGTAAAAATGTGGAAATTGCTTTTGAAATGCATTGCACAATGATGGATGGGGCTGTAGCAAACGCTTTATCGAATACAAATGCAACAGCCAAGTGCTTCATATGTGGAGCATCCCCAACAGAAATGAATATTTAAAATTTTTCTAAATCTGCAAATATTGATAATTATAAGTTTGGTTTATCGACATTGCACGCGTAGATAAAATGTTTTGAGTGCATATTGCACATAGTGCCTGCCGACTTCCTTTCAAAAGATGGCAAGTTCGAATGAAAAATAAAGCGGTTTTTTGGGAAATTAAACAAAAAGTTAAAAAGAGTTTAGAACAAGAACAGGTTTAAGTGTGGATCAAGTCAAAGCTGGATTCGGCACAACAAATTACAGAAATACGGCTCGTAGATTTTTTTTCCAACACATTTTTATATAAATGTTCTTTATCCTAGGTAATTTGTCTGAGGAGGCATTGGAAGCAAATAATAAAAATATGAGGAATGTCCGGTTGTCCCATACAAGAAAAGACTCTAGAACTCACGCCAACAAGGATCTTCTTTCTTATTCAGCCCAAGGGCTGAAGGATTGAAAACTGGACCTTCGTATTTAATGTCGACTCCGAACGGCTAATGTTCTTAAGAAGCTTCACATGGCAATTTTTACTCTCTGAGGTTTGCCATTGTCTGCAGAGAGGTGACGACCGAACAGAAAAATTAATTCAATTGAAAAACTTTCTGTCTGAGCTGGAATTGAACCAGGGCTACCGAGGTTCTTTAGCTTAGGGGCCACGCACTCTACCCACTAGGCTACGGCCGCCACTTCTATCTTATATGTTGAATTATTTGGATCCTTTGCTTTCATCAAAAAGGATTGTAACAGAAAATAAATCAAATTTACCTTTAGAAGATATTAAAAAATACATTCTGTGCGAAAATTTAGAAAAGTTTTATTCAAGCATTTTATTAAATGAAATTTAATAATTTCTTGAAAAATTCATTTATTGCGATTCATATTCTTTTTTGTAATTGTTTACTATTCGTGATATTTGTTTAATAAATAATGTTTTTTTTTTGTTTTTACTTCATTTACTTTTTCATATTCTATATACATTCTGAAATTGACAATTTTACAGTTTCAAACTCATTTTTTAACCTAAACTAGTCCGATACAAAATTGACTTAATTTTTAAATTTAGGAGACCATAACCACCTATATATGAAATTTCATCAAAATCGGTCCATTATTCTAATTTTTCCCACTCGCTATATGGGCTTGCATCACTGTAAAAACCAAGCGGTAAAAATCAAGCTTTTTTTAAAACTTAAATTGGGCGGCCATGGTCATACGCTATAACCTTTATTTTCTTATTTCTTATCAAAGAAACTAGAAAACACATCAATTTATGACGAAAAGTTGTAGTTTGTGGTGGTTGGAAAAGTTTGTGGAGACGAACGCTTAGTAACTTGATGTGACTGAGGCTAAGGCGTAACACTTGATTCAGATTTAATATTACATGTTTCTACAGCTTTTGCCGTATAAAGAATATCTTACACAAAAGTTTCACTTGATTACTACCTTCTTCCATTCTGTGTTATTACAAAGGATCAATAATTTGGTCTACGTGGTGTGGTCTAAAGAACTGCCGCCACCTTCCTAAGCCTAAACCTAGAACTTAAATTTCAGAAGCACAAAATTCTGTCAATTTCAAATTTTTCTTTCTAGCACCAAATAGCAAAGTCCTATAAAAGCAACAAACAATTTTCAATTCGGTTCATGCTTGGAATATAGGAGCGTGTTATCACATTACCTGCCAAAATTTATTGCTTTATATTTCATCATTTTTAATAAATTGATTTTTGACTGCACCTTCATATAGTCGGAACCACTGTGCACACCAAGAATGGCGCTAATTGCTGCTGTGCTCGGATCTCATCTCGCACAAGCTATAATGAATGGCCACGATCTGAAAATCCACAATACGCACTACTATACGGTCTCCAAAAAGCAGTCCTTGTATGGCTACGTTCAGATCAGCGCAAGTACAAACAATTTGTGATATTTAGAGTTTCGGAAACACAAGAAAAAACAGTGATTAAAAAATGGTATTACGTTTCGTCAAAAAAAAAAAATGTTGCCGATGCCACCACGAAGTGAAGAACAACAAACAAGTTTGGCCCTCAGAATTCATGGTTATGCATACCAGAATTTTTGCGTTTGCCGAAGGAGCAGCAGCCTATGTATGATGTACCGGTAACCGAAAAATACGAACAAAATTGCGAAGCAAGACCAGAGCCATATTTTGTAGCTGTGCAAGTAGAGGTCGATCCAATAGTGAATCCAAAGAGATTTTCCAAAAGGGAACGCCTGGAACGATGTATGGCTTTCGTGAAGCACTTCATCGATAACTGCAAAAGGAGAATACGAATAATACCAGAACTCAAAGCTGTAACCAAAAAATCTGCAAACCCCAACGCCGATGAGCTGATATGAAGCCAACTCTTCCTATAAAAAGAAATTGGTATCATCGTACGTACATCATGACACCGATATTAACGAAATATTTCAGAAGTTTTGCATCCCAAGTCTGAGACGTATCCTAAAATCAGCTCGGGAAAACTGCCAGTATTGCAAAATCAGAAGCACAAATCCCATTCCACCAGAAATAGCAGCTACCTGAAGCGCAGTTTGAAACCGAATATTCGGCCATTTTATAATATTCGGCCGAAGCCGAAACTGAAACCGGTATTAATATAAAAATTTAAGTTCTTACAAATAATTTTTTTTTATTAAAAGGAAACAAAAGTACTTTCATACACATAAGAAAAAAGGTTAATATAAAAAAAGTATTATTTGAATATTGAAGTTTATAATAATTAATTGAAGTTTACTATAATAATAAAAGAGATTTTTAATTTTTTTTTTATTACAAAAGTATTACATAGTTTATATCTTCCATACACATCAAAATAGTATGCACCTACAATGTACATTTTTATAGAACTACAGAACAAAGTATTTTTGTTTTTTCAAAGGTTTAATATCATAAAAGAGAAATATTTCATTTTCTTTTCCATTATTTCACACACACAGAATTTGTTCGGAAGCTCAATTATCAATTTTTGGGTTCAGTACCTGTAAGACTTTAATATTTATTGCAATAGAGATGATAAAATCGAAAATCGTAGTAATAAACCAAATGTTTTGCGATAACACGATATATCAAATTAAAGACGAATTCATAATTTTTGTTTTGTACAATGCGTTGTAAATATTTTTATTAAACCAAACTTACCTATTTGAATTTAATGACTGATGCAAGAAATTGTTAGCGAAAGTTTCGACTAGTTTCGGCTATTCGGCCATATTGAGAACAAATACCACACTCTCTAACAATGAAATCATGTGTGATGGCAATAAGAATCTTTATTGCATGAAGAGGCACACCGGCACAGCGGCACACATATTCAGTGACAACGGCACAAATTTAGTTTCAGCAGAAAACGAGCTATGAGAAGCACATCAACAACTTGACTTTAACTCACAATAAGCTCAATTTGTGAGCGCACATATGAGATGGACCTTTATACCTCCAGCAAGCCCACGCGTGAGCGACGCTTGGGAACCTGTGATTCGGTACGTAAAAAATTTATTATACCAGATCATGACCCCAGAAATCAAATTATCTTATGAAAAGTTATACAATTTATTTCTCGAGGGCGACAGCATTCTAAATAGTTTACTTTTTTATCATTGGACATACCTGAACAAGAAGCTTTGACCCCGAACCATTTCCTGCTCGAAAGTTCCAGCGAAAACCCACTCCCAGGCGAATTTCATTTCAAACAACAGATCAGTATGTCAGAAGCTCCTGGCGACATTCTCAGTTCCTGGCTGACACATTTTGGAAAAGGTGGGTTACCGACATACTGCCGACACTAACTAAGCATGAAAAATGGCACGAAAAAATTAAACCGCTCGAAGAGGGCGATGTAGGGATAATATTAGACCCTAATCTTCCACGCTACTCATGGCCCAAAGGAGTCGTAACATCAGCATACACTGAAAAAGACGGCCAAGAACGAAGTGCAACAGTTCGCACAGCTACGAGTAAGTATCACTCCTAGCTACTAAACTAATTATACTGGATGTTAAATCGGAGAGGCCGACAACGCCTGCGGATGGTATTGGCTTGCACGTATCGTCATACCGGGGGGAAGAATATGAGAACTTCTACGACTAGCCGTACCATGTAAATACCGGCACAGAAAACAAGTTCAACTTTATACATCATTACCAACTAGGCTTGTGCTTAACAGTTCCAGATACGGAACGGACATGGAACGATTCTTTTGAAGAAAGGAACTAGTTCACGGAAACATGTCCGTGGAACTATCTAGTTCCTTTGCTTATTTGAACTGTACAGACTATTTGGACTGTCTGCTTGTTGAACTACAGAGGGAATTTTAAGCATGACCGCGGAACTATCTAGTTCCTTTATTTATTTGAACTGCAGAACTATTTAAAGCATTTATTTGAATTGTGTGCTTGTTGAACTGCGGAGAAAATGTGTAAAGGTCCATGTAGATTTTCAACACATAGCTCTGACTAGTCTTAAATCAATTGAACAGAATTTGTTGCTTTTTTATTCTTTTATTTATATATTTTTAAATTAAAGAAAAACATTTCTTTGGTTTATATAAAAAAAAGGAACTTCTATCATTTAGTAAATATTTTCATTTAGTAACATGGGGGTTACACGAGACAGTACTGTTAAGACAGTCGCATCACATTCAAAAATTTTTACCCACACACACTCACTTTTACTACTGTCTGCTCTAATGTCTTAAGTTTTTTGTAGACAGTTGGCGGGACAGTAGCTAGGACAGTAAAATGATATTTAGCATATCAAATGACAGAAGACGAGAAAATTTAATAGAATTAATTGAAAATTTGCAATACTTTGGCGTGTACTAATGTCTTGATAAAATAGAAATTTTTTACTATTTTGTCTACTGTCTTGCCAACTGTCTTACCAACTGTCTGGACTCTTTTTCACAGATACAGAGTTTGACAATTAATACGTATTTTTCACCGTCTTAACAGTACTGTCTCGTGTAACCCCCCTGTAAGTAAAGTTCATGAAGTAAATCTATAAAGTTGCTGAAAAGCGATCAAAAATAATTTCCAATCAGTTCTTCATAAGCTCAAAACTCAGTTGCATCTTTTAGTTCATCAGCTTTAAGCATGTTCGCGGAACTATATAGATCCAACAGTTCTCTTTATAAGAATGGCCGCATTCAGCGCAGACAACAGTTGGCAACTGTTGTGTGAAAATTCGCTGAATGGTCGAATTTTGGGAGCGCTAACTAAAACTGATCACGCAGCGGACGCCATTTAATCGAGCGAACAAATTCTATGCTACATGAACACAACTGTTTGGTTAACTGTCAGATGCTGCTACTGACGCTGTTAAATTAATAAACACAGAAAGAACGCACCAAATTTAAGTGAGTAATCTTTGCAATTGAATTAAATTTACATAAAAATTAAATATAATTAAATTGAATCTAACTTCTGACGTGTAGAGTAGCAACACATTCAGAGAAAAACATCGTGAACTAAGGTAGCGCTACCATTACAGTTCACAACAATTGTCTGCGCTGAATGCGGCCAAAGAAAGTAACAAAAGCATGTTCAATGCCATTTCGTGATCGTTCTGTTTCATATGTTAAAAGAAAAAATAAACAGCAATGCTGAACAATGCACACAACTGAAATGACGATATATCATTTTTAATTTTATCTATTATTTTTTTCAGTCTCTTTCACATGTATAATTGGCTTATTTTTCGTAGCTCAAACAACTCGATTTAGTTATGTTAGTGCAAAAGAGATGTCAGCTTATGTTGCTCAATTAAAAATTTTTATTGCAATCGGAACTGTTTGGACATTAAATCGTACAGATGGAATGATTTGAACTATGTCCGAGAGTGAACATAGTTCGATGAACTATGCAGGTCCGGAACGACCCAACTCTACTACCAACATACCCCACTAAGAACTGAAGCTGAAACATAATTAACCAAGTTTTCTCTAAGAAACTTTAAAATTTCTAATTTTTAATTCGAACCATTTGTACGTATTGGAAACCATGCGTAAGAACCTTCTTTTTTACAACAGTATTTAAATGAATCTCTTATAATATAGCTTTAAAAGCTGTCCCAAGCTGTTCGTCAACTTCACTTTTTTTCCTGGGCGGGCATTGGACTCCTGTTTTAAATTGGTTTTTTACATTATCAAACCTTAGTCCCAAAACGATAACCTCAAAAAAGTTGCACAGTGTACGGAAATAAGTTGCGGCGGGCGCAACAGAGTCTTACTAAAAATTGTTCAACAGACAACAAATATACTATATTAAGCATGCCGGTATCGTATGCTAGAGCTGGAGTTGAAGTTAGTTTTCGAATCAGTTGTTGCAACATCAGGTTTCAAAAATGACAATATTTTTAAAAATTTCGAGATTTTTTGCCAAACATTGATGAAAAAAAGTATTGCACCGGAATAAAGGACAGTATCGTTAACACTTTTTTACAAGGGAAATGTAAAGATATGCTTTTATTTATTTCGGCCTCGTGCCGATTACCGGGAGTTATTTTACCTTCCTAGACACGAGACAATAATAATTTCGTATAGAAAAAGTATTGCTTCTCGTGTCTTGCTCGTCGTTGGTGTGCCTCTTTGTGATACAGAATAATGCAGTCAGAGTCGAAATTTTTTTTTTTAAAGTTATTGGCATTTATAATTTAGAGGTACTTTCTTTTGTCTGTTTATTAGTAACCTTTCGGCCGATTTTCATGAAATTATTGTGCATGTTGTTGAGGGACAGTTTTTGTTATTAGTATTTTTTCTGCATCAACAATATTTATTTGTTAAATAACTAATTGTTTGAAACAATGTGCGATAAAATTTAGTTTCGGAGCATGAAAAATTTGAACAAAACCACAAATATTTCTCAAAATATAAGTAAAAATACAAAAAAAAAAATTCTAAATGTGCGTTTTTTAGTTTAGAAGTTATTGCTATTTGAACTCATCGTTTCATAACGTTTTCTTCAAATTTGTTTAGTCGCCTCATTACTCAGCTAGCATCGCTATCGCTAGAACTAAAATTACTAGAACTTAATAACCGGTAAAAATCAAGCTGTTTTTAAAACTTAAATTGGGCGGCCTCGATAGTCTAATGGTATTGTGCTTGACTGTCGCTCAGGGGTCCCGGTTTCGGATCATGGCTGGGCCATGGTCCTACGCTATAACCTTTATTTTCTTATTTCTTATCAAAAAAACTTTAAAACACATTACTTTACGACGAAAAGTTGTAGAGAACTGCCAGCCACCTTAACCTAACCTAACCCCAATACTTAAATTTCAAAATTGCAACATTCTGTCAATTTTCAATATTTTTTTCTAGTTCCAGCCACAGATGCACTAATAGTGATTTTATAATATTCTTGGTTTTTATTTTTTAGAGAAATATAAGAGTCAAAATCTCCAACACCTCTCATGCCCTTTTATTTGAGAGAGTCTCATTTAGCGTACTTTTAAACAGGATCAACAATTTTTTAAAGTAAAAGAATAAATCTTTAAAGTTTATATATCGTTAAAAGTTTAAATATCGTTCTTCATTATTGAAACCAGTGGTTCTCAACCGTTTTTGGTAGCGCCCCCTTTCCACGTTCACGTCAATCTCGCGCCCCTTCCAAAATGTGTTTCAAGATCAATAAATTTGTTCTGTTTTATATAATCCGTTCCAATTTAAAACAAAATTTATATAAGTAATACAACTTCAAATAAAAAAATAATTATTATAAAAAATGAGAACATTGGTTCTTACCATATTTCAGTAAAATTTTTGAAAACAATTTCGAACATTTAACATGAAAAAAAACCATTTAAAAAAAAACAACATAAAAATGTATATGTTAATCAAATTGTTGGCAAAGAGTTTTTATATTTTATTTTAATATGTTCGGAAGTTATTAACCATTACTGAAGAATTGCAATTTTTAAATGTAAACTAATTGTCAGTTGTTTTAAATTTTAATAATTTTGATAAATTGCTAATTGTTGTGTTTTTATTAAAAATAGTATAATAAAAGAATTATAAAAAATCTCCCCTGAAGATGTTGCCAAAGAAATGATGAAACGTCGGAAAAAAATTGAATAAAAATTGCATTTAAAAATTGCAATTGAACAGTAATGGTCTAAAATCAATGAAAATACTTTATTTCAGACGGTTTTGGTAGTATAAGACTTAAATTTGGTAATTTAGTTCGTATGGTTACTGTCGGTAACTGTACTAAAAGTGTGTATACACGCCCCCTTTTACCTCCCCCAAACCAATGGATATGCTTTATTTAATACGGTTTTGTCGTATATGACTTAAATTTCGTAATTTGGTTAGTGTGGTTACTGTCAGTAACTGTGTAATGAATATGCTTTATTTAATACGGTTTTGGTCGTATATGGCTTTAATTTGGTAATTTGTTTAGTGTGGTTACTGTCAGTAACTGTACGAAAAATTGGTTTCCACCCCCCTTTTTCAGCCCACAAATCAGTAAAAATGCTATATTTCAAGCAGTTTTGGCCGTTTAAGATTAACATTTGATACCTAAGTTTGCATGATTACTTTCGGTAACTGTACTAACAAAGGGTGTTATCGCTTTGTAGCCACACCTACTTTTTGAGAAATCATTAAAATTGATTACTGGGTCGATGGACCTAAAATGTTGGCTTAGTTTGTATGGTTATTGTCAGCAACTGTACTAAAAATTGGTGCCACGCCCCCTTTTACCGCCCACAAACCAATGAACATGTTTTATTTCAACGGTATGGGTCGTATTAAACAAACATTTTTTTAATTCAATTCATATGGTTACTCCCGGCAAATGCACTAAGAATAGGCCTGCCCACTTTAGTTAAACTCACTTTTCGGGGAGTCAGCGTCGAGTGAAGCAAAGTGCGCCAGGCTTAAGCTAAATTGAGCTGAAATTTGGGCAGTTGATTTGTATCGATTACGAGATGGTTTTAAGGAAAAATTTTTGCCGCACCCCTTTTTACCGCTTACAAAACAAAAATGCTATATTTCGCACTGTTTTGATCGTATTATAATAAAATTTGGTTATTTAGTGCATATGGCTACTTTCGGCAGCTATACTGAAAATGGTGAATATATTTGGCATTTCTTGACATTTTCGCAGCAAGGCAGTCTGTGGCAGAACAACGTCTGCCTGGGAATACTAGTACATGATAAAGCTGAGAAGCTTGACTCATACAAATATGTGGAAGAAACCTGAACTAAAAGACGTAATGTGCGGCTTCATAACTTTTAAGAGAAAACTGATCTTTGGCACATGAATAACACTTCACCTCTAATGTCGCGCCTTGAATGCTTTCAGGAAGTACCATAACATCAACAATTAATGGGTCACGCACTAATTTAGATGTCCAGTTTTATGATGAAATATCGTTTGAATTCCTCATAAAGGGAGTTAAAGTGAGAAATCAGAAGATCTTTTTGCTAAAAATTTCTTTCGCCCCCCCCCCCCCCCCGGAAATAGCTCACGACCCCTAGGGAGGCACGCCCACCAGTTGAGAACCACTGATTTAAACCTTTAAAAAATCATACAAATACTTCAAATTCTCGAGCGATAGATTTACGGAATGCCCTAAATCAAACGAAACTGCAACATGTTGCCTTATTGATTTTTGTTTGTCTGTTTCAGTATGAATTTTTTAACATAATTTTTTCATCAAGATCACAGAATTCAAACATTAAAGATTTAGAAATTTGAACATGCATTTTAAATTTAACTTACTTCTTCATCAAGATCTTGAACTAGAGAATCCATGTTTTCACTTATTTCTTCTAACAGATGATTTGATGGTGAATTAGGAGTAACATCGCTTAAGAAAGCAAACAAATTATCCAAATCCACTGAGTCACTGTTGTGCTGAAAGCTTTCACCAACCGATTTCATTATTTTGACATTGACTTCATTCGTACTATCACTTTGATAAAGTTTGTTATTTATTTGATCCGCCATATGAGAAAGAGCCATAATTTCTTCTTGAACCAGCCTAAAAAATTATTTGTTTTAAAAATACAGCTCAAAATAGAAATTATATAATCCAATTTAACGCAAGTTCTTAATTATAAAAATATTCATAAAAAATAATTTGCGAAATATTGTGGAAGTTTCCAACTCTATGGACCGAAAAAAAACCACATAAAAGAAAAAAAGTCAATGAATTTACAGTTGTAAATCACCAGAATAATGCTACTACCCAGCAGCGGATTTGCCAGTGGCTACCATAATAAAGAATAAATTACCAGGTAAGGAAGCATTACTTTTTTCAAAAAGTAATGCGTCTGCATATAGCAGAAGTAATTAACTCATACCTCATTACCTGTAATGTAGCATACAAGGAAAAGTAATGCAGTGATTTTTATAACTTAATACAAGTAGTATGTTACTCCATAACTTCTAGGTAATGCTGAAGGGAGGCGATCACTTACCTCCTGTCTCATTCATTGTTAAATGTAAGGCCTTTTATGCATAGTAAGGTAATATAGTCGGAAGTAGTGGTCATTACAAGGTAATTGATGCTTCATATATTCGGAATATATTCCATCCGCTACTGGGTAGTTAACATAACTAAAAAAAAAAACAAACTAAATTTAGTTGTAAGATTATGTAAAAACCAAAAAAATACCATTTTGACGTAGAGTTATTTTTCAAGCACATGTAAGGTGTTCGTTTACTTAGGCTGTATTTCATTTGGAAACTTTTCATTTGAGGTAGGAAAGAAAATGCTGAGTTGAATAAAATTTCTATCTGTTGAAATTGAAATCGCTCTTTTGCTGTGCCAAATAAAGCATGCAAATTTTATTCAGAAATTTTGACGTCTTCTCAGCAAATGAGCCCTTAGTTGCCTAAGTATCATATTTTTTCATAATACGAGACTTCTTAAGACGCATTTGACTGCTACGTTTTCTAGTACTTATTTTTTTATTCAAAATTATATTATGAGTTTTAAAAAATTGTATTTTTTTTGCGTAAAATAACATTACAAAAACAAAAATTGTGTAAGCATTATAAACTTTTAAAAAAAATATTTATTCATTATTATTTCCATTGTATGTATTTTACCATGATCAGCTTATAGATGAAATAAATTGAAAACATGTTTTAAATTATAAGCACCCCATACACTTATAAATTTATAGAACACTGAGTTGCGGACTGAGTTTTTACTTGGCCACACACAATTTAATCGACTAGATTGACTAAGCATTCAACCATCATTATGTAGATGGATTTTGACTATTTTCTGTGTATTTTTATTTTATTTTTTATTAAAAATTTCATTTTAGTGGATGACTTCTTTACACACTATTCTCTACTCCGACTCGACAACTTCCAAAAGTGCATAAAAGTTAACACATTGCCTACACGCGCATCCGTTCTGGCCTGTGAATGGTAACACGAGATAGTACGTAACAATTTCGGAGTTCCAAACGGCAACATTAAAAATTCTTACACCAAAAATGCAGTGTCAGCAAAAATATCGTCGCAACACTAGCAACCATAAAACCAACAACAACAATAGCAACAGCAAAGACAACAACAATAACAACACAGAGTCAGCAAACAGCGGCCGCGTCAACTTAGGCATTACTAAGGTTTTTCGAGCATATTTTAAGTTAGTCTTTAAGCAGATCTTTTTCGTTAATGAACAACTGGCACATAGTGCCAATAATAAATAATTGATAACTGGCACATAGTGCCAGCAACAAAATTATTGTTTCATTTCAAAAGTTTACTTCGATAACTGGCACATATTGCCAGCAACAATATAAGTGTTTGCATAAATAATTAACTGGCGTCCAACGTGGGGCCACAAAAATAAATCCTTTATTTAAAAGGAAAGTGGCCGTGAGCTCGAACTCACAAAAACAAACAAAACAGACAAAAATATTTTCACATAGTGAAAAAAATAAATATATAAAATATTGTGGAAAAAAACACAGGCTTTTACAAAAATATTTTCACATAGTGGAAAAATAAATAATATTGTGGAAAAACAAAACAGGCTTTTACAAAAATATTTTCACATAGTGAAAAAAATAAATATAAAAACTATTATTGTGGAAAAACAAACCAAACCTTAAAAGGTTCATAAAGTGGAACTAAGAGGAAAAATTATTACAAACTAAACCTACAACTTAAACACTTAATAAAACTGCAAAAAAAATAAGAAAAAATTTTATTTAAACTACAAGTGCGCTGCAGCAAAGGATAATAAAACACAACATAATGAAGGCTGTCAAATTTTTGTAAGCTTATTATAAACTATTGTAAATCAATTGTTGTTTAGCTACAGTGTTAGGAATTAATTATTGTTCATATATAACTTAACTCAGATTTAACTAAAATCGTTTAAATTGTTATAATTGGCTATAATTGTGAATAATTAAACTTTATTTTAACTACCCAAGAATATTGCAGATTATCAATAGTGTAAGCAAGAGCTCAGTTTCTTTTATTAAAGTTTCGTCAAGATGAACGCAAATATAGACACAAACACCTTACAGGCAGTGATGACCGCTGCAATTCAAACGGCTACAGAACAATCTCGACGGTCATTTGAACGAACAATAGCTGACCTCACCTCCAGACATCGCGTACTAGAAACTCCTACGGCTATAGAAGAGTATAAGCCTGTCTCTAACGACCCGAAAAAGAAATGTGAGGAATCATTAGACATCATCAAGAGTTTACCTGAGTTTAGTGGTGAACAAGAAAAATACGTTTCTTGGCGTCAAGCCGCCTTCGCGGCCTATAAACTATATGAAGCATACGATGGTAGTTCAAAACACTACCAGGCGGTAGCGATCATGCGCAATAAAATCACTGGTCCCGCAAATCTTATCCTTTCGTCCTTTAATACAGTTTTGAATTTTCATGCCATTATAGCTAGGCTCGATTTTTCGTACGCCGATAAAAAAGCAATCCACTTAATAGAACAGGAGATGTCAACGCTTAGACAAGGTAGACTTTCAATAACAGAATTCTATGACGAGGTAGAGCGAAAATTAACACTAATTATCAATAAAACGATAATGTCATATGAGAGAAACACAGCTCTTGTAGCTTCATTGAGTCAAAAGTATCGTCAGGATGCCTTAAGGGTGTTCATATCGGCCCGATGAATGTTGTCCTGTTTTCATCAAAACCGCAAGATTTGCCAACCGCACTTGTCCTGGCTCAAGAATTGGAATCGAATCAGGCACGATATGCATTTGCATCTTCATTTGCGAATAGGCACGAACGTCCAACTCGTACACACCCAAGTTACCAATATAATTATAACTCACCACGGTATAGGAACATGGCTTTACAGCAAAACCAGGTAGCTCCAGTACCCATGGAAATAGACCCCTCTAGCTCCATGTTTAGACATAATTAACCACTTAATTCTCATTTCCAAGGTAACCAGAGAACTCCATTGGGGAATCATGTCCAAAATCAACAAGTGGTTCCTTTCCCTAACCACACGAGATTTAGCAATCGTTCTCAGTTGAATAATCCCTTCAAACGATCAAATGAGTCAGGTACACAACCGATTATAAAACAGCAGAGGATCAATCATCTTGATCAGCAGTCCGCAACTAGGGTTGACGGGAACTATCAACAATATATTGATGACTATGATGATTTTATTTATTTATTACGGTCTACCAATTATACAATCTTACAGACTATTAATTAAAAATATTAATACATTAAATTAATTACAAATCTTAACCTAATTGAAAATAATGAATAATTGTAATCGAAAGTCACTTAAAGTAACATTGAATTTGAGAAAATGAGAAAAATTATTACACAAAAGAATGCTTCTTGCAATCGGTTCATTCAATGAATAATTGGTTCTATGGATTCTATCATCAAACATACGATTATTTCTTAGAGATCTTCTTGGAATATGTAAAACAAACCTACTACGAATATCATTACAGTTGATTTTACCAGATAGAACATTGTGGACAAACAAAAGGGAAAAATATGATCGTCTATCACTTGAAGACTGCAACCCAAGAAGTTTACGTCTAGTTTCATAAGATGGGAGACCATCAGGCCACCGCATTTTATGAAGCGCATATTTTGTAAAATGTTTTTGAATTTTTTCTATGCGATTAGAGTATTCAGCATAAAATGGGTCCCAGATAGTCGAACAATAATCCAATATACTTCGAACTAAAGACACATAGAGAGCTTTAACTGTCAATGGATCTTTAAAACTTTGGAAATTTCTCTTTATAAAACCCATCATAGAATATGATTTAGAGATAACATATTCATAATGCATTTTGAAACTAAAGTTAGAGTCAAAAATCACACCTAAATCTTTATACTCATGTCTACGGACTAGGTTACAATTATCAATAGAATAATGAAAAAGAATTTGGTTATTACACTTCGAATATGAAACTATACAACATTTTTTTATGTTTAAATTTAAATTATTTATCGAACACCAATGACTCAAGGTACTTATGTCATTCTGTAACGAGAAGCAATCCGAAGAATCAGAAATTTTTAGAAATAATTTAACATCATCTGCGAACAACAAACATTTTGAGGTATAAAATAGCCGAGGCAAATCATTAATAAAAATCAAAAATAATAAAGGCCCACAGTGCGTACCTTGAAGAATCCCAGAAGAAGCATTTATTACATCATCTGAAATTGTTGAATCGATTTTGACTAGGAGTTTACGATTAGATAAAAACTGTTAAAAAATTTGAGAAGTATATCTGAAAATCCATATTTCTTTAATTTTAACAATAATATGGAGTGATTTACTTTATCAAACGCCTTTGAAAAGTCCGTATACACCACATCAAGTTGACATCGATCAACCAAAGCATCTACTATATTTTTGGAAATCAATATCAAATTTGTTAAAGTGGATCTGCCGGGTAAGAACCCGTGTTGAGCGCAACTAATAACAACATGGTCGTATAGCTTATTTTTTATAACTTGATCAAATATTTTAGCAAAAGTGGATTGTTTAACAATTACTCTATAATTGCGGATATCGTTACGGTCACCAGATTTAAATATGGGGGTAATAAAGCAAGTTTTCCAGCAGTCTAAAAATTTTCCTGACTTAAAGCATAAATTAAACAAGTATGTTATTGGTTTAAGAATACTAAATGAGCAGTTTTTAAAGAACAATGGTGGGAAACCACCTTCTTCATGCTTGAAACTTGGCTTAAACATGAAATCGCATTTTCTGAAACTACAAAATTTTCGATATAATTAAATCTATCTGTTTCAAAATTTAAAAACTCAGTATTAGCTGGATGATTATAGTTTTCGTAAACTCCCTGGAAAAATTTTGCGAACAAATTGCATGATTGCAATAAATTATTAGACGCGACATTTTCGAACTTCATGCTTGCTGGAAAGCCATTTGTCTTGCGCTTCGCATTTAAATAAAGCCAGAAAACGTTCGGGTTTTTTTTTCTTGGGTTTCAGTCTTTAAAATATATAGGTTATATAAAAATTTTTGCAAAAAATCAAATTCATTTCTAAGTTGAATGAAATATAAATAATCAAAGTTGCTATTTGTTTGTTTGAACTTTTTAAATGCTTTATTTTTAACATTTTTCAGATTGGAAAGCCGTGCATTAAACCAAGGTGGTTTGTTATTTAAAAATGATTTCTTTAACGGTATATATAAGGAAATTGCAAACAAAAACTTATCCCAAATGTAATTATAAACCGCAAGTGGTTCAATCATAGTGCTCAGAATTTCCCAGTCACAGGAATTTAAAAGGTTATTGATTCTATCAAAAATTCCTTTAGAAAAATCAAAATGATCAGAAAAAACTGATTCAACTGCACTTAGTAAAATTCAAAGTTAACAGTCAGAGCTTTGTGATGAATACTGTTTTTAGAAATTGGTGACAGATTTAGTTCGCAATTTGCTTTTAAATCATTAGTTACAAATATTAAATCTAAAATTCTTCCAATATCATTCTTAATATAATTTAATTGCTTGAATCCATTGGTCAAGAAAAACCTAATTAATAAAATTTCAATGTCTGAATTAAAATTATATGGCATTAAATTCTTGCATTCGAAAGCCCACGATATATTACCTAGGTTAAAATCTCCTAGTACAAACATATGCTGGTTTACATGTAATAAATTAGAAATATAGCCTATATTATCGAAATGATTTTTATACAATTCATAAGAGCTATTTGGAGGTATATAAGAATTAATGAAGTAAATAGAATTGTTATCAACGAAATCTACTCGAACACAAAGTTGCTCAATTATTCTGTTATTATTAGGTAATGATATGTTATGACTAGTAAATATGGTTCTTACAGCTATCAACACACCACCACCTTTGTCACGACCTGATAAAACAGGACAGCGATCTGAACGAAAGACGTTGTAAAAAGCACCAAAAAATTCTGCAGAATAAATATTCTCATGAAGCCATGTTTCAGAAATTACAACGATATCATATTCTTGGTTAGACATCGCCAATAGAAAATCCGAAGATTTGGACCGAATTTCGCTTGCATTTTGGTAGTATATTGAATACGTAACCTGTTGACTATTAATATGCTGGCTGTAGGGCTTGCGATAATGGCAATAATAGTGCATGAGACATTGAACTAGCAGACAAAGATGAAAATTGAATTTAAGTTGTTGTTGATGTTGAAACAAATGAAGATAGAGAAGGTGAATGCTGAATTGTTGCTGCTGTTAATGTTGTTGAAACAGATTTATTTAATGCGTGAGTTGTCACAATATCGGGAGAGGATGATGAAAACAAGTGTGGGTGCAAGAGTGCGACTGGTTGTAGTGCTGTTGTTGTTGAAACAGATTTATTTAATGCGTGAGTTGTCACAATATCGGAAGAGGATGATGAAAACAAGTGTGGAGGCAAGAGTGCGACTGGTTATAGTGCTGTTGTTGTTGATGTTGCTATTGTTGTTGTTGTTGTTGAAATAATTGTTGTAACAGTTAACAATAATAATGCGTGAGCAGAAGTAGACACATGAACAGGTGAAGAATACGAAGAATTATTATGTTGAAGCAGGAGCGACGCTGGCTGCATTGCTAATGATGTTGTTATTGCTTGTTGCTGCGGAGAACATTGACGTAAACTGAAAGCAGTGGTGGTGCTTAAATGTGCGGAAGAATCGTTGCTATATCGCCTTCCAAGTTTTTTGGCTGAGCAACAAATCGAGTTAATTTAAGTAAAAGCGGCCACATAGTTTTGTCGAAAGCTTTGTCGAATAAAGGTGCAGGTACACCAAGTTTGAAATTAACAAAGCGCAGTTTTGAAATGTCAGTATCCTTCTTTACTAGCTTAGTGCAAGTTAGCATATCGGGTGATACATTTAAGAATTTCGAGGCATATTCTAGAACCGCCCCTGGTTCTGTCCTGATGTTGAGTTTAGAGAGATGGATGAATTTGAAGCTTTGTACAACTTGTAGCTCATCACATTTTAGTACCGTGCCTACCAAGCGCTTATTTTTATTGTTGTCTGTGTGCAGCTTCGTCCTTTTAGTAACCCAATCGTATTTTGGCTCCTCATTCGTGACAGCAGCTTCGTTGATTATATCTTTGAACAGATCCGTCTCTTCAACAGATGGAGTGGGGTTTGATGAAAGCAGCGGACAATAATTTCTTAGCGTCGGCAAACTAGAACATGTCGTTGACCTGCTTTGCTGTCTAGCAACGTCGGCTAATTTTTTATCATACTCTGCAAATTTTGTATGCAACGCACCAATTTGAGAGGAGAGACTATCAAGTCTATTAACCACGACAGACGAACACTCGACACATGATTGACACTGCCATAAAAAATTTGGCAACGAAATTAAAAGTTTTAAATTATTTTCTGATAAATCAGTGCAATTTGAATGAAAAGCGCGACCACAAACAGAAGCGCAACGAACATAATCACTCGACTTATAGTTTGATTTAAATAATTCAGCCGTAATGACGGCTTTACATTTACCACAAAGAGAAGTCATAATTCTGGCAACTCTATCGTTGTAGTCGGTTTGTTTTATTTCTGCTCCTCAAAATTTTTATTCTTTTAAATTCACTTTGTTAGTAATTGAACCATCTTTTATTCTAAATTTGTGTTTAATCTACTGTACTTTGTGTGCTCAACTTATTAATTGCATTAATCTGCCATATTGTGTGATTAATTATTAAATATTCGGATATTCACCTTGCACTGCTTTTCCTAACCTCAAAATTATGGGAACGAGCTGTGATTTGTGCAAGTCAGAGTGGAGCACTAATGGAAATTTTATTACGTGTTAAGGATGCTGTAAATTATTTCACACGAAATGCGCTAAAATTAAGGGCATTATTGGCGATGAATTGCAGTGTTCCGATACTAATGGCCTACAATGGTTTTGCACTGCCTGCCGTAGTTTCTCAACTGCTAGGCTGCTGAGTTTATTGCTTCAACATCATTCAAC
Organism: Dichetophora obliterata; assembly: GCA_963920525.1. Lineage (NCBI taxonomy): Eukaryota > Metazoa > Arthropoda > Insecta > Diptera > Sciomyzidae > Dichetophora > Dichetophora obliterata. Next base: position 118,254,115 of record OY986435.1, read on the forward strand.
AGCCCTTAAGTTAAATGATGAAGTCGTGCGGCTCCAACAGCAAATTTCTAAACATGCTTCAGACCTCCGTACATTGCGTGAGTTATCTACAGCTAATAATTCTGCCAAACCCGTGAATGGTGGCCCTGCTTCTTCTTGTGAGCCATCTGTCAGACCCAGACGTGCAACTGCTAATTACGGTCATTCCGTTTCTGCTGCGGAAATCAACTCTAGTTTACCAAATAATTGTAATGTGTTAAGGAATGACTCAACTCAAATAACATTTTCAACTTTAAATGCAATTGTAACGCCAGACATTATGTCTTCTGCTGCCTCTACATTATATCCTGCTAATGCGAGTACTCCTGCTGATTTGTCATCTACGAATTCAATTAATTCCAACTCTAATACCATTCAAACTCTAGCGGCTTTTACTGCTGAGCCAGCTACTGCGTACATGCAAGCCTCTGCTGCTGCGCAAGTTACTTCCACCACCCCAACTATAATTTCTACTGAACCCATGGTACACACTGCCACTGCCGAGCAACCCACTGCTGCCACGCCAACTTTAACCGCTGCTACTGCAATACTCACTACTACGACACACTCTGCCGCCACGCATACTATAACCAATGCTGCTGCACAACTTACTGCTGCCGTGCCGAGCACATTAAACAGTACTTATGCTGCTGAGCAACTGACTGCAACTGCATTAGCTATGGTTGCTGCACGACCAACTGCTACTGCAGATATTGTCACTGCACAGTCTATTGCTTCCGTGTTTGCCTCAGGGATGACTACAAGTTCTGCTCCTAGCTACGCTTCGGTGTTGATGCACAGTGATGAGTCGACTTCCGAGCTGATGGTGGTTCCCCGTTGTCCACGTAAAACGCTATTCATCTCTCGTCTTGGACCATCTACATCACAGGAAAATGTGGTAAACTTTATTAAAAATAAAATTGGTCTCTCAACTCAGGCCCTTGAATCGTGGAGTTGTCGTAAGCTGGCCTTACCAGAGCATCGAAGTTTTTCGTCGTTCATAATATCTATAGGGGCTAGTGATTTTGGCTGCATATGCTCTCAAGATGTCTGGCCTGTAGGCGCCATTGTGCATGAATTTTTTCCTAGACACAGAAATAATCGTCGCAGTACAAGAACTTATAGTTCAGTCCGGTCAAAAAACTAACCAATACACCTGGATGTGCAAACTCTGCATCCTTATTTTCCTTGTATTACCAAAATGCTGGTGGTATTAGGACAAAAATCAATCAACTATTTTTAAGTACTAGTTCAGTTCCATACGATATTATAGTTTTTAGTGAAACATGGTTGACTGACGGCCATTTAACTTCTGAAATTATTAATAATTTATCGTATAATGTATTCCGTAAAGATCGATGCTCGGATGCTACGGGGCTTTCAAGGGGTGGTGGTGTCCTGATTGCAGTTAGTAATGAGTTTACTTGTAAACAAATTGCGCTGCCTTTTCGTCAAACCACTTATTCGATTGATCAGGTCATAGTCAAGATCAGCCTTAGAAACAATTTTGATCTTTATGTTGTTGTTAGCTCCATCTAGCTGTTTTGATCTTTACGAAGCTCATTTGGAAAACTGTCGTTCTATATCAGACGGTCTTAATTCTAATCAACATGTAATATTTACGGGTGATTTTAATCTTGGTAATATTGTTTGGAACTTGGACAATGATGATAATTATTTAACTCCATTTAATGTTAATAGTGATATTGAGTCACTCCTTATTGATTTTTTTAGCCAATATAATTTAATTCAGATTAATAACGTGTCTAATGATAATAATCGTATTTTAGACCTCATTTTTGTTTATAAAGAATTATCTATAATGATTGACGTTCCGAGTGCTCCTATTTTTGGAAAATCTATTCATCATACACCTGTAATTTTAGAGATGTCTGTTATACACTATCAAAATCAGAACCTATCTCAAAGATCTGTGCACGATTACAATCGAGTTAATTTGGAAGCAATGAAGCATTATCTTGATTCTTGTAATTGGGACTCAATGTTCTTAGGACTTAGTCTTAATTGCATGTATGATAAATTTTTAACTAACGTAAAAGATGCAATTATAAAATTTGTGCCTTTAAAAACAGTAAAAAAAATAATAATCCTCCGTGGTTCAATAAGAGACTATGTAATCTTAAAAACAAAAAAAATAAAGCATATAAGCGATTTCGTGAATCGAAAGAAGATATTCGACTTAAATCCATGTATTTGACTTGCCAACTCAATTTTGACACACTCAACAATTTATAAATCGTATTTGTTGTCTACTGAAGACGAACTACAAAATAATAGTTAATTTTTTTGGTCTAATTTGAATACTAAAAGAAAAACTAATGGCTTGCCTAGTCTAATGCGTTATCTTGACGATTGCTCAGAGGATACCGAAACTATTTGCAACTTTTTTGCTGAAAATTTTAAATCTGCTTATTCTAATGATAGTTTTGACGTTTCCAATTTCAGGGTGCCTAATGCTATGTGCGACATAAGCACCATTAATATTACTGAATTTGATGTTGAACTTTCACTGCAGGATATAAAAAAAAAAACATCTGAAGGACCTGACGGTATTGCACCAATTTTGTTAAAACTTTGTGCAAAGTCATTAGCATATCCTTTGTACCTAATTTTTAATAAGTCAATTGCCACTGGAGCGTTCCTAGATTCTTGGAAAGTATCTTATATTGTTCTAATCTATAAGTCTGGTCCGAAGGAAGACGTTTGCAACTACCAATTTCTATAATCTGTGCAATACCAAAACTTTTTGAAAAAATAGTTTGTGAAAAAATTTCACCATGTTTTGTTAATGTTTTATCTGATTATCAACATGGATTCCGTGCTGGTAGATCAACTGTTACTAATCTAGTTTTGTTTTCTAATTACATTGTTAATTCATTTGTTAGTCGTTTGCAAACCGATGTCATATTTACTGACTTTGCTAAAGCTTTTGACAAGGTACACCATGCCTCTTTAGTGTTCAAACTTGAGTGTCTAGGATTCCGTGGTGAGTTTATTAAATGGTTGAACTCATACTTATGTAACCGTGTACAACTTGTAAAAATAAATGATTCCCTTTCGTGTCCTATAAGTGTGTCATCTGGTGTCCCTCAAGGAAGTCACCTTGGTCCGTTGTTGTTCTTACTTTTCATTAATGATCTTCCCCATGTTATTAAATATTCTCAGTGTCTGTTGTTTGCAGATGACTTAAAATTATATCGTTCAGTAAAGTCTGTAGAAGATTGTTGTCTTTTACAGACTGATTTAAACTCAGTTGCCTCGTGGTGTACCTCTAATAATCTTTGTCTTAATATTTCAAAATGTCAATCGTTCTCTTTTGATAGAATCAGTTCAGCTATATTTTATAGCTACAGTATTAATAATCTCACTCTTGATAGAGTATATCTTAAAAAAGATTTAGGCGTAATTTTTGATCGCCAGCTTAGTTTCAAAGATCATTTTGATTATGTCATACCCAAGGCCTACTCTATGCTAGGATTTTTAAAGAGGAACTCTAAAGATTTTAGAAATCCTCTTACAATCAAGGTACTATTTGAATGCCTGGTAAGACCTTACCTAGAATACTGTTGCGTCATATGGAATCCCTCATATGCCTCGCATATTCGGAGACTGGAAAGAGTCCAGAAAGTTTTTTCTAAATATCTGTTCTCAAAGTTGAATTGGCAAATCAATTTACCTTCCTATAAAACACGTTGTGCTTTGTTTAGTCTAAATTCACTTGAATGTCGCCGCATAATGTATTCTGTTGTTTTTATTAGAGATGTCATTCACTGCAATATTCAATGTCCATGTATCTTAACCATGATTAATTTTTATTCACCTTGTAGAAACCTAAGAGGGTGTTTCCATTTTCGTTGCAATACACTGAGAAGCAACTTTGCTCAGCAAGAGCCATTGGCTCATTGTCTTCGCATAACTAATTTATTGTTAGCTGATATTGATATTTTTAATAATTGTTCTGGACATTGTTTTAAAAGCAATCTCTTTCTAGTCCTTAACCAATTAGGTGTACTCGAACGTTTTTAATTTTATGTTATTTGTTATTATTTTTTTTAAGTTATTTGTAATTTTTATGTAATCAATTATTTTGTATAGTCTGTAAGAGATGTCATCTCTGTTTGACAAGCAATAAATAAATAATGCGAAACGAAAGCGAAGATATAAAGCACGTCAGAACTCAATGAATTGAAGAACTGAATGCGCCAAAGACTACTGGGTAGAGTGCCTGGGTAGATAGTCAATATGAGGAAAATCGGGTCGAAAATGAACAAGAAATAATAGACGAGATAAATTTTTTAGAGAGCGTTCCCTCTTGCCATATGTAAGCCGTATTCTGGCAGGAAGGGAAGTAAAATTCTAAACTCAAAACTAGATTTGAAAAAAGCCATTTTATACTACGACGGCGGTGAGGAAAGGCTGTTATACTATTTTTGCAGAAGTGTAAACAATATCTCGGAAACAATATCTGATTGCCGACACTACGGAATCACTGCCGTATAATACAAATATCGTTGCAACAATAAGAACAGTAGATGATAGCCCGGTTTATTCAAAGGCGTATCCATACCCAATGGCCGCTGTAGACTTCGTCAATACGGAAATAGACCAACTCTTAAACAATGGGATCATAAGACCTTCTCGTTCTCCATACAACAACCCGATATGGGTGGTTGACAAAAAAGGAATTGATGAGACCGGAAATAAAAAGAAGCGTCTCGTAATAGACTTCCGGAAACTGAACGAAAAAACTATAGCAGACAGATATCCAATTCCGGATACCTCTATTATTCTTGCCAACTTAGGTGATTCTCTATTCTTCTCCACCTTAGACTTAAAATCCGGCTTTCACCAAATAAAGTTAGCTGAAAGGGATAGGAAAAAAACGGCATTTTCCGTTAATATCGGGAAATTCTAGTTTTGCAGGCTTCCTTTCGGGCTAAAGAACGCCCCAAGCATTTTCCAAAGGGCCATCGACGATGTGCTCCGCGAAGAGATTGGAAAGTGTTGCCAAGCTACATAGACGATGTTATAATATTCTCAAAAACTAAAGAACAGCATCTAAATGATATAGAAAGAATTTTGACAAAACTGTATAAAGCGAATATGCGGGTATCATTAGAAAAAGCCAAATTTTTTAGGAAAAGTGTTGAGTTTCTTGGGTTCGTTGTCTCGGAAGGAGGACTAAAAACCTGTCCTGAGAAAATTGAATGTATTATAAATTACGAAACTCCCACCACACTTAGGGGCCTGAGATCTTTCCTCGGGCTCTCTGGATACTACAGGCGCTTTATTAAAGATTATGCACAAGTAGCAAAGCCACTCACTAAATATCTTCGTGGTGAGAATGGGAACATAGGAGCAAATAGATCAAAAGCTGTCAAAATAGAATTGGACTTGGAGGCAATGGAAGCCTTTAGTAAGATTAAAAGTATTCTCGCTTCCGAGGATGTTTTACTTCTGTACCCCGGTTACAAAAAACCGTTTGAGCTTACAACAGACGCCTCGTCGCATGCATTAGGGGCCGTCCTCACACAAGACGGCAAGCCCATCACAATGATTTCACGAACCTTGTCCTCTACAGAAGAAAATTATGCGACTAATGAGCGTTAATTACTCGCCATTGTCTGGGCCCTAGAAAAACTTGGGAACTATTTGTATGGTGTTAAAGATCTTCGCATCTTTACTGACCACTAACCTTTAATCTTTGCCATTTCGGATAAAAATCCAAATACGAAGATGAAGAGGTGGCGGGCCTTTGTTGAAGAATTCTCTCCCAAGTTTTTTTTTAAACCTGGCAAGGAGAATTTCGTTGCTGATGCGTTGTCTAGACACACATAAATGTTTTGACTGACTGTGACTCTGAAACGAGACATAGTGAAGAGTCACTTACTGATACAATTCTTAAGGTTCAAAATCCGGTAAACTGCTTCAAAAATCAAATAATTTTATACAAAGGCGAGGAACCTGAAAAAAAAACGAAAATTTTCTTTAAATCATTAATAAGACACACAATTATTTTTAAGAAAGCGCATGATCTCTTCAAGATGCTAAAGGAGGTAGTAAATCCAAACGTAATAAATGGGATTTTCTGTGACCTGCCCGTGCTTGCCTTAATCCAAAATGAACTAATCACACAATTTCCTTCTGTTAAGTTTCGCTACACAAGTAAAATGGTTAATGACATATTTAACTCAGATGATCAATTAGAAATACTCACCTCGGAGCATATTAGAGCTCATCGTTCAGCACGTGAGAATACAAAGCAAATTTTAGAAGACTATTATTTTCCAAAGATTAGAAATAGGCTCAAGAAAATTGTATCAAGTTGCAGGGTTTGCAGAGAAGCAAAGTATAAAAGACACCCATTAAGAGCTGAAATAGGGAAGTCACCAATACCATCATATCCAGGTGAAATATTGCATATTGATATTTATAGTACTGCTGGCTCCCATTTCCTTACGAGCCTCGACAAATTCTCAAAGTTTGCAATTGTATCTCCTATCAAAACAAGGGCCATAGTTGACATAAAACAACCATTGTTGCATGTTCTAAATTTTTTTAAGAATACCAGGGTAATTGTATGCGATAATGAGAGATCGTTTCAATCAGAAACAATAAAATGCCTTCTTAAGAATCATTTCGGAATAGACGTATTTGCCACACCACCCTTCCACAGCACAACAAATGGACAGGTGGAAAGGTTCCATAGTACCTTAACGGAAGTAGCTAGATGTTTAAAAATAGAACAGAACATAGAAGACCCCAAAGAACTTATTCTGATTGCAACGAACAAATAAAACCGATCTATTCATTCATCCACTGGACAAAAACCAATAGATATCATTCATTCAATGCCTGTTGACATGGGAAATGCTATAAGAGAGAAAATAGCTCAGGCACAAGAAAAAGAGCTAAACTATCACAACAAAAATAGACACACGCGTAACTTCAGTCAGGGGGAGAAAGTCTTTGTTAAGACAAATAGGCGTATAGGGAATAAATTTTCAAAGCTTTTTATAGAAAAAATCGTTCAGAAAGATTTAGGAACGGCTGTGCTTATTGACAATAGAATAGTACATAAAGACAATTTAAGGTGATGCTACTCAAGACAATTTCGTCGTTTCAGGTTATTCTCCCTGGCCTTAGTTAAGTGCAAAATTTTGGACTACTCACAATCCCACTACATTCCTATCGCTGATGGTAAGGTAGCAATTACGGAGCAATTTGGTTACTTACAACACAGGACAAACCTTTCGGAATATGAGACTCTGGCTTATGAGACGCGCGAACTTCTGAAATATTTCCCTCAAACGCATGTAAGAAAAATTTTACAATCGGACGTCGATCAAGTCCTGCAGCTTTTGGATACGCTTAAAATTCACCACCGACATGCTCGCGGTATTAACATACTAGGCACAGCGCTGAAATATATAGCAGGGACCCCAGATTTCGATGATTTTATCGAAGTTAAAACAAGAGAAGATAGTTTGATTGAGGCCCATGAGAGGCAGATATTGATTAATACAGAGATGCAGATAAAAATAAATGAAATAACGGACAGACTAAATAAAGTACTGGACACAAAAAAACAAAACGTGGATACCGGAAACCTTTTTGATTTAATAATGGCACGAAATAGGGCTTTGATTACAGACCTCGACAATCTTATCTACTCAATCATGCTAGGGAAAACCAACGTAATTAATCCAATTATTCTCAATAGTAAAGAAATAGATGCAATAATAGAAGCTGAGCACTCTGCGGAGGTTAGTATTAGTGATATTGTATCAAATTCAAAACTTAAAATTTTACAGAATAATGACATAATAGTTTTTTATATTAAGTTTCCAATTGTAAATCAAATCTGTAACAAAACAATGATTGTTCCAGTTGTGCATGAGGAAAAAATGATTTTATTAGAAACAGACGCTGTAGCGAACTGTCATAATAAGTATAAGCCATTAAAAAATTGTAAAAAAGCAATATCTGTTACATTTTGTCAAACTGATGAACAAAGCATATGTGTTCAGAATCTTCTTAATAATTATACAGCCTCATGCAAGACAATATCAGCACATCAGGTTTCCCCCATACTGGTAGTTGATGATGGTTTGGTAATTGTCAATGACCAGTATGTTGAAATTGAAGAAATCGGAAAATCAAAATTAAAAGTTAAAGGAACTTTTTTATTAACCTTTGATGAACATATTTATATTAATAAAACAATATATAAAAATAATAGGAAATTGACTCGTCTTTTTCCAGAACCTCCTGTAGCTCATAATATTAATTTTACTAAGCATCTAACACTACTCTCTCTGCCGTATCTTCATAACGTTAACCTCAAGAATTTAAATCATATCACTCATCTGAAACAGGAAGTAAAAAAATATAACTTTGGGTGGTCAATCATTTTTTCCTTAGCAATAGTTTCTATCATAGTAATGTTAATAATTAAAAAAGTTAAAAATGGAAAATTTAAATACAAAAATAATATTCCTGCAGTCAATCTTGCAAATGTAAATTTAGATCAAATATTAGAAAGAACCGAGGACGGTTCATCCTAAAGAGGGGAGCAGTTAACACATTGCCTACACGCGCATCCGTTCTGGCCTGTGAATGGTAACACGAGATGGTACGTGACAATTTCGGAGTTCCAAACGGCAACATTAAAAATTCTTACACCAAAAATGCAGTGTCAGCAAAAAGATCGTCGCAACACTAGCAACCATAAAACCAACAACAACAATAGCAACAGCAAAGACAACAACAATAACAACACAGAGTCAGCAAACAGCGGCCGCGTCAACTTAGGCATTACTAAGGTTTTTCGAGCATATTTTAAGTTAGTCTTTAAGCAGATCTTTTTATTGGCACATAGTGCCAACAATAAATAATTGATAACTGGCACATAGTGCCAGCAACAAAATTATAGTTTCATTTCAAAAGTTTACTTCGATAACTGGCACATATTGCCAGCAACAATATAAGTGTTTGCATAAATAATTAACTTATATCCATTCCGATATAAATTGGTTTATCTGAAATTACTTCTGTTTTCGAAGCTCAATAGCTGTCATAATCTGAAATTACTTCTGTTTTCAGAAGTTCAATAGCCGCCAAATTATCATCAAATATAAACCGACAATGAAAATTTGGTTTCGATATTAAAGATTCGGCTCCATAACCTCCTTGTTAGCATGTTATGAGTTTGATATCATGTTGAAGAATACAATAATCACAAATTTGTTCACGTATATGTTTGCTTATACTGTGAGAGGGCAAATTATGATAAAAATTCATATTTTCCAAAGCTCAAATAAAATAAAAAACTTGACTACAAGTTTGTTTGCTTATACTGTGGGACGGGTCAGATTATCAGACAGATGGTTGGTGTAAAGCATACATTTTAGCGTGTAATGCAACAAATTTCATCATAATTTAACCATTGTTTTCAGCTTTCATAACGTTGAGTTCTTTTTTATTAATTTTCGTTAATTTATATGTATTGCTTGCAGAATAACCTGATGTATCGAATCGGTGTAAATGTTGACCCATATCCATATAAACATCATTTATTTTAATTTCATATATGAGTGAATCAGTATCTGTGGAACGTCGACCACAATTGTTGGCGTATTTGTATTTCATGTATTTATAATGAAATTCATATAATACTGTTTTGGATATGTCTAATATATATCCATTCCAATATAAATTGGTTTATCTAACAAATTATCATCAAATATAAACCGACAATGAAAATTTGGTTTCGATTTGAAAGATTCGGCTCCATAACATCCGTGCCGCATGTTATGAGTTTAATATCACATTGAAGAAACTATTAATCGCAAATTTGTTTGCGTATATTCCTAAGAATAATATTCAAGAAACATTTTTGTTAATCTTTTATCGCAACCAATTTATGCTAAGAGTGTTATTTTCCATTGCGGTTTTCGGCTGTTAATTTAAATTCATATTTTCCAAAGCTCAAATAAAATAAAACATTTGACCACAAATTTGTTTGCTTATATTCCCAAGATTAGCATTACAGAAATATTTTTACTAAACCTTTTATCACAAACAATTTATGTTAAAAAATTCTTATTTTCCAAAACTTGAATAAAATAAGAACTTGACCACAAGTTTGTTTGCTTATACTGTGGGACGGGGGTCAGATTAATAAAATATTTTTACTAAACCTTTTATCACAACCAATTAATGCTAAAAAATTCTTATTTTTCAAAACTTGAATAAAATAAGAACTTGACCACAAGTTTGTTTGCTTATACTGTGGGACGGGGACAGATTAAGAGACTGACGGTGGGACTGTTGCAGTTTCTATGCTTATCACCAAAAAACATAATGGGTCATGTTTCGCTTTGAGATGAGAATTCTAAAAATGAATGGTAATCAATGTTTGTAAGTTTGCGGTTTTTCACTGCTAATAAACACATATCTTTTAGAATATTAAAAAATGTTCTGGTTTTTCTTTTCATGAAAGGAGATTAGCGAAACGTTTCCTTTAGGAAGTCTGCAGTGGTTCTTTGCGTAGTTATGGATATAAAAGGCAGAAATTGAAAAATTTGTATATATTCGCTAAACAAAAATTAGCATGAATAGAAGTAGAGCCAACGCAACAATTTATATAAATATAAATATAAATATAAGGCTTAACATATATTTCCTTATTTAATCATGTTTTAAAATTAATTATTGGTATTCTAGATTATTTATAGTTAGTAAAGTTAGTTCTCAATAAAATATGTTATGTACATATTTTTTTTTTATTTGTATATTTATGATTTGTGAAATATGAATAATGAAAACTTAAATTTATTTTATTTGTAGGTGTCTTATTTACATGACATGTTTGCTTATTGACAAGTTTTTGTGTATTTCTTTAACAAGTTGTTATGGAGTTCTTTCGTCTTGCCGTTAATTTCAATGACCGAGTTGACTCCTTTTCTGTCAATAATTTTAAATGGTCCCTCATAAGGACTCTGTAGTTTCTTCCTATTCTCCACTTTTACAAAAACTAAATCTCTATTTCTAATGTTACAATATTTGTAAATATCTTTATCGTATGCTATTTTTCTCTTATATTTAGTGTTTATTAAAACTCTAGCTTTGTTTAGAAACGTCTTTAGTCAAATCCTTAGCTCATTTACATAATTGTCTAAATAATATATTTTTGTTGTTTGTTTGAGTGCATCGCTTGGTAGCGATGGCAATTTCCTAAAAACTAGCTCATACGGAGAATATTCTGTGTCGTATACAATTATAATAATTTATCCACTTATCCCATTCGTAATCTTCTGCGAAAGAAAGCATGTAATGGTTAAGTACTCTGTGGATTCTTTCGAGCGCTCCGATTGTTTGATGATGATAGGGAGAACTAAACACTTGGCGAGTGTCAAGTAGTTTCCACACACTTGACATTAGCTCATTTGTGAATTCAGTCCCACGATCAGACAAAAGTGTTTTAAAACAACTGTCCCTGAGTATGAGCTGCTCCACAAGGGTTGATGCAACTGTCTTAGCATCTTTGGTTTCGATCGGGTGTGCGATTACAAATTTTGTTAACTCGCATTGTATCGTTAAAATGTATCTTTATCCGTTTGAAATACGTAACGGACCCACTGTGTCAATGGAGATCTTCTCGAAACTCGTGGCTGGTGTGTCCGTCAACACTAAACCTTCTTTTATGTATTGTGTAGTTTTATTTTTGTTGCATTTTTCACAGCTATTTATAAATTCTTTTACCATTTTCCTCATCCCTTTCCAAATATATCTTTGTTTAAGTTAAGAAATTGTTTTTCTTATTCCCACGTGTCCAGATGTGCTTGAATTGTGGAATTATTCAATTAATTTGTATTGTTTGAGCATGCTGTTTATGTGTAGCGGAGATTTGTATACTAGTATTTTGATTGGCGAGGTTTCATTTTCTTTCAATTCATTGTATTTTTTTTTAAACATAATATTCCCAAACATATAAATAAACATATATTATAAACATATGTAATATCGATATTTTTAATCTTTATCATAATTTTTTTTTTAATCTTTTATTTAATCTTTATCACAAAGGGCTAGCTACTTTATTTGTGAATTACGTAATAAACGATGTAGCTTCTCCAACATCTCACCTAGGCGCGAAGGGTTATCGCTACACGTTATGTGCACTTCATTATTAATTGTTTTTAGGGCAAGCTTGCATTTTTCTTATATAGTAAATTTCATTCTTATTACCTTCCTTACGTCATTAAAGGATGTACATACCCAAATATAGAGTTGCTCAGACTCCTTGTAAGATATGTTACTCTCTTTAACACTTCCTTGGAGGTGTTGACTCGGGTGGTTGGTACCTTTATTTTTCTTTTCACTCGCATTTTTCTCCATATTTTTGCTCATAATCTCTGTTCTATCTTCAAGCTGTCTCTTGCTCCTTGATATCACTTTGCGTTCTTTATTATCACTCTCTAATGTGGGAATCATTTTTCTAAGAATCTCGCTATCTATTTTTATACGCGATAACGCGTCGGCGTTAGTGTAGATTTTTCCTTGTTTATACACAATTTCGAAGTCATAGTCAGACAAGTCTAGTCTTATTCTGGTCATCTTGGATGATGGATTCTTATGCGAAAACAATGAGACTTGTGGTCTATGGTCAGTGACCACTATAAATTTTCTTCCAAACAGGTATGATCTAAAGAAATTTATTCCCTATAGAGGAAAGACTTGAAATTGAAAGGATTAATCCCATCTACTGAGGTGGAATCCACTGGGTATTATAATGAGTAATGAGCTACACTAAATTAAATTGAAATTTAAGTGACGTGGTAAAATTTAACATTGACATTTTAGCGTGTAATGCAACAAATTTCGTCATAATATAACCATTGTTTTCAGCTTTCATAAGGCTAAGTTCTTTCTTATTAACTTCCGTTAATTTATATGTATTGCTTGCAGAATAACCTGATGTATCGAAAAGGTGTAAATGTTAACCCATATCCATATAAACATCATCTGTTTTTATTTCATATATGAGTGAATCAGTATCTGTGGAACATAGACCACGATTGCCGGCGTATTTGTATTTCATATATTTATAATGAAATTCACATAATACTGTTTTGGATATGTCTAATATATATCCATTCCGATATAAATTGGTTTATCTGAAATTACTTCTGTTTTCGAAGTTCAATAGCTACCAAAATCTGAAATTACTTCCGTTTTCAAATGTTCAATAGCCACCAAATTATCATCAAATATAAACGGACGATGAGAATTTGGTTTCGATATTAAAGATTCGGCTCCATAACATCCTTACCAGCATGTTATGAGTTTGATATTACATTGAAGAAACTACAAATCGCAAACTTGTTTGCGTATATTCCTAAGAAATATTTTTGCTAAACTTTTACTGTAACCAATTTATGTTAAAAGTGCTATTTTCTAAAGCTCAAATAAATTAAAAATTTGATCATAAATTTGTTTACTTATGCTGTGAGTGGGCAATTTATGATAAAAATTCGTATTTTCCAAAGCTCAAATAAAATAAAAAACTTGACTTCAAGTTTTTTTTACTTATACTGTGGGACGGGTCAGATTATCAGACAGATGGTTGGTGTAAAGCATACATTTTAGCGTGTAATGCTAAAAAAATTTCAACATAATTTAACCATTGTTTTCAGCTTTCATAACGTTGAGTTCTTTCTTATTAACTTCCGTTAATTTATATACATTGCTTGCAGAATAACCTGATGTATCGAATCGGTGTAAATGTTGACCCATATCCAAATAAACATCATTTATTTTTATTTCATATATGAGTGAATCAGTATCTGTGGAACGTCGACCACAATTGTCGGCGTATTTGTATTTCATGTATTTATAATGAAATTCATATAATACTGTTTTGGATATGTCTAATATATATCCATTCCAATATAAATTGGTTTATCTAACAAATTATCTTCAAATATAAACCGACAATGAAAATTTGGTTTCGATTTGAAAGATTCGGCTCCATAACATCCTTGCCAGCATGTTTTGAGTTTAATATCACATTGAAGAAACTATTAATCGCAAAATTTGTTCGCGTATATTCCTAAGAATAATATTCAAGAAACATTTTTGTTAAACTTTTATCGCAACCAATTTATGCGAAAAGTGTTATTTTCCATTGCGGTTTTACGACTGTTAATTTAAATTCATATTTTCCAAAGCTCAAATAAAATAAAACACTTGACCACAAATTTGTTTGCTTATATTTCCAAGATTAGCATTACAGAAATATTTTTACTAAACCTTTTATCACAAACAATTTATGTTAAAAAATTCTTATTTTCCAAAACTCGAATAAAATAAAAACTTGACCACAAGTTTGTTTGCTTATACTTTGGGACGGGGACAGATTAAGAGACTGACGGTGGGACTGTTGCAGTTTCTATGCTTATCACCAAAAAACATAATGGGTCATATTTCGCTTTTTTTTCCAAAGATACGTATACCCGTCCTATACGCATGCACGATTTACATTCTAGAATCTGCCCGAATCAGATGAGATAAATCTCATATCCGCCAAATCAAAATCCCAATTAGTTGGATATGCATTTGGGCCAACGCAGGCATTAACTTGTGTGGAAAAGAGATATACTTTGGCACACCAATCCAGGTGATAGTGTGAGTTCAGTCTAATTTCAAATCAGGAAACCACGTGAACACGTAAATCCCAATTCGATTAAAAATTAAAATATTGAATAATTAAAAAGTAAGTTTTAAAAACGATTTATATTTGATGGTGCTTACTTTATAAAACAAAATATCGAGACAAAAAAGAGAAACAGAACAATCTCAATTACCAATATTACATTGTTATAAAACTGCGTTAGGTATAATAGGATGAAGTTAAATTGATTTAATTATTTAAGTGTAATATAATTTTCCGTTTTTAGACGTCTACCGAATCAGAAAAATTAATCATGTTGAAGTTGTTATCATTGAAATCACTGCACATACATCGTAAAGGGTCATGAAGAGCGTAATTAGAACTGCACTGACTCAACTTGAAAAACAGAAAATGTCTAGTTCTTCTCCTTGGGATGTTAAAATTTAGAGCTGAGATGAGATATTAATTAATTAATCTCGCCACGAACTAATTTATACAGAAACATGGCATTAAGCATCATTCTTCTGCTTCTTAGGGAAGGTAGTAAAATAATTTTAAGGCGTATTTCATACGATGGAAGCATAATATTGGGGTTCCAACGACTATGACGTAAAGCAAAAAGTAAAAACTGTTTTTGAACGGATTCTATGGCGTCGATGTAGACATTAGAGCCCTGCGTAGGTGCACTTAAAACCGGCTTCAAAACATTTGTTCATTTCACACTACACTGCACTGTCTTGCTTGCTGCAAAGAAATCATGTGTGTGATTGCAGCGAAGACGAACAAATCACGATAGAGCAATAAAAAACAGATCATTGATATTGTTGATCTAAGATATCGTTGTCAGAGAGCTCACTGCAGTCAATGCAACGAAAGCTTGTTGACTGGCAATAGATGATTTATATCAGACAACAAATACGGTGCTGGTGCGAACACTAGGTAAAAATGGGTCACGCATCATTATTTAACAGTGCTAGGAGGTTGCTGAATTCGAATCTAAAGTCAGAATTTTAAAAATAAAAATGGGTAATAGGGCTGCCACCTATTTTTTTTATTGTTACATATGCGATGCTAGTGCGAACATCAAATAAAAATGGGTCGCTGAATCCGAATCTTACTTACTTACTTAGTTGGCGCTACAACCGTATGTCGGTCTTGGCCTCATCTAAGAATTTGCGCCAGCCATTTCTGTCTTTCGCTTGCTGGCGCCAGTTGGAAATTCCAAGCTTCGTCAGGTTGTCCTCTACTTGGTCTTTCCAACGAAGATGCGGTCGTCCTCTTCTGCGTTGACCGCCGCTGGGTACCGAATCGAATGTTTTCTTCACTGGAGCATCATCTTTCATGCGCTGAGCATGACCAAGCCAGCGAAGCCGCTCGATTTTAATGCGCTTGACTATGTCGATGTCAGCGTACAGCTCATACAGTTCATCATTCCACCGTATTCGGTACTCGCCATTGACGCAGATTGGTCCGTAGATCTTACGAAGAATCTTTCTCTCGAATGCTCCTAAAGTCTTTTCATCTAAACTGCTCAGCGTCCAGGTTTGTGATGCGTAAAGTAGGACGGGCATGATGAGCGATTTATAGAGCGTGATTTTCGTTCGTCGAGAGAGGGCTCTGCTTCTCAATTGCCTACTGAGCCCAAAGTAACACCTGTTGGCAAGAGTTATTCTTCGTTTGATCTCAATGCTGATGTCGTTGGTAGAATTAATGCTGGATCCCAGATAAACGAAGTTCTTCACAACCTCGAAGGAGGTATTGTCAACGGTAACGTGGGTTCCAAGACGCTGGGACTGTTTGTTTGTTGACACTAAGTATTTCGTCTTGTCTGCATTCACTGCCAGACCCATTCGACTTGACTCTCTTTCTAATCTGGAAAATGCTGCACTGACTTCGCGCGTATTATGGCCAATGATATCGATGTCATCAGCATACGCAAGCAGCATAACACTCTTGTAGAATATTGTGCCACTACGTCTCAGATCAGCAGCTCGGATGATCTTTTCCATCATTAGGTTGAAAAAGTCGCACGATAAGGAATCACCTTGTCTGAAACCTCGTTTTGTAATAAATGGTGGGGAGAGGTCCTTCCCGATTTTAACTGCGCTGCTGGTGTTGCTCAGTGTCATCCTGCAAAGTCGTATTAGTTTTACAGGAATACCAAATTCAGACATGGTGGAGTACAGGTGCTTCCTTATTGGGCTGTCGAAGGCGGCTTTGTAGTCGACAAAAAGATGGTGGGTGTCGACTTGTTTTTCTTGAGTCTTCTCCAAGATTTGTCGTAGCGTGAAAATCTGGTCGATGGTGGACTTTCCAGGTCTGAAGCCACACTGATAAGGTCCGATCAGTTCGTTTACAATGGGCTTCAATCTTTCACATAAAACGCTCGACAGGACCTTATATGCGATATTAAGAAGGCTTATCCCACGGTAATTGGCACAGATAGTGGGATCGCCTTTCTTGTGGATTGGGCAGAGCACACTGAGATTCCAATCGTTCGGAATGCATTCTTCCGACCATATTCTGCATAGAAGCTCGTGAATGCATTTAAGTAGAGCTTCGCCTCCGTTCTTAAACAACTCAGCAGGTAAGCCATCAGCTCCCGCGGCTTTGTTATTTTTAAGCCGAGCTATAGCTGTCAGAACTTCATCATAGTCGGGCAGCGGAACCTCAACGCTGTCATCCAAAATTGGGGTTTCCGGAATATCATCTCTATTGGCGGGATTGTTGTCAGCGTCGCCATTTAGAAGCTTAGAGAAGTGTTCCCTCCATAACGTCAGTGTACTCTGGACATCTGTCACTAGATTCCCGTTTTCATCCTTGCAGGAAGAGGCCCCGGTTTTAAAACCATCGGCAAGGCGTCTTATTTTTTCGAAAAATTTTCGGGCCTCATTCCTGTCACCATACATCTCAATCTTCTCCTGCTCGCGCTTTTCTGCCTCTCTCTTTTTCCGCCTGAAAATATGTCTCTCTTCCCTCCTCTTTTCTTTGTATCGCTCCTTAGCAGCGCGCGTTACAACCGACTGCAGGGTGGCTTTGTAGGCGGCGTCTTTCTCTGCAGTGGCGTCGCGACACTCCTGGTCGTACCACTGGTTTCGGCTAGGGCGTTGGTAGCCAATCACCTCTTCAGCAGCCGCACGCATGGAGTTGGAAATGTGAGTCCACTGCGCGCATATATCATCGATTGGAGGAGTGCTTTGAAGCAGGAGTGAGAGTCGAGTGGCGAAAGCATCGGCTGTCTGTTTTGCTTGCAGCTTATCGACGTCTAGCTTTCTCTGTGTAGGGTTGCGTGTATTCTTAGCTGCGCATAGACGTGTACGGATCTTGGCTGCAACAAGATAGTGATCCGAGTCAATGTTTGCACCACGGATCGTGCGTACATCCAATACACTGGAAGAGTGCCTTCCGTCGATCAAAACGTGATCAATTTGATTTTTTGTTTTTTGATCAGGGGACATCCAGGTGGCTTTATGAATATTGAGATGCTTGAATCTAGTGCTACTTACGACCATGTTTCGTGCTGCGGCGAAGTCAATCAGCCTCATTCCGTTATCGGAGGTGTTGTCGTGGAGGCTGAACTTTCCGACTGTTGGACCAAAAATATTTTCCTTGCCCACCTTAGCGTTGAAGTCACCAAGCACGATTTTTACGTCGTGACGGGGGCAGCGCTCGTAAGCATTTTCAAGGCGCTCGTAGAAAATTTCCTTGATCTCATCGTCCTTGTCTTCTGTCCAAGATTCTAAATCAGCGACTCCCCTAACACTGATAAATGATTTTTAAAACTCTTAAAAATGCATATTATTAGGTGGCAGCCCTATTATTTCAAAATTTTATAATTTTGAAATTCTGACCACGGATTTGGATTCAGCGACCCATTTTCACCTTGTCAATCTTGAAAATCTTGAAGTTGGTGTAAAAAAATTTCTAGTTAGGCGCTGACGACCGCTGATTAAAATTATCAAAATGATCAAAATGATCCAAATGATCTATTGCCATATATTGCTTTTTATTTTTTTATTTTATTTATTTTATTGCTCATCCTACCCTTAACGATTAAATTTCATTGCTTTTTGACGAACAAAAACACGCCATGCTTGGATTGCCGAGAGAGAAAGTGTGTATTGCTCGTCGTTGTAGGCTTTCGTTTGCTGTTGAGCAAATCAAACTCTCAAGTGTTATTAGATGACAGTCAACTGTGAGCAATGCAATAAATCACAGTGTGTGTACGTTCAAATAGATGCACCGACGCAGGGCTTTAGTAGACATTATATTGTGGGTTCCATACAACTGATGCATATTCAAGAATTGGCCTTACGAGAGAGGTATATAAGAATTTAGTAGTAAAGGGATCACTGAATTCTTTAGCCCATCTTCTAATGAAACCAAGGACTCCTCTTGCCTTATTTATCAATATATTAACGTGGAGATTGAAGCGAAGTTTTGAATCCATAATAACACCAAGATCGAAAAAACTGGAAACTATTTCTAAGTTAGTGTTATTTATAGTGTAATTTATGTTATTAGCAGATCTTCGCGAGAATGTCATTTGCTTACATTTTTTTAAGTTGAGTTTTAATATATTTAAGCTACACCAGTCCACAAGTCTATTTAGATCAGATTGTAAAAGATGTCGTTCTTCGGGTGATTTGTAACAAAGAAAAATTTTCAAGTCGTCAGCGTACATTAAGACGTTACAGTGTTTTATTACCGAAGGAAGATCATTAATGAATAGTAAAAACAAAACCGGTCCAAGATGACTGCCCTGAGAAACGCCAGAAGTGACCGAAATACTTTTTGAAAGAGAATTCTTATATAAATCCTTTTGAGTACGTCTAGATAAATACGAATTTATCCAATTTAATAATGTGACAGGAAACGCAATAAGGTGGAGTTTTTTCAAAAGAAGATTATGATTAACACTGTCGAAGGCTTTGCTAAAGTCCGTATAAATAACATCAGTCTGCAGTCCCAAAGTAAAACCATTTATAACACACGTAGTAAACTCTAAGAAGTTTGTTGTAGTGGACTTACCCTTCAGAAAACCATGTTGAAAGACAGAAATGGTGGAAGACTCGGAGTGGGTTAATTGATCAGTTATGATTTTCTCAAATAACTTAGGGGCTGTACTTAATTTTGCAATACCTCGATAGTTAGATACATCTATCTTGGAGCCAGATATATGAAGGGGTATAATATAAGAATCCTACCATATAATAGGAGAATAACCACTACGCAAGGAAATATTAAAAATGTTTGCTAGAGGAGTATACAGGTTTGCATCACATTGCTTTCAAATACCGCTAGGAATTTCATCAGGGCCGGTCGTAAAAGAGCATTTTAATTGTCGAAGATAACAAGAGTTAACTCGCGGGAAAAAAGGATACACCGTGCTAGTATTAAATAGTATATCGAAGTAAGTTGATTTAAAGAAGTTTGCAAACATGTTAGAAATTACATTGTCACAAGATGATTCTTCCTGATTGAATTTCATAAGGGGTGGAAAGCTGGAGGCTTTACGTTTTGAGTTAACAAAACTACGGAAAAGTTTTGGATTATCTTTAAGTTGAGATTTTATGCTAATTATTTAAGCAGAATAGCATTATTTATTTAATAGTTGATATCTATAACGACAAGAAGAATAGGAAGCAAAGTCTTAACTAGAATCAGATATTTTATATTTTTAAAGAAACGATTTTTTAAATTTGTTAGTGCCTTTAGATCATTTGTTAGCCAGGGTGGATTTAAAGGATTGGAGAAACACCTTTTTTTTGGGACGGACAATAAGAAACACCTTTGCAGAGTATCATTGAAAAACTGTACAGAAGATTCGACGTCATAATATGAATATGATGTTCCGCTAGTTAAAATTGGAGACCAATCAGTCTGCGAAAGTAAGGAATTAAGTTTTACATAGTCCGTTTTCTTAAAATTATAAATTTTTTTATTTCGCGCATCAGAAAATACTTTATCTTCTTCTTCGTGGGGGAGTAAAACTGTTATTTCAAGAGTTGGATGATGTACATCTTCAGGAAGAGATACGGGATTCGAACAATAGAGATTAACAGTGGTGCATCTATCTACAAATACAAATACAAGGTTCTGTGGTTTATATTTAAAATATCATTGACTTGTTGAAGACACAGATCAGACAGCTTATCTAAGATGTCATTTATCCAATCACTATTGGAAACAGGAGTAAGAAATGAAGAATCGTCAGATTCGTCTTTATCGTCTTTATTTTTTAACAAATTATGAACTTTTTCGATGGCGTGTAAGTGTTTTAAATACATTGTTAAGTCACATTTAGGAGGAATGTAAGAGCAGTTAACATAAATAATACTATTATTTAATTTAACTGCAATACAAATGAACTCAATGTCACTGGTGTCAAAAATTGTCAATTCTTCAGATACAAGCGAGTTTTGAACAGCTATCAAAACACCACCATTGATCTTATCATGACGATCTTTACGAAAAATTTGATATTTATTGCACATTATATCAGAATTTAAGATATTAGAGCGAAGCCAAGTCTCTGTAAAAATTATAATGTTATATTCAAAATCAAAACTGTTTATGAAAACATCGGAAAGTTTGGAGTTAAGACCCCTGACATTTTGATAAGAGAGTTGATAAGAGAGAGTTGATAAGAGTTGAGATGAGAGTTCTAAAAATGAATGGTAATCAATGTTTGTAAGCTTGCGGTTTTTCACTGCTAATAAACACATATTTTATAGAATATTAAAAAATGTTCTGGTTTTTCTTTTCATAACTTAGAAAGGAGATTAGCGAAACGTATCCTTTAGGAAGTCTGCAGTGGTTCTTTGCGTAGTTATGGATATAAAAGGCAGAAATTGAAAAATTTTTATACATTCGCTAAACAATACTCAGCATGAATAGAAGTAGAGCCAACGCAACCCAATACGTGGATGTTGATGATGATGGTGCAATTATACTATTACCATCGGATTCAGAAGAGTCGTCTTCAGAACTTGATGATGGTGAAGATGGCTCCTCTTCGTCCTCATGGGCATCAAACGACAACAACATGGACGTCATCGCCCATATAGCCAATGCTGATGACGAAGACACCATACAATTTTTCCCGGTTGCAAACGGTGTCAACATGGAGGCCGTCGCTCATACGAACGATGCTGATGATGAAGACACCATCGAATTCTTCCCGGTGGTAAACGTGGCCCACATCATCCATGTGAATGATGAAGAACCTGCTGATGATCCCCTGGCTGTTAGTATGGTTCAAATGGATGATGCGGATAGTGATGGGGTGTATGATGATATTGGCGAGCTAGTCAACACTCGTCCCAAATACACCAAAATACCAATAATAAAATTATGTGATTCGGTTGCGATACCATATGATTCGCGACCGAAATTATTAGTTAAGCCTAGGTTAAGTTATATGATAAGATGAAAATAATATAGTTTTATGCATACTATTTTTAAGATTTATGTATGTTAAGTAATATGATAAGCTAATTATCAAATTTAATATAAAATAAAACAATAAAATAACAATAATGATTCATGTATAAATCGACTCGTTTTGCTTTATTTATATCGGCACAGTTGAGTATGGTCCTGCTTATGATGACGCTTTCAATCTCTAGCTTAATTTATCATTAGCCGTAGCAGCCGCCTTTGCTGCTTTCATACTTTGTCTTTACATTAGTCAACCAACTCATATTAAATTTATTAAAATGCTTAACAACTACCTTGCTGCCTTATCTTGAACTTGTGGTTTTTGGCACGCTTATTACGCTTACTATGAAGCTTGAACTTATCATCTTTAACTTGAAATTTGTAGCGACTTAAATTCATAAACATATTAAACAAGCATGGGAAAAATAAAAAATATTTTAATTCTTCACTGTTTCCTTATCTTAAACTTGCGGTTTTAGGCCCGCTTATTACGCATACTATGAAGCTGCAGGCTTATCACCTTAAACTTGAAGTTTTTGTAGCGACTTAAATATATATAAACATTATGCTTGCTATGAAGCTCGGGCTTATCACCTTAAACTTGAAATTTTGATTTATAGCAACAACAACACGCTTCAGCCATCCTACTTCAGCCAGCTTGACCAATCATAATCCATCTAGCTATCCGTCCGTCCGTCCATCCGTCCATCTTGCATGTTTATCTCCAATTTATAACAACAACACGCTTCAGCCACCCTACGATCGAATGGCCAACTTGACCATTCAACCGCGACGCCGACTGCGCAGTTTGCCACAATTTTGTGAATTTGGAGGCCCATAAGGAAATACACGCGTTTTTGATTTAGAACTCTCATAGCCCTTCTACTAACTAGTCACTTAACACTTTCTTTATCAGCCGCCCTCCCCCTATGGCTCAGATTTATATTTTTAAGGTGAATTAATAATTCTCAACATATATTTTCTCACTTATCAGCAATCTCATTCGCCCTGGAACTTTAGCTGTTCGTTTAACCGCTAATATAATTGCGGGGCATTTACTTTTAGAACTCCAAGGAAATACAGGAAGTTCGATTCCTAGAAAAATAGTTATGATCCTACTTCTTATTCAACTAGCTCTCCTAACTTTAGAGATAGCTGTCGCTATTATTCAAGCCATTTTTTTTCAATTTTAAAAACCTTGTACTCTAGAGAAGTAAAGTATGACAACTCATTCTAACCATCCTTTTCATTTAGTTGATTATAGACCATGACCTTTAACAGGAGCTATTGGAACAGTAGTTATAGTATCAGGTATAGTTAAATGATTCCACTTATGGGATATTTATCTTGTTATTTTAGGAAGTTTAATTATTATTTTAACAGTCTATCAATGAAGACGAGACGTAACACGAGAAAGAACTTTCCAAGGCCTTCATACTAATTCTGTCATATTAGGCCTGCGCTGAGGAATAATTCTATTCATTATCTCAGAAGTTTTATTTTTTGTGTCTTTCTTCTGGGCATTTTTTCATAGAAGTCTTTCCCCTTCCATCGAAATTGGTTCCATATGGCCCCTCCTAGGGATTATTCCATTTAATCTTTTTCAAATTCCCTTATTAAATACTGCAATTCTTCTCTCATCCGGTGTAACTATCACCTGAGCTTATCATGCAATTATAGAAAGAAATCATTCACAAGCTGTTCAAGGCCTTAGATTCACAGTTATTTTAGGAGTTTATTTCTCAATTCTCAAAATATATGAATATTTTGAGGCTCCTTTTACAATCGCTGATTCTGTTTATGGATCAACCTTTTATACAGCGACAGGATTTCATGGGTTTCATGTTTTAATTGGTTATACTTTTCTGTTAGTATGCCTTGTACGTCTTATAATAAACCATTTCTCTAAGACCCACCATTTCGGTTTCGAGGCTGCAGCCTGATATTGGCACTTTGTTGATTTTGTTTGGCTTTTTCTATATATTACAATTAATTGATGAGGAAACTAATTTATTTATGTAGTATATAGTATATGTAGCTTCCAACTACAAGGCCTTCTTAAGGAGTATAAGTAATTTTTTTAGCCCTCTCTTCTTCTATGGTAATTTTTAGTTTGACAATTATCATTATATGTTTAGCTACTTTAATATCTAAAAAAACTTTTTCTGATCGAGAAAAAATTCCCCCTTTGAATGTGGGTTTGACCCAAAAAGATCCCCTCGTCTACCTTTTGCCCTTCGATTTTTTCTTATTGCAGTAATCTTTTTAATTTTTTATGTAGAAATTGTGATTCTTCTCCCTATAATGTTAATCTTTAAATGATTACTTCGTGAGTAATAATTTCTGACGTTGATTTTGGAAGTTGCGAGAATTTCTCCCGTACTTTTAATCAAGCAATTCACGTTTCTGAACGAATGCGGGAAGCTGGCTAACACTTTGTATCGGAATATATAACAAACTACGACTTACATCTAAACGCAAATTTCTTTGCAAAATCTCCAGCAAAACCTGAGAATTAAGAAGCCGTTGTAGTTTATCGGTTAATTGCAAAACTGCTTCGTAGAACTCGTGAAACTTTTCATAAAAATTTTGCTTCCGTTTGCGCACGAGATCCATGATGCCTAGATCGGTTCTGCTATCAGAAAATTGACTTCGCAGCTCTGCGCACAACCCACCTCATTCAACCCCATGCACACTTTGATGGTAACGCCCAAAACTATTCTAGCGCCTTTCCCACGAACAACATGTGCGCATCAACATGTGTGGAGCACAATGCTCCAAAATCTCCTCGTTAACTTTGCATCGTCAGAGCGTTCACCCGATAAATAAATTTATCAACGGTTAGGGCGTTTTATTTGCCACTGAAAGTTACTTTCCAATTGGAAATCAAACTGGCAACGTTCTCTGGCGGTACAAATTGCGAGACAGGTCCTGAAACACACCCGCTTTTATGTGTCATGTGACTCGGAATGTATTGGTTGGGAATACTCTAGACAAACTATCGACTGTGACCAGAAGTTGAAGGTAAAGGGGACATAAAGTTTGGTGGAGGAACACTAGTAGCCAATTTACAGTTTATTGTAATAGCGTAATTTTCTGTTTTTTTACAAGTCTGATTAATTTGTTGTTTTTGTTCTAAATTCAAACACAAGTTACGCAGACTGATTAATTTGTACATGCCCTTAGGCATGTTATTGCAGCATATAAACTGATACAAACAACAGACGCAAACAACACACAACCCGGACAATAACTTTTCTTCTTCACTCATACTCAGATTCAAGCTTTATTTTTTTCCAACACAAAAACAAATGTCTTACTTGTTATCTTCTTCTTGCTTCTTTCATGAAAATACCTGACTCAACACCAAAAATTACAACGTCCTAATATGTCGAGCTCACAGTTATCAAATTACCCACATTACAATTTTAACATATTACAATATTATATCGAACTATGAATTGCCTATATATATTAGTGGTGCAGAATTCATACTTGGCCTTGATTCCAAGTTATGCTGAAGATTATGCAATGGTTACTACCTATTTGAACTCCGTGAGGAGTATGCCTGATTGATATTTAGCTTGCTGAGTTCTTTTCGAACAGCCTCATTAATCAATTGCTGCAATTGTTCATCAGAAAATTTATCTTGGGCGGCCGCACCTTGATAAATAGGGAGTTCGAGCGACTCCCTTGCTACGGATTGCATTCCCGACATATTCAATTGACGTGCCTCTGACTGGAGTCGAAGCCTAAGTTTCGTTGGCTCTAGTGTTTGGACGATCTCGACCAACAGCACCTTAACCTGAATTAGGAAGGAGACGATAACGGAGGGTAACGACCGTAACTGGCTTATAAAGCTTAAGCTTCTTTAGACTTAACTACCGACGAAATAGGACAGTTGTGGGTATCATGTATCCACTGAAAAATACACGATTTATGAAAAACGTGCTTGCAACGCGTTGACGCTAACTCATCGTTTTTTTCAAACGATTGTTTGCAGATACTGAATGAATTTTCAGCCAAAATGTTCAAAGAGGAAAGATCTTCGCTGCTGTGTTGGTAAGCAATTATACAAAAATTAAAGTTGTATCAATAAAAAAATTATACGTGTTTTATTTGGTCGCAGGAGAGAATTTTGCTTAATAAATAAGATGAACTCTTGTTGGTTGGTCCCATCGATGGTCAGGAGGTCCCATCGATTTAAAAAAATAATCTATTTTATTAACCGGACCTTTAATTTTAAATGGGCTTGCGGGAAAACACGAGATCTGGAAAAATAGTCCCAAGTGAAGCGATCGACATGCGCTATGAAAGCACCACAATCGCAATTCCATGCAACACTCAGTACAACCTCCGAACCCGAGATCAGCACGCAAGAAAACAAAATGATTAATTATTAATTGAATTTAAAAATTGAAATTTAAACTTAATTACAGTTTTCATGTCATACATAAAGAAATCAATCATTTCAGCCATTTGATAGCGGATCCGAAAGATGTTTACTTCAGACGGGTATTCCAGCAACCAAATCCTGACTATACAATTCAAAAATAATAAAAACAAAAACACAAACTTTGACAGATAAACTGCTAGCAAAAAAATTCTAATATTTTTGGTATGAATCACCGACGAGCTACCGAACATCAAAATTAAAATTTCGAAGAGAGTCAATAATCAAAAAGTTTTTATCGACCCCACGTTGGGCGCCAATTTATAACGGGGCAAAGTTTTCAAAAGGGCAGTTGCCCTGTATATTTAGTTTTGAGGGCTCCCTGCTAGAGCGCCTTTGGTTTCCTTTAACCAGACTGACAGGTGCTGCCGCCTCACACAGGTAGCACTAACGCATCGGTCAAATGACCAGCGGACACTAGGTTGGCCACTGCTGCACGTGTTGGTTTGCCATCGCTAGCAATTCGGTGAGATGCGGGGTGTTGGTTTGCCATCGCTAGCAATTTGGTGAGATGCGGGGTGGGGTCTTGTGGCCGTCCTCGTGTACCCTCGCCGTATAAATAATCACGTGCATTTGTCATCAGCACGTCGTTGATTCAAGCCAAATAAAAAAAAACTATTAGGATTTGAAATACAATAAAATTTATGTATAAAATACAATATATAATATATAAAACAAAGTCGTCAAATGTGTTTGAAATTCCATAACTCAAGAACGAAGCGTTCGATTTGATTCGTAATTTTTTTGTTGTGCTTATATAGACAAGGTTTGCAAAAGACAAAATTTTTACCACACCCCTTTAACCGCCCACAAATCAATAAAAACGATGGTCGTATAAGACTAAAACTTGGTAATTTATTTTTGTCGGAAACTGTACTAAAAATGGGTTACCACGCTCCTTTTACCTCCCACAAATCAATTAAAATTCTATATTTCGAACGGTTTTGGTTGTATAAGGTTTAAATTTGGTAATTTATTTTGTAGGGTTACTGTCGGCAATTGTACTTAAAATGGGTTTCCATGCCCACTTTTACCGCCCACAATCCAATGAAAATGCTTATTTCAGACGGTTTTGGTCGTTTCAGATTACAATTTGGTTAAATAGTTCGTGGTTAAAAAAAAATATAAAATTTTTGGTTAAAAAAATTTGGTACAATTTGGTTAAAAAAAAATATAAAATTTTTTCTCCGATTAACCTGAAAATTAGAATATGGCAGTAAGGCGGTGGAAGGACAACGTCTGCCGGGGAATATCTTAATACATAAAATTCTTCTGTGCTGGCTTTGTCACTGATCTCCTTCTACATAGCTGGACCGATTTTGATGAAATTGGGTTTGTGTGTGCGGCTGGGGTTTCGCTGTTGTTGTTGTGGTAGTGTTTAAAGGGGTATTTAAGAGTGTAACTCAGAAACGAGTTGAAAAATTGTCATGATTCTTTCACTACACCATTACTTTTTATGCAAATAAAATTACAAAAATGCAAAATGAATAAACATAAACAAAACAAAATCTCAAAATTTTTATGATAGGCTTGATTTTTCTATCGTATAAAACGTTTTAAAATTTTTACGATAGAAATTTTAAATAAACCCTACATTTATGTATACCATATAAAATAACATTAAAAAAGTCATTTTTGGTTTTGAATATTTTTTCAACAACAAATCTTTTTACCAAAGTTTTTTGCGAAATAAAGAAATTCGTTAGGGCTGCTTTTGGAAAATTATAAAAATTAAAAGGGTAACGAAAACGATTAAAACACGATTGGACGATTTTTTTTGTATAAGGAAACAAATGGTAAAATTGCTTTTTTCAGAAAAAAGACACAGCAAAACATTGATACTAACATTTTTGAAAGGGAAACACACAACCGTATTGCTTCAGTCAAAAATTCTCTTGCCGGTTGTCAAAATTTCTACTAGCCCCTTATGCCTACATGATTTTGTTAATAAAAAAAATGAAATCCTTTGTAACATGACCGAGTTATTCACTTTCAAAGCCAGCACTTTCATTTTTGATTTATTTTTTTTTTCTATTTCACCAAAAAATAATAGTAGTACTAAAAACTTTTTGTGTGTTTCAGGTACGAAAGATAAGTCCTGAGTTGTGCATGTTTTTGTACTGAAACTTGGTGTATATGTGCTATGAGACCAAGTAGTGGACACTTTATACATAAATATTGCCACGCCTACTTTAACCACCCCTTCTTTACACACATTTGGTGCGAAGGCTTGTAATTTTTCTTTTTATTTTATTCAAACAATTTTTTATTTTATAACTTTCTTATTTGACCAATTTTTCACAACTGAAATTTTCAAAATGAAAATTTCTGAAAATATAATAACTGAATACAATTCAAAATGTTTTTTTATAACAAGTATTTTATAGACAAGTGTAAGTATTTGCAATAATTGCTAAAATGATATAATACGTTATTAATGATAAATCAAGGTAAGTGAAATAAATAGGATGTAGAGATTTACTCTATGTGGTGATGTAATAGAGCACCACATTATTCCCCCTCCTCAAATGAATCTTGTTGTATTTCTGAGTAAGTTAAAATGTACCTTTCTTTTAGATTGCTGTGTAGTTGTTGTGTCTGTATTAATTGATGCTGGTTTTAAACAGTCTAAACTAACTGTAGTATGTGTGTTATTTTTGAGTATTGTGAAGTATTTTGGGTTTCGGTTGATTACTTCGAAAGGTCCATCATAGGGTTCCTTGAGCTTGCTGTGTATGGTGTCGTTTCTAACGAAGACAAATTTAGAAGTGTTGAGTTCCTTAGGAACGTGTTGTTGGAATTTTGTGTTATGGTGTGAAATGTGTGATTGTTTGTTTTCGACTACTTGTTTGATTTTTGGAAGCATCTCTGAAGGTTTTAAAGTTTCATTGTTGCGAATTACTATTTGTTTCGGTAATCTGAGCGGCTGGCCAAAGACCATCTCAGCTGGCGACGCTTTGATGTCTTCTTTGACTGAGGATCTAAGGCCCAGAAGAACTAGTGGCAACTCTGTGAACCAATTTGTCTGGTTGTTTGTCGCGATAAGGGAAACCTTTAACTGGCGGTGAAAACGCTCTACCATTCCGTTGGCTTGTGGGTGGTAAGCCCAAGTAGTTATATGTTGGCAACCGAGATTTTTGAGAAATGTGTTAAAGGTCGCGGATGTGAATTGTGCTCCTCGATCAGAGGTAACCTTCAATGGAACTCCAAAACGTGAAATAAACTCTCTTTGAAGAGTGTCGACTATCGTGTCGGTGTTTGTGTCTTTCAGCGGAAATCGTTCTGGCCAACGAGTGTTCCTGTCGACTACGGTAAGTAGGTATCTATACCCTTTTGAAATTGGCAAAGGACCGACTATATCAACGTGGATATGTTCGAAACGGCCGTGTGGTATGCTGATTTTGTGTGGTGTTGTCTTCGTGTGCTTGTATATTTTTGAGCGTTGACATCTAACGCATTCTTGTGCCCATTTGTTAACGTGTGTATTCATATTCTTCCAGAAATATCTTTGTGTAAGTAGTCGCCGTGAAGCTCGTGTACCAGGATGTGCTATGTTGTGTAGTTGTTCGAATACTTGTTTTCGTAAAGTCTGTGGTATGTAAGGTCGTGTTAAAGAATTTTTCTGTTCGCACCAAATTTTAATGTTGAGTACCGGTATGAGTATCTGTTCGAGCTTGTATCTGTGGCTGTTTAGATA
The DNA here is from genome assembly GCA_963920525.1 of Dichetophora obliterata. Taxonomy (NCBI): domain Eukaryota; kingdom Metazoa; phylum Arthropoda; class Insecta; order Diptera; family Sciomyzidae; genus Dichetophora; species Dichetophora obliterata. Next base: position 118,284,424 of record OY986435.1, read on the forward strand.
TCTTGCAATTCTGTGTCTGTGTTCTATTCTTTGTGTAGTGTTCTCAGGTTGATGTCTGTGCAGGCAAAAGCTTGTATTTCAGCTCGTGAAAGTGCATCTGCTACAGTGTTTTCTGAACCTTTAATGTGTTTAATGTCATGTGTGAATTGTGCAATGTATTCTAAGTGTCTTGTTTGTCTGGGACTGCGTTCTGTTTATGAATGTATAGCGTTAATCAGTGGTTTGTGATCTGTGTATACCGTAAAATTTCCTTCTAGGTAGTGTCTAAAGTGTTTGGTGTTTAAGTATATGGCTAGTAATTCTCTGTCGAATGTACTGTACTTCGTTTCTGACTTTGATAACTTTTTTGAGAAAAAGGCTAATGGTTCTAGTGTACCGCTATTCTGTTGTTGTAAAACGCCACCAATGGCTGTGTTTGATGCGTCTACGACAATCGATAATTTTGCATTACTACTGATGTGATTGAGTAGTGTTTCCTTTGCAAAACTATCTTTGATTGTTGTAAATGCCTGTAGTGTATTCTCTGTCCAGTGTTACTGTTTGTTTTTTGTTTTTGATGCTACGGTGACCATGTCATAAATTGGGCCTAGCATGTGTGCGAGTTTTGGGATACAACGGTGGTAGTAATTTGTCATGCCTATGAATTTTTGCATTTGTTTGACTGTGGTGGGTTGTGGGTAGTCTCGTATGCACTGTGTACGTTCTTCTGAAGGTCGGATACCTTGTGTAGAAATGTTATAACTGAGGAAGTTTATGTCTGATGCTCCGAAAGTGCATTTGTTAGGTTTAATGTTTAAGCCGTATTCTGAAAGTCTTTGGAAAACTTGTGTTAAGGGTTTTATGTGTTGTCTCGGTCTCAAAGGAAACAAAATGAAATCTAGTCCCTGTAAGACTTCGTGTATAAATCTTTGGAATGTCTGTGCTGAATTTCTCAAGCCGAAAGGCATTCGGAGGAATTCGAACATTCCGAAAGGTGTTGTTATGGCTGTTTTGTGGATGTCGCTAGGAGCCATCGGTATCTGGCGATAGGCTCTGACCAGGTCAATTTTTGAATAAAAGTTTGTGTTGTGTAAGTTGATGGAAAAGTCGTGTATATGTGGTAAAGGGTAACGGTCAGGTACCGTAATAGCGTTCAGTCGTATGTAGTCGCCACATGGTCTCCAGTTATTTGTTTCGCGTTTGGCTACAAGGTGTAGTGGAGAAGAGGTTTTCGAGTCGGACGGTCTACAAATTCCTGACTTCACTAGAAAGTCGAATTCTTGTTTTGCGATTTTTAATTTTGATAGGTCTAAACGTCGTGGTCGTGTGAATGGTAACTGTCCTTCGGTAACTATGTGGTGTACTATTTTGTGTTTGATTGGTGTAGTGAAATCTGGTTCTGTGAAGAGTGAAGGGAAATGTTTGAGTAACTGTGTGTATTTATCGTCAAGTGTAAATAGTTTTGGTAATTGTGTTTCAGAATACCTCGAAATTGCGTTGACGGATAGTTTTGTAAGGGGGTCAATGAGTTTTCTGTGTTTTAGATCTATTAGAAGTCCATATTTGGTAAGAAAGTCTGCGCCAATGATAAGTCTTGTAATATCTGCTAATATGAAAGTGAAAGGGAATTCTCGTCTAAGTTTTAAATTTACGTTTAACAATTTTTTTCCGTAAGTCGATATTGCTGTGCCGTTAGCAGCTTGGAGTGTCAAATCAGATTTTTTATAAATTTTGAATTTGGAGAATGGCAATACGGAAACTTCAGCGCCACTGTCGATTAAGAAATTTAAGTTATTGTCCTTGTCAAATATGAATAAACGGCGTGTTAGTGTTATAGAACTCCCATCATTAGCCGTTGCAATGATGGTGTTTCTTAGTTTAATGTGTTTGTTGTATTGTGGTTTAGTGTGGATGCCGTATGAACATACGCGCATGGTTGTTCGCATCGTCTGGCCGCTCTGCCAAATTTGTAGTGGTACCTACAAACCCAGTTGGCCGGTCTTTGTTGTGACACTTCTCTTCTAGAAGAACGGCGTCAGGAGTACCTTTGGAAGTTTGAGCTTTGTGATCGAGAACGTTCACTTCTCAGTTCTTGTACCTCCAGTGTCAACTTATTAAAGTTTTCTAAAATTTTGGACGTGGTCTCCGCGAAACGTTGGGTAATCGCCATTACTTCTTCTGAGCCGGAAGCTGGCTTTTTAGACATGGTAGAAATTTCACTACCAGTCATAAATTCGCATAAATCGTCTGCTAGTTTTAAGAGTACCTCTAGTTCTCTGTGTCCGGACCCGGTCAAGGCGATATTTAAACTTGTTGGCAACTTGCGTAACCATAATTTGTAAATTAAATCGCCACTAACTGTTGATCCAGCTAGTAGAAGAAGTGACCGATAGAACTGAGATGGCCTTTGGTCACCCATCTCAGAATCCGAAAGGATTTTATCAAATCGCTTGTGTTCGCTCAGTGAAAATCTATCGAGCAATGTTTTTTTAAGCCCTTCGTATGTGTTTTGTGTTGGCGGTTTTTGGATAAAGTCTAGCACAGTGACTATGACTTCTTGTGGTAACGATCTTACCAGGTATTCGTATTTAGTCTTATCAACTGTGATTCCTTTTGCTTGGAATTGTATTTCCGCATGTGCGAACCAAGCGTCTGGACAACTCGTCCAGAATGTAGGTAATTTTACCGCAACTGTGTGTATTTGTGTTGGCGGTGTGACAGGGTTAGTCTCAAAGTCTATGAATGGTGTGTTATCTCCCTCTCCGGTGTGTGGAGTAAGGGGTGGGTGTGGAGTAAGGGGTGGGTGTGGAGTAAGGGGTATGTGTGGGGGTGTTCGTAGCATTCTTCTCTCTAGATTTGCTTCTACTATAAGCTTGAAAATCCTAACTCTTCCTTTGTTTGTTGTTTTTTTTTTAGTGTACCTATGTCCCTAGTGTAGTGTAGTGCCGAAAATGAGACGATAGGTTTCTTACGACCCTATCGTCTCAAGTCCATTTTAGAAGCTACGTTGTGTGCCTCGTGGTAATCTAAAATGAAACGCAACCTGAAAAAATTTTTTATAAATGTAAAAAAATAAATATCAATTGATTAAAGTTTTTTCTAAATGACCTCTATATTTATTATGTTGACTTTATATGATTTAAATACAAATTCTAACGGATAATCGGGTAAACGGGTCTGCACGGGTAATCACAAAGATTTCTGATGACGCGTTTAGCAGCGCAGAAATTGTACAATAAAATCAAATGCTAGTGATTTTTTTCCTTTCATATTGAAAACTTTGTTGTTGTTGTTGTTTCTTTGGAAAAATTCGTTAGAACAATTAATTAATCTAACTTTGACCTTAAGCTCAATAAACGATTTTAAACTATCAAACAACTAGAATTTGTATTTAAAATCAAGTATGATTTAAACTATCAAACATTTAGAATTTGTATTTAAATCATATAAAGTCAACATAAAAATAAATATCGGTAGATTTTTACGAAATATAAAGTTTCATGTAAGAAAATTGTTGTTGCTGCTGACGTTGTTGTTGTTGCTGTTATAAACGCTGTTGTTGTTGCTCTTTTCGTTGTTGTTGTTGTTATTATAGCTGCTGTTATTGTTCTTTTTGTTGTTGTTGTTGTTATAGCTGCTGTTCTTGTTGCTCTTTTTGTTGTTGTTGTTGTTGGTGTCTACTGCTGATATTATTGCTATTAATGTTTTCGCTGCTGTCGGTTTGCGTGAAATAGCGTGTTGTTGTTTGGCAAAATTGGTTTTCACTGAAATCCAAAAACGTCCTTTAATTTTCTCCAGCTGTTAGAATTGAGACGATTTGAACTGTTGAAGAAACTGTTTTGAACGAACTTTGGTTATGGAATTATATGTCTAACGGCACAGACTTTCGGGAGCAGTTTATATAAGGATTCCAGTTTATATAAGGATCTCGAGGAGACTTCAAATTTGCTCTCTTGTTTTGTTCTGTACAATTTGTTCGAATATGGCAGGATCGCCAGTTTTGGTGCGAGGCTGATAACTTTTTTATATATATATTTTATTCAAAGAAAAATTTTTTTATTTTGTGACTTTTTTATTTGGGAATATTTTTACAACTGAAATTTTTAAAATGAAAATTTCTGAAAATATAATAAATGAATACAATTCAAAATGTTTTTTTATAACAAGTGTTTTATAGACAAGTGTAAGTATTTTCAATAATTGCTAAAATGATATAATACGTTATTAATGATAAATCAAGGTAAGTAAAATGTAAGTTAAGATAAAAATCAACGTCAGGAGAGGTAAGTATTAATGTAACTAAAGGTAAGTATCAATGTAACGAAAAGGTAAGTATTAATGTAAAAAAAGGTAAAATGGAATGTAGAGATTTACTCTATGTGGTGATGTAACAGAACACCACATTATTCTCCCTCCTCAAATGAATCTTGTTGTATTTCTGAGCAAGTTAAAATGTACCTTTCTTTTAGATGGTGTTGTAGTTGTTGTGTCTGTATTAATTGATGCTGGTTTTAAACGGTCTAAACTAACTGTAGTATGTGTGTTATTTTTAAGTATTGTGAAGTATTTTGGGTTTCGGTTGATTACTTCGAAAGGTCCATCATAGGGCTCCTTGAGCTTGCTGTGTATGGTGTCGTTTCTAACGAAGACAAATTTACAAGTGTTGAGTTCCTTAGGAACGTGTTGTTGGAATTTTGTGTTATGGTGTGAATTGTTTGTTTTCGACTACTTTTTTTGATTTTTGGAACCATCTCTGAAGGGTTTAAAGTTTCATTGTTGCGAATTACTATTTGTTTCGGTAATCTGAGCGGCTGGCCAAAGACCATCTCACCTGGCGACGCTTTGATGTCTTCTTTGACTGAGGATCTAAGGCCCAGAAGAACTAGTGGCAACTCTGTGAACCAATTTGTCTGGTTGTTTGTCGCGATAAGGGAAGCCTTTAACTGGCGGTGAAAACACTCTACCAACGGCATGGCTTGTGGGTGGTAAGCCGAAGTAGTTATATGTTGGCAACCGAGATTTTTGAGAAATGTGTTAAAGGTCGCGGAAGTGAATTGTGCTCCTCGATCAGAGGTAACCTTCAATGGAACTCCAAAACGTGAAATATACTCTCTTTGAAGAGTGTCGACTATCGTGTCGGTGTTTGTGTCTTTCAGCGGAAATCGTTCTGGCCAACGAGTGTTCCTGTCGACTACGGTAAGTAGGTATCTATACCCTTTTGAAATTGGCAAAGGACCGACTATATCAACGTGGATATGTTCGAAACGGCCGTGTGGTATGCTGATTTTGTGTGGTGTTGTCTTCGTGTGCTTGTATATTTTTGAGCGTTGACATCTAACGCATTCTTGTGCCCATTTGTTAACGTGTGTATTCATATTCTTCCAGAAATATCTTTGTGTAAGTAGTCGCCGTGAAGCTCGTGTACCAGGATGTGCTATGTTGTGTAGTTGTTCGAATACTTGTTTTCGTAAAGTCTGTGGTATGTAAGGTCGTGTTAAAGAATTTTTCTGTTCGCACCAAATTTTAATGTTGAGTACCGGTATGAGTATCTGTTCGAGCTTGTATCTGTGGCTGTTTAGTATATCTTGCAATTCTGTGTCTGTGTTCTATTCTTTGTGTAGTGTTCTCAGGTTGATGTCTGTGCAGGCAAAAGCTTGTATTTCAGCTCGTGAAAGTGCATCTGCTACAGTGTTTTCTGAACCTTTAATGTGTTTAATGTCATGTGTGAATTGTGCAATGTATTCTAAGTGTCTTGTTTGTCTGGGACTGCGTTCTGTTTATGAATGTATAGCGTTAATCAGTGGTTTGTGATCTGTGTATACCGTAAAATTTCCTTCTAGGTAGTGTCTAAAGTGTTTGGTGTTTAAGTATATGGCTAGTAATTCTCTGTCGAATGTACTGTACTTCGTTTCTGACTTTGATAACTTTTTTGAGAAAAAGGCTAATGGTTCTAGTGTACCGCTATTCTGTTGTTGTAAAACGCCACCAATGGCTGTGTTTGATGCGTCTACGACAATCGATAATTTTGCATTACTACTGATGTGATTGAGTAGTGTTTCCTTTGCAAAACTATCTTTGATTGTTGTAAATGCCTGTAGTGTATTCTCTGTCCAGTGTTACTGTTTGTTTTTTGTTTTTGATGCTACGGTGACCATGTCATAAATTGGGCCTAGCATGTGTGCGAGTTTTGGGATACAACGGTGGTAGTAATTTGTCATGCCTATGAATTTTTGCATTTGTTTGACTGTGGTGGGTTGTGGGTAGTCTCGTATGCACTGTGTACGTTCTTCTGAAGGTCGGATACCTTGTGTAGAAATGTTATAACTGAGGAAGTTTATGTCTGATGCTCCGAAAGTGCATTTGTTAGGTTTAATGTTTAAGCCGTATTCTGAAAGTCTTTGGAAAACTTGTGTTAAGGGTTTTATGTGTTGTCTCGGTCTCAAAGGAAACAAAATGAAATCTAGTCCCTGTAAGACTTCGTGTATAAATCTTTGGAATGTCTGTGCTGAATTTCTCAAGCCGAAAGGCATTCGGAGGAATTCGAACATTCCGAAAGGTGTTGTTATGGCTGTTTTGTGGATGTCGCTAGGAGCCATCGGTATCTGGCGATAGGCTCTGACCAGGTCAATTTTTGAATAAAAGTTTGTGTTGTGTAAGTTGATGGAAAAGTCGTGTATATGTGGTAAAGGGTAACGGTCAGGTACCGTAATAGCGTTCAGTCGTATGTAGTCGCCACATGGTCTCCAGTCATTTGTTTCGCGTTTGGCTACAAGGTGTAGTGGAGAAGAGGTTTTCGAGTCGGACGGTCTACAAATTCCTGACTTCACTAGAAAGTCGAATTCTTGTTTTGCGATTTTTAATTTTGATAGGTCTAAACGTCGTGGTCGTGTGAATGGTAACTGTCCTTCGGTAACTATGTGGTGTACTATTTTGTGTTTGATTGGTGTAGTGAAATCTGGTTCTGTGAAGAGTGAAGGGAAATGTTTGAGTAACTGTGTGTATTTATCGTCAAGTGTAAATAGTTTTGGTAATTGTGTTTCAGAATACCTCGAAATTGCGTTGACGGATAGTTTTGTAAGGGGGTCAATGAGTTTTCTGTGTTTTAGATCTATTAGAAGTCCATATTTGGTAAGAAAGTCTGCGCCAATGATAAGTCTTGTAATATCTGCTAATATGAAAGTGAAAGGGAATTCTCGTCTAAGTTTTAAATTTACGTTTAACAATTTTTTTCCGTAAGTCGATATTGCTGTGCCGTTAGCAGCTTGGAGTGTCAAATCAGATTTTTTATAAATTTTGAATTTAGAGAATGGCAATACGGAAACTTCAGCGCCACTGTCGATTAAGAAATTTAAGTTATTGTCCTTGTCAAATATGAATAAACGGCGTGTTAGTGTTATAGAACTCCCATCATTAGCCGTTGCAATGATGGTGTTTCTTAGTTTAATGTGTTTGTTGTATTGTGGTTTAGTGTGGATGCCGTATGAACATACGCGCATGGTTGTTCGCATCGTCTGGCCGCTCTGCCAAATTTGTAGTGGTACCTACAAACCCAGTTGGCCGGTCTTTGTTGTGACACTTCTCTTCTAGAAGAACGGCGTCAGGAGTACCTTTGGAAGTTTGAGCTTTGTGATCGAGAACGTTCACTTCTCAGTTCTTGTACCTCCAGTGTCAACTTATTAAAGTTTTCTAAAATTTTGGACGTGGTCTCCGCGAAACGTTGGGTAATCGCCATTACTTCTTCTGAGCCGGAAGCTGGCTTTTTAGACATGGTAGAAATTTCACTACCAGTCATAAATTCCCATAAATCATCTGCTAGTTTTAAGAGTACCTCTAGTTCTCTGTGTCCGGACCCGGTCAAGGCGATATTTAAACTTGTTGGCAACTTGCGTAACCATAATTTGTAAATTAAATCGCCACTAACTGTTGATCCAGCTAGTAGAAGAAGTGACCGATAGAACTGAGATGGCCTTTGGTCACCCATCTCAGAATCCGAAAGGATTTTATCAAATCGCTTGTTTTCGCTCAGTGAAAATCTATCGAGCAATGTCTTTTTAAGCCCTTCGTATGTGTTTTGTGTTGGCGGTTTTTGGATAAAGTCTAGCACAGTGACTATGACTTCTTGTGGTAACGATCTTACCAGGTATTCGTATTTAGTCTTATCAACTGTGATTCCTTTTGCTTGGAATTGTATTTCCGCATGTGCGAACCAAGCGTCTGGACAACTCGTCCAGAATGTAGGTAATTTTACCGCAACTGTGTGTATTTGTGTTGGCGGTGTGACAGGGTTAGTCTCAAAGTCTATGAATGGTGTGTTATCTCCCTCTCCGGTGTGTGGAGTAAGGGGTGGGTGTGGAGTAAGGGGTGGGTGTGGAGTAAGGGGTATGTGTGGGGGTGTTCGTAGCATTCTTCTCTCTAGATTTGCTTCTACTATAAGCTTGAAAATCCTAACTCTTCCTTTGTTTGTTGTTTTTTTTTTAGTGTACCTATGTCCCTAGTGTAGTGTAGTGCCGAAAATGAGACGATAGGTTTCTTACGACCCTATCGTCTCAAGTCCATTTTAGAAGCTACGTTGTGTGCCTCGTGGTAATCTAAAATGAAACGCAACCTGAAAAAATTTTTTATAAATGTAAAAAAATAAATATCAATTGATTAAAGTTTTTTCTAAATGACCTCTATATTTATTATGTTGACTTTATATGATTTAAATACAAATTCTAACGGGTAATCGGGTAAACGGGTCTGCACGGGTAATCACAAAGATTTCTGATGACGCGTTTAGCAGCGCAGAAATTGTACAATAAAATCAAATGCTAGTGATTTTTTTCCTTTCATATTGAAAACTTTGTTGTTGTTGTTGTTTCTTTGGAAAAATTCGTTAGAACAATTAATTAATCTAACTTTGACCTTAAGCTCAATAAACGATTTTAAACTATCAAACAACTAGAATTTGTATTTAAAATCAAGTATGATTTAAACTATCAAACATTTAGAATTTGTATTTAAATCATATAAAGTCAACATAAAAATAAATATCGGTAGATTTTTACGAAATATAAAGTTTCATGTAAAAAAATTGTTGTTGCTGCTGACGTTGTTGTTGTTGCTGTTATAAACGCTGTTGTTGTTGCTCTTTTCGTTGTTGTTGTTGTTATTATAGCTGCTGTTATTGTTCTTTTTGTTGTTGTTGTTGTTATAGCTGCTGTTCTTGTTGCTCTTTTTGTTGTTGTTGTTGTTGGTGTCTACTGCTGATATTATTGCTATTAATGTTTTCGCTGCTGTCGGTTTGCGTGAAATAGCGTGTTGTTGTTTGGCAAAATTGGTTTTCACTGAAATCCAAAAACGTCCTTTAATTTTCTCCAGCTGTTAGAATTGAGACGATTTGAACTGTTGAAGAAACTGTTTTGAACGAACTTTGGTTATGGAATTATATGTCTAACGGCACAGACTTTCGGGAGCAGTTTATATAAGGATTCCAGTTTATATAAGGATCTCGAGGAGACTTCAAATTTGCTCTCTTGTTTTGTTCTGTACAATTTGTTCGAATATGGCAGGATCGCCAGTTTTGGTGCGAGGCTGATAACTTTTTTATATATATATTTTATTCAAAGAAAAATTTTTTTATTTTGTGACTTTTTTATTTGGGAATATTTTTACAACTGAAATTTTTAAAATGAAAATTTCTGAAAATATAATAAATGAATACAATTCAAAATGTTTTTTTATAACAAGTGTTTTATAGACAAGTGTAAGTATTTTCAATAATTGCTAAAATGATATAATACGTTATTAATGATAAATCAAGGTAAGTAAAATGTAAGTTAAGATAAAAATCAACGTCAGGAGAGGTAAGTATTAATGTAACTAAAGGTAAGTATCAATGTAACGAAAAGGTAAGTATTAATGTAAAAAAAGGTAAAATGGAATGTAGAGATTTACTCTATGTGGTGATGTAACAGAACACCACATTATTCTCCCTCCTCAAATGAATCTTGTTGTATTTCTGAGCAAGTTAAAATGTACCTTTCTTTTAGATGGTGTTGTAGTTGTTGTGTCTGTATTAATTGATGCTGGTTTTAAACGGTCTAAACTAACTGTAGTATGTGTGTTATTTTTAAGTATTGTGAAGTATTTTGGGTTTCGGTTGATTACTTCGAAAGGTCCATCATAGGGCTCCTTGAGCTTGCTGTGTATGGTGTCGTTTCTAACGAAGACAAATTTACAAGTGTTGAGTTCCTTAGGAACGTGTTGTTGGAATTTTGTGTTATGGTGTGAATTGTTTGTTTTCGACTACTTTTTTTGATTTTTGGAACCATCTCTGAAGGGTTTAAAGTTTCATTGTTGCGAATTACTATTTGTTTCGGTAATCTGAGCGGCTGGCCAAAGACCATCTCACCTGGCGACGCTTTGATGTCTTCTTTGACTGAGGATCTAAGGCCCAGAAGAACTAGTGGCAACTCTGTGAACCAATTTGTCTGGTTGTTTGTCGCGATAAGGGAAGCCTTTAACTGGCGGTGAAAACACTCTACCAACGGCATGGCTTGTGGGTGGTAAGCCGAAGTAGTTATATGTTGGCAACCGAGATTTTTGAGAAATGTGTTAAAGGTCGCGGAAGTGAATTGTGCTCCTCGATCAGAGGTAACCTTCAATGGAACTCCAAAACGTGAAATATACTCTCTTTGAAGAGTGTCGACTATCGTGTCGGTGTTTGTGTCTTTCAGCGGAAATCGTTCTGGCCAACGAGTGTTCCTGTCGACTACGGTAAGTAGGTATCTATACCCTTTTGAAATTGGCAAAGGACCGACTATATCAACGTGGATATGTTCGAAACGGCCGTGTGGTATGCTGATTTTGTGTGGTGTTGTCTTCGTGTGCTTGTATATTTTTGAGCGTTGACATCTAACGCATTCTTGTGCCCATTTGTTAACGTGTGTATTCATATTCTTCCAGAAATATCTTTGTGTAAGTAGTCGCCGTGAAGCTCGTGTACCAGGATGTGCTATGTTGTGTAGTTGTTCGAATACTTGTTTTCGTAAAGTCTGTGGTATGTAAGGTCGTGTTAAAGAATTTTTCTGTTCGCACCAAATTTTAATGTTGAGTACCGGTATGAGTATCTGTTCGAGCTTGTATCTGTGGCTGTTTAGTATATCTTGCAATTCTGTGTCTGTGTTCTATTCTTTGTGTAGTGTTCTCAGGTTGATGTCTGTGCAGGCAAAAGCTTGTATTTCAGCTCGTGAAAGTGCATCTGCTACAGTGTTTTCTGAACCTTTAATGTGTTTAATGTCATGTGTGAATTGTGCAATGTATTCTAAGTGTCTTGTTTGTCTGGGACTGCGTTCTGTTTATGAATGTATAGCGTTAATCAGTGGTTTGTGATCTGTGTATACCGTAAAATTTCCTTCTAGGTAGTGTCTAAAGTGTTTGGTGTTTAAGTATATGGCTAGTAATTCTCTGTCGAATGTACTGTACTTCGTTTCTGACTTTGATAACTTTTTTGAGAAAAAGGCTAATGGTTCTAGTGTACCGCTATTCTGTTGTTGTAAAACGCCACCAATGGCTGTGTTTGATGCGTCTACGACAATCGATAATTTTGCATTACTACTGATGTGATTGAGTAGTGTTTCCTTTGCAAAACTATCTTTGATTGTTGTAAATGCCTGTAGTGTATTCTCTGTCCAGTGTTACTGTTTGTTTTTTGTTTTTGATGCTACGGTGACCATGTCATAAATTGGGCCTAGCATGTGTGCGAGTTTTGGGATACAACGGTGGTAGTAATTTGTCATGCCTATGAATTTTTGCATTTGTTTGACTGTGGTGGGTTGTGGGTAGTCTCGTATGCACTGTGTACGTTCTTCTGAAGGTCGGATACCTTGTGTAGAAATGTTATAACTGAGGAAGTTTATGTCTGATGCTCCGAAAGTGCATTTGTTAGGTTTAATGTTTAAGCCGTATTCTGAAAGTCTTTGGAAAACTTGTGTTAAGGGTTTTATGTGTTGTCTCGGTCTCGCTAGCTATAAGTATGTCGTCTAAATAAACAAAAATGAAATCTAGTCCCTGTAAGACTTCGTGTATAAATCTTTGGAATGTCTGTGCTGAATTTCTCAAGCCGAAAGGCATTCGGAGGAATTCGAACATTCCGAAAGGTGTTGTTATGGCTGTTTTGTGGATGTCGCTAGGAGCCATCGGTATCTGGCGATAGGCTCTGACCAGGTCAATTTTTGAATAAAAGTTTGTGTTGTGTAAGTTGATGGAAAAGTCGTGTATATGTGGTAAAGGGTAACGGTCAGGTACCGTAATAGCGTTCAGTCGTATGTAGTCGCCACATGGTCTCCAGTCATTTGTTTCGCGTTTGGCTACAAGGTGTAGTGGAGAAGAGGTTTTCGAGTCGGACGGTCTACAAATTCCTGACTTCACTAGAAAGTCGAATTCTTGTTTTGCGATTTTTAATTTTGATAGGTCTAAACGTCGTGGTCGTGTGAATGGTAACTGTCCTTCGGTAACTATGTGGTGTACTATTTTGTGTTTGATTGGTGCAGTGAAATCTGGTTCTGTGAAGAGTGAAGGGAAATGTTTGAGTAACTGTGTGTATTTATCGTCAAGTGTAAATAGTTTTGGTAATTGTGTTTCAGAATACCTCGAAATTGCGTTGACGGATAGTTTTGTAAGGGGGTCAATGAGTTTTCTGTGTTTTAGATCTATTAGAAGTCCATATTTGGTAAGAAAGTCTGCGCCAATGATAAGTCTTGTAATATCTGCTAATATGAAAGTGAAAGGGAATTCTCGTCTAAGTTTTAAATTTACGTTTAACAATTTTTTTCCGTAAGTCGATATTGCTGTGCCGTTAGCAGCTTGGAGTGTCAAATCAGATTTTTTATAAATTTTGAATTTGGAGAATGGCAATACGGAAACTTCAGCGCCACTGTCGATTAAGAAATTTAAGTTATTGTCCTTGTCAAATATGAATAAACGGCGTGTTAGTGTTATAGAACTCCCATCATTAGCCGTTGCAATGATGGTGTTTCTTAGTTTAATGTGTTTGTTGTATTGTGGTTTAGTGTGGATGCCGTATGAACATACGCGCATGGTTGTTCGCATCGTCTGGCCGCTCTGCCAAATTTGTAGTGGTACCTACAAACCCAGTTGGCCGGTCTTTGTTGTGACACTTCTCTTCTAGAAGAACGGCGTCAGGAGTACCTTTGGAAGTTTGAGCTTTGTGATCGAGAACGTTCACTTCTCAGTTCTTGTACCTCCAGTGTCAACTTATTAAAGTTTTCTAAAATTTTGGACGTGGTCTCCGCGAAACGTTGGGTAATCGCCATTACTTCTTCTGAGCCGGAAGCTGGCTTTTTAGACATGGTAGAAATTTCACTACCAGTCATAAATTCGCATAAATCGTCTGCTAGTTTTAAGAGTACCTCTAGTTCTCTGTGTCCGGACCCGGTCAAGGCGATATTTAAACTTGTTGGCAACTTGCGTAACCATAATTTGTAAATTAAATCGACACTAACTGTTGATCCAGCTAGTAGAAGAAGTGACCGATAGAACTGAGATGGCCTTTGGCCACCCATCTCAGAATCCGAAAGGATTTTATCTAATCGCTTGTTTTCGCTCAGTGAAAATCTATCGAGCAATGTCTTTTTAAGCCCTTCGTATGTGTTTTGTGTTGGCGGTTTTTGGATAAAGTCTAGTACAGTGACTAGTCTTATCAACTGTGATACCTTTCGCTTGGAATTGTATTTCCGCATGTGCAAACCAAGCGTCTGGACAACTCGTCCAGAATGTAGGTAATTTTACCGCAACTGTGTGTATTTGTGTTGGCGGTGTAAGAGGGTTAGTCTCAAAGTCTATGAATGATGTGTTATCTCCCTCTCCGGTGTGTGGAGTAAGGGATATGTGTGGGGGTGTTCGTAGCATTCTTCCCTCTAGATTTGCTTCTACTATTTTTTAAGCTTGAAAATCCTAACTCTTCCCTTATTTTAGTGCGCCTATGTCCCTAGTGTAGTGTAGTGCCTACGAAAGTGAGACGATAAGTTTCTTACGACCCTATCGTCTAAAGTCCGTTTTAGAAGCTACGTTGTGTGCCTCGTGGTAATCTAAAATGATACGCAACCTGAAAAAAAATTTTATAAATGTCAAAAAAATAAATATAGATTTTTACAAAATATAAAGTTTCATGTAAAAAAATTGTTCTTGCTGCCGACGTTGTTGTTGCTGTTATAAACACTGTTGTTGTTGCTCTTTTCGTTGTTGTTGTTGTTATAGCTGCTGTTATTGTTGTTGTTGCTCTTTTTGTTGTTGTTGTTGTTATAAACGCAGTTGTTGTTTTTTTTTTGTTGTTGTTGTTATAAACGCTGTTGTTGTTGTTATTGCTGTCGCTGTTGCTGTTAAGCAGTGACCGTGTCTGCTTCTGCTGTTGTTATTATCGCTGCTGTTGTTGTTTAGCAGTTGTTTACTGTTGTTATTGTTGCTATTAATGTTCTCGTTGCTGTAATTGTCGTTGCTCTTGTTTAGCAGTGCTCTTATTGTAGTGTTTGTACCATGATGTTGCTCGTAGTAAAATTTGTTGATGTTGGTGCTGTTACTCCTGTCGTTTTTGCGCGAAATAGCGTGATGTTGTTGTTTTGCAAAATTGGTTTTCAGTCAGAGACTTTCCGGAGGAGTTTATGTAAGGATGTCGGGGAGACTTCAAATTTGCTCTCTGTTGTTTTGTTTGTATTGTTCAAAATTCCGATTATGCTGTCGTCGTCGTGGGCATTTGCTTATGTTTGTTATAAGCTGCAGTGTCTTCAGTTGATGTAGTTTAAATTCTTCGTTGTTCGAATACGGCAGGATCGCCAGTTTTGGTGCGAAGGCTTGTAATTTTTCTTTTTATTTTATTCAAACAATTTTTTATTTTATAACTTTCTTATTTGAACAATTTTTCACAACTGAAATTTTCAAAATGAAAATTTCTGAAAATATAATAACTGAATACAATTCAAAATGTTTTTTTATAACAAGTATTTTATAGACAAGTGTAGGTATTTTCAATAATTGCTAAAATGATATAATACGTTATTAATGATAAATCAAGGTAAGTGAAATGTAAGTTAAGATAAAAATCAACTACAGGAGAGGTAAGTATTAATGTAACTAAAGGTAAGTATCAATGTAACAAAAAGGTAAGTATTAATGTAACAAAAGGTAAAATAGGATGTAGAGATTTACTCTATGTGGTGATGTAATAGAGCACCACACACAAAATCGTTTGTGCAGTGTTTTTTAAGATCTCAGGAACGATAACACCTGAGGTCGCCAAAATTACATCTGTTATCAAGGTTTATAGCTCAAGTAATAAAGAAACGAAAGCTGTCACACCCCCTATAACCTCCCACAAATGAATTAAAATTCTATTCGTATGGCAACTCAGCTAAAAATGGGCTTGGTCGAACTATAACTATGCCCACTTTTCAGAAAGCATTATAATAACCATATTTGGCATGTTTTATAATGAAACTAGGTGTATATATGCTATGAGACCAAGTTGTGGTCACTATATATGTAAATGTTGTCACGCCTACTTTTACCACCCTTCTATGTATACACAATTTTTCATGCTATGTCTCTTAACATCTCAGGAAAGGAAACTCCTTAGGCCACCAAATATACAACACATGTTATTAAGGTTAATATCTCGGTTAATAAAAAATAGTAAATAGTAAATGCTTTATTTAAGACGGTTTTGATAGTCACGAATTAAAGCTTCAAAAAGAAACGTGGCTCGAGTGACACGTTGTTTGGACACTTCCACACTTTTAAAAAATTTACAAAACGAAAATGATCATAAAGAAATTAGTTGAATTTGGGCAGTACACCGTCTGTCGGGTCCGCTAGTGTATATACAAAACAAAGGTGTCAAATCCCTGGCCCAACTGGTGTACCCCTGGCCCAACTATCCAACAATACAGCTCATGAGCTTAGGTGGCTCAGAGCTCTGCCCTCACTATTCTCACCCTACCGTGAAGATGAGAGTACTTTTGTTTTGTATCTTATGATAAGCAGTTTGTTTTTCTTACTATAGAACTAGATAATAGTTTATATTTGCATGTAAGTTTTATTGTGGTTGCTATTGTTTTATGATATGTTTTTTTTTTCTCTTATAATGTTATTATTGCAAAATTTCTTTGTTGATTTTGTTTGTTTTTATTTTCAATAATTCTTCAAAATACTATCAATTATTTTTCATATATATAATACCTATTAAAATAATGCGTTATCGATTCAATTAAAGCTCTTCAGCTTATTACAAAATTTAAATTATTGTTTTTTTTTTTTTGCAAAATAGCTTACGCAGTTTTTTCTTATTTTTTTTTACTATTGCAAGCTTTTAAAAACGTTTGTTTACATAAAGAGAGAGTTTTAAAAAACATTTGTTGCATTTACAAATATTTTACTTTCTTTGAGATGTTGCACGAATTGTTTTGCTTAACTTTGCTTAATAGCACTGTACAACAGCAAGAAAAACCCGTGGGGTTTTTTAATGGTTTCTAAAGGTTTTGGGTCCGCTGGATCGGAATCTGAAGTCAGAATTTTCGGGTCACCTCAGGTTTTCTTACTTCAGGGAGAGGCAGATACGAAAACCCCTACTGTTAATTAAATCAATATTTTCTCCCTTAAGGAGGGCCGGAGAGGGTTAATATGTATGACCGACCCCCATTAATTTTACATTCCAAAAGGAACATTTTCCCTTTGGTACCTATCCCCTCCAACCCCTCCGTAGGGGGGCTCATATACAAATTTTACGATTTTTTGATATTTTGTATGACAATTTTCTTTTAATACAAAGTTAATACTTTATTTTGTATTTATATATTTGGTATCATATATTTTTATTAATAGACTTAAATGTAATCAAAAAAGTAATGGATTGTACATATTTTATTATTTTATTTATTTCTGTCTCTTTGAGCGACGACTATAAGGTGTCTCGAAATCATCTAGTTTTAACAGTATTCTGCGAGCATTGTAACCAAATCCTTTCCTTTGTATCTAGTTTCCATTTTCTGGTGGAACTTTTCACCATGTTCATCCGAAACTTCTCCTAAATGTCTGCAAAGTAGCTGCTATCGATATGATTATGAAAAGTTTTTAACGACATCAGAACTTTTAAGTCTGCAAAAGCTGATATCATGTCCTTGACAATTTCTTTAAAATTGTCTGCTTTGTGCACACCCACAAAAGTTGCTACTGACGGACTTGACGCATGTTCATGCTCTTAATTCTTTTGCAGTTAATTTCTCCTCAAAGGCAGCTTTTTTATTAAATTGCGAATATTTCGGCTTTTAACTTGCCCAAACCTAAAAAAAAAGAAAAAAAAAATAAATGTGTTTTATTATAAAAAAGTTTAATTATACCTTTTTTTAATTAAGCATAACTAATCCAAGAAAATTTTGTTATTAAATATAAGAAGCTTTGATCGTCTTGTTCCAGCTTTTTAACGATGCCTAATTGAATGTGGAGTGGAGACAGTAAAATTTTTGTTTTTGGCACCAAAGCGTTGTCGTTGTGGCCACACAAATTCAGTATAATGTACAGCAATAGACCTATAACTTTAAAATCCCCAGATACGTACCAATTTTATTCAGAATAGTTCAATTTTTCTAAAATAATTTTGATGTTTTCACGGGTTTCTTTCATTACCACTGAATAAGCAATGGAAATTCTTGGCAAGGTTTTTCCTTTGTTAATCAATTTAGCTTTTAACTTTTAAATTAGCTTTTGACGCGTCAATAAATATTTTCCATTCAGAAATTTCGAAAGTAATATTAAGAGCCTCCATCAATCCACTAACATTACAAAAAACAAAGTTGTCTTCCATAGTGTAAAAACATTGTAATGCATGTGATCGATGGCGTGTTCAGGTAATAAGAATTTTTTTATCCAACAAATTATGGTCACGAAGTATAGAAGCTGCAACTTCTGTCTTTGTTTTACTTAATCCCAATACTTTAACAAAATGTGAGAAGAATTCGTTGTTAAACGGTAAATGGTTACACCTGTTTATTGCTTCAGAAAGCTTGGTTCATTGAGCGTAGATGGTTCAATTGAGTTTTCATAACTAGTTGTACTAGTCACATAAGGTTCGCGAGTGGGTATTGTTATTGTTTCATTGTGTGGCTTAGGTCTAATTGCCATTTCCAAATAAGGGTAGTTTATTATAGATTTTGTTTCCAAATTGTGCCCAGTAATATTAACAACACAGAAATAACAATTCGCGCCAGTGTGTTCTAGTACTGGTGTCGACAGCATAGGAGTGCCGAGTGGCATGCAATCAGAATTACCATTATACCAAAATAATAAGTTCCGAGAACACTTTTCGCAGCAAATGGTTGGTGCATATAGAACATCAACTCCATCATTTATTTCAAAACCAAAATATCTCGAATAAATTAATTTGACCGTTTCGTTTATGGATTTTCAAAAACAAAATATGGAAAATGGAACAATATGGAAAAATCATACGATTGTTTCATTCTTGCATACACAAACCCTTATATTTGCGCTGTTGTCGCCCGTCAAATAAGAAATAGTTCTATACCGGCAACAGCAACACTGTCATGTAGCTGCGACATTTTTACCAAATTCACCTCCATAAGAAAAGCATGTAAAATAATCTTTTGTTGCGTCGTAAAGTCGTTGCCGTCTTGAATGTGTTCAGTGCATGACAATATAATCGTTAACAGTAAATTTGTCATACAAAAATATTCAAAAATCGTAAAATTTGTATGGGAGCCCCCTTAGGAGGGGTCGGAGGGGATAGGTACCAAGGGGAAAAGTTTCTTTTGGAAAAAATGGGGGTCGGTCATACATATTAACCCTCTTCGGCCCTCGCTAAGGGAGAAAATATTGATTTCATTAACAGTAGCGGTTTTTTTTGACAATTGTTGTACAGTGTAATTAGAGTTAAGAAAAATTGCATTTTATACATTTTAATTTACTTTAATTTAACTAAATAGTTAGCTTTCTGGTTTCACATTAATTAATAAGTATCACACCGCTTTTTTTTTTTGGTTATATCGTTATTTCTTTTGTTTGGTAATTTAATATAAAATATCTAAGATTGTGCAGTGTATTGAAGTGAAGAGACCGATGCAAACGTCTTAATTCAAATTCCAAGAATTCTAGAGCCTTTCTGTTTATGATAATCTTAAAATAGTGAGCACTCACAGGCAACGTTGGTATATTGGTAGGTTGGTAGGGGGCTTCGCTCAGCGCCAGCTGGCTGTCGGTGGGCTTATTCGCTGCTGCTCACCGTGTCTGCTGCTGTGATCGCTTCTTAGCGGAGCGCTAGCTGTTACTGTTAGTAACGTGACTCTTCGACAATTGTTCATTCTCTTGAATGCTTAGTAGACATGAAAGTGCACATCTTTTAAGCTCGTTTACTAACGACTGTCGGATGCACCAGTCATGCTCAAGAACACTTAACACCCTTTTTGACAATTTTTCTGTTTGCAATCACTTATTCATTAGTAGACAGGAAAGTGCCAATCACCTGAACTCGTTTATTAAAAATTATCGAATGAACGAGCCATGCTGAAGAACACCAACCACACTTTTCGACAATTATTATCCCAATTGTTCATGTTTCCCTCAACTCTCAGGAGGCGGTTCACACGATTCCGTTTACATGGTCAAAGACGTGTGAGCATTATAATGTTGGGCAGATGAAATTAGGAAACGAAATAGGGTTACCGAAATATGCTAATGATGTGCGAATTCACGATATCTGGCTGTCAAATAACAAATAAGGGTATTCGCGTATGATGATACTTCATTTGAGTCCTCATACTTGAATCTAAGACAAAATTCAACTTGGAAGACTGAAGTGAAGCATTAGTTATATTTTTGCCACGACAGCTCTCATTCAGTTAGTAGGAAAGGTGGCCGCTGTCAGAATTAAAAATATATCAGCTGTCTTATTTAAAAAGGTGTCAGCTGTCACATTAAAAACGTGTCAGCTATCAGATAACAAAATAAAAGCATTTACAAACTAGGGGTATTCAAGATGTTGCGTATTTGACATTATTGAAGGTGCATTCCCAATAAGTTGTACAGCTGGCCAATTTAGTACCAAAAATTCATGAACAACCCTAATATTATTTTGCAAGTGGCAGCGGTGAAATTTTTGCCATTACAACTTTTATAAATTGAAGAGGTGTTCCTGTTAGGCTAAGGAGCGATCGAGGCACAAATTTTGTGTGGGCAAGCAAGGAGGAATGGCTACATATCGAAAATGACATTGGGAAGATTGTGCTCGACGTGGCATTGAGTGGGTATTTAATACTCCGGCAAATCCGCAAGTGGATGTTGGGAGCGCTTGGTGCGGTCTGTAAAACCGGTTTATCGTTCACCTTAAAGGAACAAGCTGCGCAAGTAGAGACTATCCGAAGCCTATTAATAGAGGCTGAAAATTTTATCAACTCTCGACCACTCACTCATGTCAAAATAGAGTGTTGATGCCGAGCCCTGAGTCCTAACCATTTTTTTTTTTAGTCCAAATTACGTTCAAACTTTTAGTGAGCCAGGAAAAGTGTGTTTGAGGAAACAATGACATTCTCTGCAGCAACTTAAACAGACTTTCTGGAAGTGGTGGATGTTAGAATACTTACCTACTTCAACCCGTCGCAATAAGTGGCAGCAGAGGGTCGAACCCATATAAATTGGCGATGTCGTCCTGATCTGTGATGATAACAAGAGCCGAGATCAGTGGAAGCGTGGCAGAATAATTGAGGTATGGGCAAGTTCGATCAGCACAGGTCAAAACGCAGGTTGGAACCCTACGCAGATCCGCTTCAAAATTGGCTGTACTTGATGTTGTCGGTGAATCTCCGTCTGCTGCTTCGAATCACGGGGGGCAGGATGTTGTGGATTAATATTTTTATTTTATTAACAATTTGAATTTTTAAAACAACGTATTATATTTTTTTATTGGCAACACTTGTTGAATATGAAATGCAACTCCTATCTAAAAAACGATCGAAATGAACAACACTTACTTTATCGGGTTTTGTTTTTTTTTAGTGTTTTATAAACGGCATTTGAGAAAAGACGAATAAGTAAGCATCTGTAAAACTTATTTTATATAATTTCTAATAATATTATACACTTAGATATTAAAACTCAACTTCATTTTAAATAAATCAACGAGTTTTTTCTTAACTATTGAAAGTTCTTTTCAATAAAAATTTTTAACTGCCGTATTGGAGCAGCAACCGTAAAAATTTTACTTTCAGCTTTTTTTTAACCACGCAGCGTTGCATTTGGAACAACTAAATATTTTACTTTAGACCGGCTACAGATTTCAGTTTGTGGCGTCATCATTGTGTCAGGCCGAAAAGTTTGCAGCCCATGTAGTATATAGAAACTAAACATCCAAGCGTTTGGATACACGTTGTATTTTTGGGCTCACTATATAGTGGGACACTACAGAGCTACTTCAATTTTCTAACATTGACCATTGAAATTAGGTTTCCTTAAGTGAGGGCCTCATGTAAACAATTTTGTTTTAAATATTGTTTTACAAAGAAATGAGAAGACATTAAATCTTGATAAAGTTGTTAACAATATTGGTAATAGTAAATGGAATAAAGTAACAATTTTTTAATCAAAAAAATACAAAATAGTCCAAAAAAAAACACAGTTGCCGAACTAGGCTAAATAAATTTGCGACGGGATTCCCCAAATCCTTGTAATTGACTACTAGTTTCTCAGTTTCAAATGAAACTAGTTTCTGAAATTTTCAGCATAAATTTGTATTAGTATTAGACGGACAAATCTGAAGTTAAAAAAAATTAAAATATTTGGGTGTGGCGAGGCGTATGATCATAAACGTATAAGGAGTAAGTAGAGATATCGAAGAAAAAAATGAGAAATTGGAAAATTTTGATTTCATAGCGTAGGCTCTTTAACCTGATGCACTTTTTTAACTATATTTTCTTTTGTAGTATATATAATTTTGTTTTGGCTCTAGGTTGATTTAATAAATATTAAAAAAAATTCTCTTTTGATTTTTTAGTAATTATATTTTGTTGTTGCTTTTTCATATTTCGAACAGCTTTGCTGTTCATCTTCAAGAGACTATAAGACAAAAAATTAAACAAGAAGAAGACAACTTACATTAATATCCGAAAAAATCAGAACATTTTAAGAACACAAATTTATATTTTCTTAAAAAACATTAAACATTGGAATAAATTAAAATTGCTTATACATTTGACACAATTTTTAATAATTTTCACATATTCCGCTGCTGTTGTCTTTATTTGTATGATGTCTACTGATTTTTTGCCTGTTGATGTTGTATGTCTATTCTCTTTTGTAAAGATTTTATATGAGATGCCGATATGTTTGCGCGCATTTTTCCGTGTCAACTTTCTAGTTTAGTCTCATCTCAAATAGAACATTAATAATGTGTAGCATTTCTTAAGTCAGTCGTCAGTGGTAATGCATCTCATGTTGGATTATTTCCACTTCGTCTAAGTTCGCTACATGTCCAGTTCTTGTACAGTGGGCTGCTAGCGCTGTTTTTTGTTCAATTGGTCTGTGTGTTGCTTTTTGGTCTGATTTGTGTGATGATAATCTTGTTTTTAGTTTTTATTTCGTAGTCCCAATGTATTGGGGGTTGGAATTAATTTTAAAGTTTTTTTTTCGGTTTTTGAGCATTTATTTAGAAACAACGGTACAATGTATATTATTCAAAGTATTGTCCATCGTTAGCTACAACATTTTCCCCATCTTTCTGGCAGCATATGGATTCCGCGCCGGAAGAACGATTCGTCTTTTGAGGCAATCCACGAATCGACCCATTTTTTGGTATCCTCGTAAGAAGTGAAGCGCTGCTCAGCCAAGCCATGCGTCATCGATCTGAATAGGTGGTAGTCGGAAGGGGCTATGTCTGGGCTATAAGGCGGGTGGGGTAGCACATCCCAATTCA
Source organism: Dichetophora obliterata (assembly GCA_963920525.1). Lineage (NCBI taxonomy): Eukaryota > Metazoa > Arthropoda > Insecta > Diptera > Sciomyzidae > Dichetophora > Dichetophora obliterata. Next base: position 118,307,372 of record OY986435.1, read on the forward strand.
GCGCCTCCAACGTTTCCTTAACGGTTCTTGCAACATGTGGCCGTGCGTTGTCATGTTGAAAAACCACTTTGTCGTGTCTTTTGGCATATTCCGGCCGTTTAACCTTTAATGCAATTGTTGTTGGTAGCGTTCCCCAGTGATGGTTTCGTTAGGTTTTAGCAGCTCATAGTACACGACACCCTTCTGATCCCACCAAATACACAGCATAAGCTTGGCGCCATGAATATTCGGCTTGGCCCTCGATGTTGATGCATGGCCGGGTGGTCCTCACGATTTTTTTCGCTTAGGATTATCGTAATGGATCCACTTTTCATCGCCAGTGACAATGCGATGCAAAAAACTCTTCCTTTTATGCCGTTGAAGTAGTTGTTCGCACATGCAAAATCGCCGTTCAACGTCTCTCGGCTTCAACTGGTACGGCACCCAATTTTCTTGCTTTTGAATCATTCCCATGGCCTTCAAGCGTTTGATAAGTCGACTCCCAATGATTTTGACAATTCTTGAAGGGTTTGACACGGGTCTTCATCGAGCAAAGCCTCCAATTCCTCATCTTCAAACTTTTTCGGCTGGCCCGGACGCTCTTTGTCTTCCGTATCAAAATCACCACTTTTAAACCGACGGAACCAGTACTCACAAGTAGAAATCGATGGAGCATAGTCCCCGTAAGCCTCAGTAAGCGTGCGTTGTGCTTCAACGGCTTTTTTCTTCAAATGGAAGCACACAAGTAAACCTTCCCGCAAATTGCGTTTTGTTGGAACAAAAGTCGACATGTTCACAGAGAAAAAAATATATGTTGTTTACACTTCAGTGGAATGACACATACTGAAAAATGAAGCTTAGACAATGTGCTTTGAAATGAATATAGTCACAGGTGTGCCCGATGCGATCTATTGATAGTTACGCCATCTCTTAGAAAACCTTTAAAACTAATTCCAACCCCCAATATCAAAGCCTTCTTTGGTTTTTTAATGTGTCTCAGCAAAAATTAAAAACAATCCAAAAATTTTATTTTCATTAAAAACAATTTTATTTATTAAATATTCAAAAATGACGAAATTTAACTAAGAACCAAAATAATACATTTTAACTCAACGATGAATAAAATTTAAGTGATTGATGTGTACTCAGTTAGGCTGCTGCGACCTCAGCAAAAACAGCGCAGCGAAACCAATTGTTTGGGGAGAAAAGTCGCGCCTCAAATTGCATTTTTCATGCACGTACTTTTCTATTACTAGTTGATTAGCGGTAGACGATGTGTGTTGTTGTTGTTAAGCGACTAAAGCGATGACGAAAAGTATTTGAACGTTGGTGTTGAAGACGAAGTGAGGGTGTGGTGGTGGTGTCGAAGAGAATGATGCAGAAATATTTGAAGGCCACGATGAGTTTATCGAAAAAGTTTCAGGTGCGGAAAAAAAATATAAAAAATAAATATACGAAAAATATACTTAAATGTGATAACAACAACAACAACAAAATGTGATAACAACAGCAAGTTGTTCTTTGTTAACGCACATTCTAAGCATAACGCATAACGGGTCCGTCTCATGGCTTTCGATTTGTTTTATTATTGGGCTATAGGTTTCTATTGAAATTTTAAGAACATAAGTTCATTTATTTTTTTATCGCCATTCTTTGAAAAGTTATGGACCTTTTAATTCTGCAAATCGTCCGAAAACGCCAGAATTAGAAAATATTCAATTAATTGTATCTACGTCAGTTTTATTCCAATTTTTATAAATGAGGTACCGTTGGAAAAGTATTGGAAAGCAGTTTCTTAAAAAACATATTATTTTGAAATTTTGGATGTTACGGTTGCCAACATATTTAAAAAAAAAAATTGATAATTTCTCAAAAAACACGTAATTTTTTTTCGATTTTTTATTTTTTAAATTTGAAGAATGTTGCCTTTAAGTTAAAAACAATTTTATGATGGAGCTTTTATATGTTTTTTTAAGCAATTTCAATTTTTGGGTACATATCTTATAATTTTGAGGCAATTTATCGCCTATAAATTTCATAACGGTAAAGATATTTGCAAAATTTAGTCGAGTTTTAATCCCCCTATTATTGATGGGAATACAACTGTATATCTTTTGTGTGCCGGTTATAGCTTCACATTTTTAAATTTCGACATCAAATCAGCTTCAACATTTTCAAAAGACTCTTTTGAGCAAAGCCGATAACATATTGTTGACTCCTTTATTATAGCTCATTCGTAAAGCTCTCTCGCGTTTGTTAATTGGTTTTCGAATGGTGTTTGAAGACTGACTCTCATGGCATTTCGTTTAAAAGCTCCACTGAGGCCATCACACGGCCCCTTACCATGCGATGTGGCAAAGAAATGCCACTTAGCGTCAAAATGTTCTTCTTCTTTCCACTGGCAAAACTTCACAAGTAAACAATTTTGTAATCGCGCCAAAATTAAAAAAAAATAATTTGTCACAAGTAAAAACTCTCATGAAAATCGGCTATCGGTTAAAAAAATGCACCCAAAACCTTGTTGCAATTTGTTCGGAAAACGTAATCATCACGTGCGCGATCGATTCCGATTTTTAGCCCAAGAGCATGTGGAAACTGCGGAATATTTAGGAATCAGTGATTTTAGCAGGTGAAATGAAAATTTTTGTACAACACTTGTGAGTGTTTTTTGCTCTAACACCATCTCCTTTGTATCAATGTAGATTCAATTTGATTTGTCTTTATGGTCTATTTTGTTCTCTGGCTGTAAATTTGATTTAAAGTGCAGTTGTTTCTTAAGGCTATTTTAATCCGTTCTTTATTGTATATGTCCGATTGTAAAATTCTTTCTGGAAGTTTTGATTCTATTTGATACTAATTTTCCAATAGAATTTTTTTTTTTTCCTGTGTTACTTTTATGGAACTCTATGTCACTTATGTTTAAAACTATTTTGATAAAACTTTTTACAGTATTTATTTTTATTAGTCTGTGACGCACTATGGGTAAAATGTTAACTTTTTTGGCCAAAACCTCAAAAAGATAAAAAACCACATTTTTATTGAAATTTGGGGCATAATATGCAGAAAATTTAACCATCATAAAATTAGACCATGCCCCATTTCTATAAGTAAATAATTTTACACGAATCTTGTGATTTTAGAATTGTATGTATATTTATATTCAAAATATATTAAAAGGTAAGGTTAATTCAACTCAAGAAATTCAATAAGAAAAAAGCTTCACCACAAGAAATAATAAATAATACTGACAAAACTTATTCTTGACTTTCTAGTACAAGTTGTTAAGCACAACAGAATATATAGGACTTATAAAGTTACTATTTTCATCATTACTGTCATTGGCATCTATTTCTTAATCGGTGTCTGTGCTAGAATAAATATTTGAATTTCCAGTGGCTGATGCAGATATGTCTTCGGCAACTTCACAGTGTAATAAGCACGCTACTTCAGCTGGAAGCCCTTGATGTGGTCTTTGCTGTATGCGTTTCTTAATGCTAGATGTTAAAGGATTTAAGGTATCTAATGCTATGTTCACACTGAGAGATAAATGCTCATTTACGAAATTCACATTTACGAACGGCCCTTTACTCGTTTTAGGAGTAACAGGGACAAATATTTATAAACAGCCCAATTCTGAATGAATTTTCCCGGGGAATCGGAAAAGGGACTTTTAATTTTTGAGATAAAGTTAAAAAACATTTTAATGCCAATTTGTTCATCCACCGTCAATATTCATGAGATTAAACAAAAAAAAAGTGATATCTTTGTCTGCTGGCTTAAAAATAAAAACACCCTTTTCCAATTCCCCGGGAAAAGTCATTCATAATTTAGAGCATTTACTATCACTCTAAATTAGCATTTAGCTCTCAGTGTGAACATAGCAAATGGCTCTAGTAAAAACCTCAGTCAACTTGTCCACTCGACTGTTTTCCTTGCGTGCTAAAGCGGATCATTTGGGCCTATTCTGCCAGATCTATTATTCTGTTATGAATCATAAAAGATACCGACCATAAAAGATCTGTTGAAATTGGTATTCTGCCTTTCGATCTTTTATGGTACCCTGTTATCAATCTTCGAAATCAAAAATCTATTACAATTCCGTTAACTTCTGTTATGAAGTAGCTGATTGCTGTCAATAAATTGAAAAATAAATTAATGCAAGTTGAAGAAGTTTCGCTTTTACCGTGTAATTTGCAAATATTTTTACAAAATTAGCACTAAAGAAGTGCCGTGCATTAGCATTACAAACTAGCATTGTTGATGTGATTAAATTACTTGTTTTAAAACAATGTTGGACTGGGAGGACGACCCAGATAAGAAGCTTAAGTTTCAATAAAAGCCGTGACTGACGCAGTTATGGTGAAGGTGGAAGCGGAAGAGGCAGAGGCAGAGGTGACCGCGTAGGTTTCAAACATAAAGAGCAACTTAGATACGAGCATGGAGGCGATGCTGAAGGTTCCTCATACAATCGACAGGATAATAGACGCAACATTGAGCGTAGTAACTATAAACGAAAAGACAACGACTTCTGAAATAGTACATCATAGTAAATTCAACAGCATCTTTTGTAGCAGAAACGGTTGACGTAGTGGCGGCGATGCTCGTGAGATAATAATTAAACAACAAAGTTGCAGCAAAGTTTAGAATTCCAGAAAGTAGAAATATAAATTACTTTCTGAATTTAAGTTCAGCTTAACATTTATTATTATATTTTATGCTGAATTTCTTACACAAATAAAGGTATGATTTTACTTTAGCGCTCTTTTTGTAAATAATTTTTCTATTTAATGTATTTAAAGTTTAAAATTAATTATTTTAACTATTTTTCCTGGATTAGAAGTATTAGGAGCTTCTCATTCCAAATCTGAAAAAATTAATGCCAGCTCTCATCTAGTTTAGAAGTTATAGGGGTCAGAAGTTGAAAAAATGGAAAAAATAATTTGGACTTTCACCTTAATATATAAAAACATGAATTTTTCGCCAGCGTCTCTTTTTGCATCTTTTTCCATATTATGTATGTGTAAAAATTTTAAAAAAGGCCATTTTAGCTTAAAGTAAAATACTACCAAAATGTTAAGTGTGTAGAAGCTAAATTTTCTTATACGAAGCTATCGTGGCAATTTTTAATACATTTTTTAATTAATTTGTATCTTTTAAGCCATAAGAGACAAACATGTTTTAGCCTTTTGCATTAAGAAGACTGAAAATCATTGACAATAACCTGCATCTTGTTTTTTTCGTAGTAAAATATAAGAAAAACTACAATTTTTTACCTTTAGAACGTAACTTTGTTGAATTTTATCTCCCAAACCATGAGAGACCGACAAATTTTTTGCACCATTGCATTTAGGAGACCAAAATACATATGAAAATATAAAAAAAGGGGCGTGGTCTCTAAAGTAGAATTATTACCAAATAAATATATGTAATTCCTAACAGTTTTCATTTAGTTACGTTGTCGTGTTTTTATGCTATTTTGACAAATTTTAAATATATGGTGAATATTTCAGATCAAAAGCCCTTGTGCAAAATTTTAAGCTTTTACATTAGTTTTAGTGGCATTTAAAGAGATTTCACCGATTTTATTGCCACTCTGTATGGAAGGTGGGCGTGGTTTTCATCTGATTTTGATAAATTTCAATCATATGGTGAATTTTTGCGATCGATGCTTATGCATAGTCAAACAGAACACACAGAATAAAAATTAAATTCTGATAAAAGGCAGAAGATTTCATAGCAGATTTTGTCATGCAGAATACCAAATAAAAAATTTTGTAAAAGATTTTTGACAGTTCGAAAAATGATTTATATACTGCTATGATTTATAATAGATTTCATAAAAGATTGTCGTGAAGAATACCAATTCTAGTCTCGTAACAGATTTTTTGACAGCTCAAAAATTTGTATGAGAAATCATAACAGAATAACAGAATTTTTTCCTAAAATATTCCGCAGAATAGGCCCAATTATACAATTTATGCCTCGATTCTGCAGCATCTTCTCAAAAAACTCCCACGGGAAGCACAGTATTTTCCATTATTTACTTCAAATGAATCAATACTTTGTGGACAGTGGGAGTCATTGGGAGAAACGGATATTTTTTATTATGTCGGCTGTATTGCTACAATATTGTTGAAATTTTTCAAAATTTAGCGCAAGTGACTCGATAAACATATCAGGATGTCTTTGAAATTAAATTTTAAGTCAACGAAAACGTCAAAATACAATATGCTGCTCAAAATCTAAAAAAACAAAGAATTTGTTCAAGAGCGGCAGAGAAATGCAGATGAAATAAAAGAATTTCTGTTAAGAATCGAAACCTTAAACAAGAAATGTATGTCTTATGTAGAGAATTTTGGGGCAATTTTTTTTATAGACTATCATATATTGATTTCAATTAATTTGCCCTCTCAATTTTACTAAGTTACAGGAAATGCAATTTTTTTAACTCTGTTGCGTTTGACTTGTGTTATTGAATGCACTTTTTTTAAATTCTTATTAGAAAATTTTGCCATATCGTTTTTTTTTCCGATTGTAAATATATTAAAAAATAATTGCCTTGAACTGTCATGTGCACTTGCTGCTTATCAAAGACAAAACTAGATGACCGTAGACAAAAACATTTTTCATAGTTGGAGGGCAAGAATTTGTTTTTTCAACCGTTCCCTACAAATTTTTCGACTTTTTATCATGCAGCTGAACGGCCAAGTGCAAGCGCATCTCAATATTTGACATCGTTATTGGAAGATGATATTGATGTTGATGAGAAGGCAGGATCATGGATCCAAATTGCGGACAATTTGCAGAGTCAAGATGATGATGACGATGATTTTTCGATAACCGAATCCACATCACGAAATGTCCCAAAGATTAATTTTGTAAACGATGGATTACTCGCAGCAATGAGCGTAAGAAAATTGACCACTCGAAAAGCAATGCACATTATAACCGCAACCGCTGACGCAATGGGCCATAATTTAGATGATCTTGTTTTGAACTATTCATCGCTTCAAAGTAAATTATTCTTAAGTTATTATAGCACATCAAGTAGAAGTAATTTTTTTTTTTTGACACAACAAGTACCAATACTGGAGTGAGAAATAGTGGAGGCGTTTTATTGGAAAATGTGCTTCAAAGTGATTTATTGTTTTCACCTTGTCGGCATCACATCAGTGAATTGTTGCTACGAGCAATTTTTGACTTGAACTTTGGAAAAACTAAAGCTCCATATGTTCCAATTTTTAAAGAATTTTTATTAAGTATTAAGTAGAATTTATTTAAAGAATTAATACTAAGTATTGTCGCAATGACTACAAAGAGTTACTTCAATTGTGTGTACTATTTCTCGGCGGCAGTATGACCAATTCCACAAATTTTCGTTTACTAGGAGTGACTTTTCGTGCAAGATTTATGGGAAAAGCAATTTATGCTTCGAAAATATTTTTGTTTCGGAATCAGTTCGAAATGTCACATGAAGTACACTTATACGTACCATATTAGCACCGTTGAACAGAGATTACAATCTAATGAAAAAATTGTGCAATATCCAGATCCTCGATCAAATTCCGCTTTGATGCAGAAATTTTCGAATCACTTGTGGTACCTCTCTTAGGAGACGATTGGATTTGAATTCTTGGATACCAGTGTTAACTTGTGAAGAGAAAATGGTGGTAGCACTCACCATCGGCAAAGCAGATGGGGAATTTCGAATGGAAAACTACGAACGCGTCGATGTGAAAGGCAACACAGCTTTCAAACAGATTTGATTTCAAAACAAAATCTGTGTGATTTCGTAACTCCTGCAACCATAAGATTCTCTGAACGCTTCGAAATAGACTCATATTTCTATCGATACGATCCATCCACCTTGGACGGTAATGAAAAATATTTAGCTGCCGTAAAAATTCTTCGAAAGGTGTCCGTTGTTAATGATTCAGCCGAAAGAGCTGTGAAGTTAAGTACAGATTATTGCCGAGAATTGATGCATGACGAAAAGGAAAAACAATGCTCGCTCCATCTCACACAAAATCGTCATTAATGAAGGAAAATACCTAATTTTAAATATTCATTTTAGATTAGATTAATGCTTTTAATTTTTTATGTAATTAAATAAATTTTACAACAAAATATTAGACAAAAATCGATATCAGTAAAAATTGCCTAAGAATAAGTTGTTTGCCCTATATCGTCATGGTTCAATTTTCAACATTGATGATACACGTGTTAGACTTTTTCAATTGACTTGAAAATTTTAGACGTTCGTTTTGAGGTCAAATGACACATTAATAGCCATTGAAACAAAAATATTTTGAAAAAAAAAATCCCGGCTACTCTAATGTACACTGTAAAAAACGAAAAAGTGTTGCCTTTTAGGAAACTTAAAATTAAGGTTTTGGCCAGAAAATACGGGCATTTTACCCTTAGTGTGATGGTTAGAATTAAAATTTATGAGACGCTCTGACGCCGTTGATTTTTGATGCAAATCTAGTTTTTTGTCTTTTTTTATTATTAAAGTGTCCAAATATGGTAGTTTATTGTAAATATTTTTTCTTTAGTGAATGGTATTTGTGTGTGAAATTCGTTAAGAGTTTCCAGTGTCTTTTATACCGCTTTTTATTAGCCTAAATAAAAGTAAGTCATTTACATATTTTGTAAATGACTTGGTTTGTCAGTTAGTGTTTTAATTGTGGTGTCGAGCAATTCCTCCATAACAATGTCTACAGTTATTGGTGATAATGATGAGTCCATGGCATTCCTTTCTTTTGTTTACAAATCTTGTCGTATTTCGGAATATCGGTTTTCCACACAAAACGATAAAATATTTAAAGATAGGTCTTCAGGTATGACTGTAAAATTTTTAATGACCATTTCTTTTTTATTACCATTTTGGCAAAGTTTACGGGTATAATGGGAAATAGTGAGATGACGTCAAAAGAGATGAGAATTTCGTTATCTTCGATGATTGTATTTATTCGCGTTTTGAAATCTACTGCGTCTTTAACATTAACATATGATGTGAGTTGTCAAGTTTTTTAAAATCGTCGCTATGTGCTTACATAGTCCTTGAGAAGGTGAATTAATTGAGGAGCATATTGGTCTCAATGGTATTCCCTCTTTGTGTATTTTCGGCATACCGTATATCCTTGGTGCTGTTGCTGTTTTTGTAGTTAATTTTAATTTTTCTGATGATGATATTAGGTTAATTTTAAATAGTTTTTCTACAAAACTGTTGTTCTTTTCTTGTAATGTTGATGTGAGATCTTTTTTTAATCGTATGCACTTTTATTTCATAGTCATGTCGGTTGAGTGCAACAGTTTTGTTTCCTTTGTCTGCCGTTGTTGTAAATTTTGTTGCTCTTTCTTGTTCTTCCTTGTTTTTTAGTGTAGGGTAGAGGAGGGTAATACCGTACAGCGGCCAATTTCGTACAGCAGCGTTTCTAAGGAAAAAATCTAATTACATATGTTTTTCCTTATCACACCCATTCGTTTAGTAGTGTTACGCAACCTCGCAAGTTATTGCATCAGTCTGCGTCATAGTTTCGCTGCGAGTTAATGTGACGTGATTTTGCGCTTGCGGTTTTAATATTTTGAAGCCAGAAAATTGTTAACAAATTTTTAACAATTTTTAACAATGTTTTGTTAAAAATTTCAATTCTATTTGTTAAAAATGTTATTTTATTTATATATAAAATACCTTTATTCATACTATATGGATCCTTCTTATTATGTACGGAATTCAAGGAACAATGTACGAAATTAGACGCAAGTGTCGGATAATTTCGTACACACATTTAATAATTTCTTTTTTTTTACACTATAGAAAACTTGTGCTTTTTGGGACATTTGAGAACGTCTTTCAGTCAGGTTTTTATAATTTTTGTTTACTTTTTCATTTAATTCTAACAAAGAAGAAAAATTAAATTTGTTTCTGACATATTTTTCATAAGCTGCGGAAGCAAAGTTTTTGAGTTTTGTTTTTAAATTCATATTCGCTTGTTTTTGTTGTTTTTGTTCTTCGTTTGATTATTTGTTAGCAGTTGTACATCAATTGTATTTTAAATTTTTGCTGCATGCTTTTGGTAATCGCTGTATACTTTTAGGAACTTTTACTACAGGGTGGTTACAATGCTAATTTTCCTTTTTTTCTTATTGAAAAATTTTTTTAAATTTTTGCTTGTCAATTAAGTGCAGTGTTTTTTTTGCCTTATTTTCGTCCTTTTATTTTGCATTATTTTAATATGATTTGCCTGGCTGCTCTGTAAGGGGTGAAACTGAGCGGTTTTTATCATATTGGTTATGTGATAATGCTGTTCATACCAAATGTGCAGGCGTGACAGGAAGGTAAAGGGTTGCGTTGGTCTTACGAGAAATGTAGATTGGCTGACAGCAACTTCTACAAGCTTATCAAGCAGACGAAGCAGGGCTTCTCTGAAATAAGTAAGGAACTTTCTTCGCGTTCTGCAAAATTTTATAAATACCAGTCTCTTTTCGACGATTTTAAATATATTGAAAAGCCAATTCCTTCACCCAAGCGGGGAAAAAACACATGTCTTTGTGTAGTAAGCAAAAAACGGATTCAACTTCAACTCTACATTCTTCTGTACATGACATTGCTGATGGCATGGACATTTGTGGTATAACAGCTTTAACTTCTGCTTTGAATACAGCAAACATATCGATTTCTGCTCCTTTGCCAGTGCTGGCACCTCCACCTTCATTACCAGTCATGTCTTATGCCCAAACTGTTTCACTTTCACCAACTCTGGTCGATTCCCAGGTTGTTCCTCTTACTTCTCAGGTTTCTGTTCCGCCTAAGCCATTAATTGCAATTCCACCAACTAAATCAATCTTTGTTTCTCGCTTAGCTGCGGATACAACATAGGTTGATAAAATTTTTTTCATTAAATCAAAATTGAAGTGTTCCTTGCATCTTTCGGTTCATAAATTCAAATATTCAAATGTAAGATCGATTACTTCTTTTAGATTAACAGTTCTTAATATTTTTTTAATTCTATAGTTAATGTAAACTTTTGGCCGCCAAACACAATTGTACGCGGATTTGAATTTAAAAGCAATCCTAGACCGGTAAATGTTGCACATTTGCCGCGTCCCCAAAATAGCCCTGAATCTCATCCAAAAAACTACTTATAAGCCCCAAGTCTAAATCAGAGCTTGTGTACCAAAATGTCAGGGGTCTTAACTCCAAACTTTCCGATATTTTCATTAACAGTTTTGATTTCGAATATAACATTATAATTTTTACAGAGACTTGGCCTCGCTCTAATATCTTAAATTATGAAATAATGTGCAATATCAAATTTTTCTTAAAGATCGTCATGATAAGATCAATGGTGGTGTTTTGATAGCTGTTCAAAACTCGCTTGTATCTGAAGAATTGACAATTCTTGACACCAGTGACATTGAGTTCATTTGTGTTGCAGTTAAATTAAATAATAGTATTATTTATGTTAACTGCTCTTACATTCCTCCTAAATGTGACTTAACAATGTATTTAAAACACTTACACGCCATCGAAAAAGTTCATAATTTGTTAAAAAATAAAGACGTTCTTATTGTGCTGGGTGGTTTTAACCTACCTTTTGTGACTTGGAGATCGTCTGACGATTCTTCATTTCTTACTCCTGTTTCCAATAGTGATTGGATAAATGACTTCTTAGATAAGCTGTCTGATCTGTGTCTTCAACAAGTCAATGATATTTTAAATATAAACCACAGAACCTTGTATTTGTATTTGTAGATAGATGCACCACTGTTAATCTCTATTGTTCGAATCCCGTATCTCTTCCTGAAGATGTACATCATCCAACTCTTGAAATAACAGTTTTACTCCCCCACGAAGAAGAAGATAAAGTATTTTCTGATGCGCGAAATAAAAAAATTTATAATTTTAAGAAAACGGACTATGTAAAACTTAATTCCTTACTTTCGCAGACTGATTGGTCTCCAATTTTAACTAGCGGAACATCATATTCATATTATGACGTCGAATCTTCTGTACAGTTTTTCAATGATACTCTGCAAAGGTGTTTCTTATTGTCCGTCCCAAAAAAAAGGTGTTTCTCCAATCCTTTAAATCCACCCTGGCTAACAAATGATCTAAAGGCACTAACAAATTTAAAAAATCGTTTCTTTAAAAATATAAAATATCTGATTCTAGTTAAGACTTTGCTTCCTATTCTTCTTGTCGTTATAGATATCAACTATTAAATAAATAATGCTATTCTGCTTAAATAATTAGCATAAAATCTCAACTTAAAGATAATCCAAAACTTTTCCATAGTTTTGTTAACTCAAAACGTAAAGCCTCCAGCTTTCCACCCCTTATGAAATTCAATCAGGAAGAATCATCTTGTGACAATGTAATTTCTAACATGTTTGCAAACTTCTTTAAATCAACTTACTCCGATATACTATTTAAAACTAGCACGGTGTATCCTTTTCTCCCGCAAGTTAACTCTTGTTATCTTCGACAATTAAAATGCTCTTTTACGACCGGCCCTGATGAAATTCCTAGCTGTATTTGAAAGCAATGTGATACAAACCTGTGTACTCCTCTAGCAAACATTTTTAATATTTCCTTGCGTAGTGGTTAATCTCCTATTATATGGAAGGATTCTTATATTATACCCCTTCATATATCTGGCTCCAAGATAGATGTATCTAACTATCGAGGTATTGCAAAATTAAGTACAGCCCCTAAGTTATTTGAGAAAATCATAACTGATCAATTAACCCACTCCGTGTCTTCCACCATTTCTGTCTTTCAACATGGTTTTCTGAAGGGTAAGTCCACTACAACAAACTTCTTAGAGTTTACTAGGCGTGTTGTAAATGGTTTAACTTTGGGACTGCAAACTGATGTTATTTATACGGATTTTAGCAAAGCCTTCGACAATCTTAATCATAATTTTTTTTTGAAAAAACTCCACCTTATTAGGTTTCCTGTCACATTATTAAATTGGATTAACTCGTATTTATCTAGGCGTACTCAAAAGGTTTTATGTAAGAATTCTCTTTCAAAAACTATTTTGGTCACTTCTGGCGTTCCTCAGGACAGTCATCTTGGACCGCCTTTGTTTTTACTATTCATTAATGATCTTCCTTCGGTAATAAAACACTGTAACGTCTTAATGTACGCTGATGACGTGAAAATTTTTCTTTGTTACAAATAACCCGAAGAACATCTTTTACAATCTGATCTAAATAGACTAGTGGACTAGTGAAGCATAAACATATTAAATCTTAACTTAAAAAAATGTAAGCAAATGACATTCTCGTGTAGATTTGCTAATAACATAAATTACACTATAAATAACACTTACTTAGAAATAGTTTACAGTTTTCTCGATCTTGGTGTTATTATGGATTCAAAACTTCGCTTCAATCTCCACGTTAATATGATAATAAATAAGGCAAGAGGTGTCCTTGGTTTCATTAGAAGATGGGCTAAAGAATTCAGTGATCCCTTTACTACTAAATTATTATATACCTCTCTCCTAAGGCCAATTCTTGAATATGCATCAGTTATATGGAACCCACAATATTATGTCGACATCGACGCCATAGAATACGTTCAAAAACGGTTTTTACTTTTTGCTTTACGTCATTGTCGTTGGAATCACAATATTATGCTTCCATCGTATGAAATACGCCTTAAGATTATTTTACTACATTTCCTAAGAAGCAGAAGAATGATGCTTAATGTCACGTTTCTGTATAAATTACTTCGTGGCGGGATTAATTCCGAATATCTCTTAGAATTCCGAGTGTAATTCTAATTACGCTCTTCATGAACTTTTACGATGTATGTGCAGTGATTTCAATAATAATTTCAATAATAACTTCAACATGATTAATTTTTCTGATTCGGCAGACGTCTTAAAACGGAAAATTATATTACATTTAAATAATTAAATCAATTTAACTTTATCCAATTATACCTAACTCAGTTTTATAACAATGTAATATCGGTAATTGAGAATGTTCTGTTTCTCCTTTTTGTCTCGATATTATGTTTTATAAAGTAAGCAAAATCAAATATGACTCGTTTTTAAAACTTGCTTTTTAATTATTCAATATTTTAATTTTAAATCGAATTGTGACTTACGTGCTCACGTGGCTTCCTGATTTGAAATTAGACTGAACTCACACTATCACCTGGATTGATGTGCTAGAGTATATCTCTTTTCCACACAAGTTTCCTGCGTTGGCCCAAATGCATGTCCAACTACTTGGGATTTTGATTTGGCTGATATGAGATTTATCTCATTTCCACGTAGGTCCTTGGGTTGGACAATGGCCGTAAACCAGTTAAAATGAGTATAGTGCTTTGGATTGCTTTTGAAATCAGGATTGGTTTTCGAGTACCTTAAATTGATAATCACTATTATATAATTCGATGTTGCTTATTTATATAGAATTAAATATACTTAAATTCGCGTTCGATAAATATTAAATTTTTAAATTCCGCTGAAAAACCAATTAATGTGCTTAATGGAAAATCCTAATTGCCAATAGGGGGTATGTTTTAGTACGTAGGTGCATTCTGTCTGTCCCAGCTGATCCGGGCAGGATCTAGAATGTAAATCGTGCATTCGTATAGGTCGGGTATACGTATCTTTCATACGTATTCATACCTCCGGGCGAATAAAAAAAAAAAAAAAAATAAGTGATAATATTTAAACGTGTTTTATTTATATAAAACTTAACTGATTACAGTACAACTTGAAACGTAAAATTTTGTCTTGTATTGGATAGATTTACAGAAAATTATGCATAAAGTTAGGTGTACGATATTACCCTCCTCTCCCCTATGTATGCAGTCTTCTACATCCGCGATACATTTTCATAGAGGGAAACGATATGGATTGCATATCCATGTCCTAGAGAGAGAAGCGTTTGTATGTTTTCCGGGATGTACTTGTCTGAATTGTTGACAAACCAAACTTTGTTGTGCTACAACTTGTGCTTTGTTTGTTGTTGATTTTTAGATTTTCTTTTTTTAATTTGTTTTGGAGTTTCTCCTTTTCTTTTTTCTCCAGCTTGTCATACAACATTTGTTCAGTATTACTAAGTAATATGAAGTCTTCTTTATTAAGTCGTTTTTTATTTTGGAAACTTTTGTTCATTTGTTTTCTTTAAGTCATGTTGTTGAATAAGAAGTTTTGAAATAATTGTTTGAAAATTTATTGTCTGTTGGTGTATTTTGTTGTATGTTTTAGGTGGTATTGTGTTGTTTGTTATTAATATTGTTTTTGTGTATTTTGCTAAGTTGTTTAGAAAATTTGGTATAATGCTGGAATTTCTGTATTTTATTAGAAAAGTTAAAGATGTTTTTAATTTTGCGTTTAATGTGTTGTGATAGCTGAGCTTTTTTATGATATTATTTAATAACAGCTCTTTTGTAATTTGTGTTATGTGTTTTATAAAGCTTCATGATGAAAAACGTCTTTGTTACGGCGTGCCTTCGGTGATTTATGTTGTTTTATGAATGTTATTAGTTGACCTTAAGTATTTCTTAGTAGTATATATAATTTTGTTTTCGCTCAAGTTCGATTTTATAAATAATAAGAACATTTTTTCTTTTTTCTTGATGTTTATAAAAAAAAATTAACTCATCTGAGTGGCATTTTTCACTTTTCTTTGAAATACTGCATAAAAAAAAATAAAAGAGGTTTTAAATGTCAACTTTTTTGGACAAAGCATACTTTTGGCTTTCTCACACAGTAAGAAGCAAAAGCTTTACAATGGCTGTAGATTATTAAGGAATTTTTGAAAAATGCTTTACTCGATATATGATACGTTATCATTAATGGGTTAAAAAAACAGGAATAATTCTTTTTAAAAAAAGCAACAAAAGTATTATACCATATAACACATTTTTTCTACCCGCTTTGCGTAATATGGTTTCTATCTTCTTACTTAGATACAAACCTTTCACACTCCTCAAGCGCCTTTTTGTTATCTCCATTATTTTCTTTGTTACAAAAGTCGTAGTTATCATTAACTTTTTCGGCTTCCAATCTCTCCCTTTTTTTCATTTCTTCATCAACGCGTCGCATTTCTCGTAAAGCAGCAGCCACCTTTAAAATATTTTTATATATTGCACATAACTTGTATTCGATTAAATTCAATACGTACCTCTCTTGCAAACACACCTCTCAAATGGCTTTGTATTACGATCGCACTTCTCCTCTTCTTAATAAACTGGATTCGTAATTTCCATCCTAGATATGCATGTTGAATTTTATAAACAGCTTTTTTAATTTGAGCATACTTTTTACGTTCTATATAACACCTCCATGCTTTTTGTAATAATAGGGCTTTGTTGTTCTCAATTTTTATTCGTGTTATTTCAAGAGCTTCATAAGCATGACTACGCAGAAATACTTTACTCTTGCCGATTTGCCATTTGTTATTTTTAATATTTAATTCAGTCATAATGGTATCAACTTTTTCCTTTATAGATTGATACATTTTTTGCTTTGATAAGCACCTGTACTTTCTAATAAAAGCATCAAAAGCCAAATGAACTGGAAATCCCTCTCGTCTTATGCGTATTATATCTAACATTCCCAAATATTTGAGCTGATCTAATACCATGGCGTCATTGTAATTGTTTGGAATCTTTTCAGCGTTAGGCTTAATACATCGAACATACCTAAAAGTTTGTTAATATGTTTAAAATCACATTTCAATATAATGCATGACTTCTGATATAAAATGTAATCTAAACGGGGCTAAGATACAGCATATTTATAAAACTGTAACAGAAGCGAAATGAGTGAACTGTTAAGCAATAAAATTTTTTTAATTCAAACTTTAGGTTGAGAACACCTTCACTTGAGAAGCAGTAGCTTTTTCTTGTTGCTTTGAGAGAACCCGAATAGTGCGACCCTGGATTTTTGACTTACGACTAGTGTGAATTTAGCATCTTTTTCACAGCATCAGCGAATACAAAATGGTCGATCTCTTAGATATCTAAAATTTTACGAGTAGATGGGTTGGTTTGTTATAGTAATATCGTTTGTCATTACAAAGTGAATTTAGGATTTCGTGTTGGTTACAGTTTCTCTGCGGTTATGGCTCGATATGATGACAACAGAATGCTGCTAAATTCAATGATAATAAATAGTTAAGAGGTATTAGGTGTGTTTCCGTATACATTGTAAAGTAAAAGTTGTAACGGCACAAATTTACACGATGTGTATTATGTAGTGTATTTTTCCTATAGTTTTGGTACAAAATTTTCAACCTTTACCACTTATCGTGAACGAAACTTCGATAACATCTTATATTTGCTTTCAAACTACGCAAGGTAATGTCAAATACGCAACATCGTGAATACCATATTTACGCACTGCACTATCGGCGTTTTCATTACTCACTCAAATTTTATGACTGTGTCTAAATTTCATTCGTCAACCCAAAAATATGAAAGAAGTCATTAAATAAGTGCGAGAATTAAACGCAATGTTTAGAATAAGTATTTTAATTTGTTAATATAGAATAACTATAGTTTAAGATATTCGTATAACATTTTGTAAAGAGGATTAAAAGAGCCGAGTTGGCCACAAATAAATCAGAAAAACCCCAAGAAATAAAATAAAATAAAAGCATAACATTATGACATTTCTGGTTGATGCAGGTGCTGATTTTTTTTTTATGAAAACTTAGCAAAAAAGTAAATTATGAATTTTATAAACCCAGACGAAAAATGCTAGTTAACTGGCATTGCCACCAAAGACATTTTTTATATTATTTACAAGGTAGTATTAATCTAAACCTTAATTTTGGAGATAAGCATGAATTTCAGTTAGTAAATTTCGATTTTCCAATTGAAACCGATGGTATATTTGGTAGAGACTTTTTGAACAAATTTCTGTGCAAAATAGATTATGAAACATTCACTGTTTCGATTTTAATTGACTGTTTCGAGTGCATAGGCATTATATTGCCTATGCACTCGAAATCACACAACACACTAATAATAAAAGTACCACCAATAACTGAAATCATTAAACCAAGTCGACTGCAACTAACGAAAGATAAAGTCATTTTAAATAAAGAGATACAAGAAGGTGTTTTCCTTAGTAATTCAATAGCTCAAAAAACGGCATGACGCAGATAAAAATTTTAAACACAACAAATGCAGAAGTCATTTTGAATGGCATTCAGTTGGAAACTGATTCTTTAAATAAATACGATATTTTATATTACGACAGCAAAAAACCTATTTACTCACAAAATCGTTTCAGTAAAATTTTAGAAATACTTAATAAAGGTTAATTTATTTTGTGTTCATTATATTTTTAAAAATGAGAAATCAGAGCGAACCCTGATGTCATCAACTTTATTCTTTTATATCTCACTAGAAACTGAAACTTAAATTTTTCTTTAAGTTCTTACTATACCTAAAACTGCTCTGCTGCTGCTGCTATTGTTGTTTTTGTTTATTATGGTGGTTGTTGAATTAGTAGACGTTGGCATTCCCACGGTTTGGCGAATGCAGCGGATGCTCGTGTACACGTAGACATAGTGTCAGCATATTTTATTAATTTGAATGTTTGTTGTCTTAACTCCTCCCTTCTCAAAAATTCGAACGTCCTCGTTTGCATCCTAAAAAAGGGAATCTGGCTAATCCTGGAGACTTTGGGTGCTATTGGATTTTCTGCTAAGTTAATAGAGGTATCTTTTCCTTGTGGAGGTTTTTTACTTGTATTAGTAGTTTCTTTCTCTATTTTCGTTATGTCTTTTATTGCCTGTGATTTTTTTGATCTTAGTATTATTGTAATTATTTGTGTAACTATTACGATTGCGAAGCTTCCGTTGGTCCATAAATGGATTCCATTGATTGATTCGAATGATTTGATGTATTCTATGTTATTGGTGTGGAGTTCCTTTAGCATTTGGAGTGATAGTATTTCGGTGAGTTCCGTATTTTTTGCAGATGTTTGAACTATTGGAGGAAGTGGTTTGACTTGAATTACTTCGTTGGAGGTGTAGATTGTGTTGTTAATTGTTATTATAGTGTTTTGATATTGCAGGATAAAAGATCCGGTTAAATTCTAAAAGATCCGGTTAAATTCAGTAAGTTGTCGTCTATTTTCAACGACCCATTGTATTGGTTTAGTAGAATTGTGCCATCCGTTATCTCTTCGATGGTCGCAAGGTGCTGATTATTTGTTACAGTGCAATTAGGTTGTAAACTCTTAAGTAATTTTGTTTTACAATTAGTTTTGCTTATATCTACGATATTTTTGCTATTGCAAATGGACAATTCGCTGAAAGTTTTACAATTAGTTTTAATCCCGAATATTTCTTTATTACATTTTAAAACTTTTTCAAACGGTATTTCGTTTGTAATTTTTCCTTTTTTAACAGGTTTTAGAAGTATTTTCTCACATTATTCTTTTTTAGTTATGGGTAAACTTATAATATAAATTAGAGCAGTATGATTAGATGCTATTTTTACTTCACTAAATTCTAATGCTTCGATTATATTAATGTAGGGCATTTCTTCTGTATCAAAAATAGATTTTGCAGCATTTATTTCTGCGTTTGAAAAAATGTAGGTATTTATAACACCTGACTTGGGCCATTGTATTGCATAGTCAATATTAAGAATTTCTTCTTTTATAATATCTATTTTATATTTTATATCAGTTACGTATTCATTTTTTATGATTGGATTAGATTTAAATTCTTTTAATATTTTATTCGTTACATTAGAAATTTCATTTATTCTTTCAATTGAAACTTTATTAATAACAATTTGTTTATTACTATTTTTTAAGAGATTATTTTCTTTTGTACTATTTTGAAGTCGTCATGGTCTGGATTACCTGCGATCCATTTCCATGCACTTCCAATAAAGTTGAGTGAACGTTTTGGTTTTGATTTAGGTTACAGTCTATTGAGGAGGGATCGTATCTGGGAGAGTTGGAGCGATATGAATGGAAATAGTGTGTTTCGTGAGCTTATATTTTGTTTAACTGTGAGTTCTGTTCTTTCCAAAAAATTTCGGTACGGTTGCAGGTCAATTACGTGAATTAATTTGAAGTTGCCGTTTTGTACCTTTGCTTGTCCAATATTAAGTTCAATAAGTTGAGAATTCGAAAAGTCCAGTATTTGTACCTCTGCACTGGACATGGACAGTAGTACTCTGTAAAAAAAGATAATATTTTAAGATGTCTTAGTTCCGTATATTGCTTTTGTGAACTACTTTGTTTGATTCTGTAACTATTGTACTATGTCTATTTTCTTTAACTATCTCTTCTTTGAATTTTTCTGAAAGTTTTGTTCCTAGTCTCTTGTTTTGTTTAACGTAAATTATTTGTCCTGGTTCGTATTCTTTACTTGTTTGTCTCTTTTTGTTTTGATCATCGGATTGCTGTTTTTCTTTTAGTTTTTCTATATTGTCTTGCCGTGTTTTTTCGTAGTCTTGCGGACTAAAATCAACGGTTCTACCAAAAAAAGGTCTACTGGTTTTCTTCCAGTAGTGGAATGAATACTATGATTGCATTCGTTTGTGGACCTTTCGAGAAGTTCCTCGAAGTTCCTGTTTGTGCCGTCAGCCTTGAGACATCTCATTATTTCGGATGAAGTCGAATGGAAGCGTTCAACTTGTCCATTGACTTCACACTAAGAAAAAAGCTGCGGGTTAAAATTTAGCTGTGTCGGACTTAATTTTAGAATTGTTTAATTTTACGAAAATTAAGTCTTCACAGTATTAAAACAAATTTAAAATAAGAACAAAAATCTTAAAACGAGATAAAAATTTAAAAATTAGAAAAAAGTCTGGAATTAAGAATAAAATTCTTGATTTTAGATTATATCAAGAGTATATTTCTTATTTCAAAACTTGTTATTCTTAAAACAAGTTTGAAATGCTTAAATTAATCTAAATACGGTCATTTCTTTCAGTATTCCTACTCTTTTGAGCGAGTGCACATGTTTAAGAAAAAGTGTTAAAAAAATTGTGAAAAGTGTGTGTAATGGAAAACTCTGAAGAAATAAATATTGTGGAAAGCTCCGCAGACAATTGGATGGCTGTAGCAATTGAAGAAATCATTTCGGCCGATGAAAACAGTTTACATGTTCCCGAGGAAAACACAACTCAAAGCGGAGCATGCTTTGCATTGCAGACTTTTCAAAACACAATCTGCAGTGCACCATTAGAAAATTCGGGCAACCTTACGCTGTTTTATACTGAAGAAAAGGAAACTCAGCATCCTGCTAAAAATCAGGACGAAGAAAATTTGAAAAAACTATTGAAAGAATTCAATATGGAATCTGTTTTTGAGTATTTAAAGGGTAAGTACTATGTTCCTACTAAAAATGTATGTGCTAAGCGTTTTTTATCTCTTGGACATATTAAAGCTGCTCAAGTGACTTATAAAAGCTTAAAATTTATGCAAAGAGAAAATATGCAGGAGGCTATTCCCCCGTTAGGGCTGCGCATGGAGTTTCGAGAAAAATTATTTGCTTGGAAAAAAAAGCAGGTAAAAAGTCTTGTTTTGATAAAAATTGAAAAAAGGATTTTTTAATGTTTTTTTAATAGTTTGGAATAGATGACGAGACCATGTCAATGCCATCGAAAGTGGAGGACTGGCTGAAAGCTGTGCAAAATCCAAAAAACACTTCACAACACAAAAGGAAAAAATATCCAAGAGTTTTTTAAGGAAAATCAAAACTTGACAAAAGAATACCGGAATGATTTGATAAACATCATAGTAGAAGAAGTGATCAGCAATAATGTCACTCTGCAGGCAAAAGATTTCCCTGTGTTAATAAATGATATTGTAGATATTTTCCCAAATGAAAGAGTTGTTGAGGTAAGTCTTACATTAAATTTGTGAATCAAAAATGTATTTTTAAAGTTGTTTCTTACCAAAAAGGAATGCTATTTTATACCTAGACATGGACGCAACAATCCAAGCGGTAAACTCTACGCTAAATACAAAAATAGAAGATCAAAAAACCAGAAACTAAAAACTGAGGAAAGTAATAGGGATAAAGATTCTTCCACAGAAACATTACGTATTAGCAGTGAAGTCTTACCTGAAATTGATAGGTCAACACTTTTGGCATTTAGAACATATTTGAGCAGGGATTGTTCTGACTGGAATGAAGTTCGTGACAAATGGAAGTTAACTTGCAAGATGCGTCAGCAGGATTTAAACGATATGGGAAGCGTTGATTTTTTTAATGTCTGGCCTAAGTTGTCCGATTCCAGAGCACCAGAATTGGTAAATACTATTCAGTTTTTAATTTTAGTTACATAAAATTTATATAAGTTTATTTTAGAGAAAAATTGATTTCGATATATTACATCCATCAAAAGGACATCTATTGTATTCCAAATGGGAGAATTTTAAGGACAAATTTTTCTGTATTATGAAAAAAACATTCGCAATGATTTTTGCAAGCAGCAATTTATTGACGCTAAATTAACTGATAATAAAAGTAAGACTTTACATTTATTTATTCGTATAAGTATTGTTGTAGACGATCAATCGACTTACGAGTACGTGAATATGTATTAATCTTATTTTTTTTTTTTTCTTTAGACGCTCAGGATTGCATATTATCTATAATTCTTAACGCAGTAATGCCTTCCCCAACTCGATTCAAGAACGACTCAGGAAAACTCAACAAAAAGGCAACTTTAGTAGATGCAGAGGAAAGTTTTGCTTTGAGGCTGACGTCGCTTAATGATTACCAATGAAAAATCGATGAAATACTTACTAAGTATTACTCAGCTAGAATGACAGTACAACCCTTTCTTTTGGTAGAAGGGCTATCAGACGCCGACATCAAACGTTTCTATGTATATTTTGATAAAACTTTATATAAACTTGATTCATATCTCGAATGATTAGACGTGTGCTTTAAAATTTTCCAAGTATTTAATTTGAAATACCCCGATGCGTGCCAATTGGCATGGCTTTTTATACAACAATTTTTTTTTTTTAAATTAATGCTTCATTTGATTCTAAATCCTCAAATATTACATGTCTTTTTAATTTCATCGCCAACAACTAATTATCTTTTAAAATGTATATTTGCTTTGAATGCTTCAAAAAATTTTTAGGCGCACGTCTTTCAATTCGTCATTTAAAAGATGATCACTTTAAATGCACAAAGCTTTTAAAACTAAAATGTATACAAAATCAATGTAACCAAACTTTTACTAATTTTACGTACTTTCGAATACATTTGGAAAAACAGCATCCAATTAAAGAAAATTCTAATAATTGCAACGCACTAGTACGTTGCACACCCTCTTATTCATTAATTGGTAAAACTGAACACAATGAAGTGTGCTCTATTCATAATTACAATTCACGTTCAGTTTCAAATGACCAAAATACAACTTTGCAAACTATTAATGTTTTGAAAAAGCAAGCTTTGCAATTGTCCTTAAATTTGCACCATCAAAATTTTATTTCAAGGAAACAAGTATTAGTAATTCAAAAAATGATTTCATCTGTCTGTATATGTCTGTATACTGTCTTCTTTATCTTTGGCAGTAGAAAATGTTTTAAAAACCAATGAAGTTGGAAAAGATTTGCTTCAAGATTTAGAGTGTGTGTTAGATTTTTGTAAAGATCCTTTCCAAAAGATTAAATCAGAATACCGCTTTTTGAAAGTTTTATCCGATTTAAACCTATATAAACATCCAAAGTCTTTTACAATAAGTAGCACAATTTCTGAAATTATTTCTCACGGCAATCCTACTTTAGGTCCTTAATTGGCCGACATTCAGATTATGTCTTTAAAATTTATGATGAAATCGATTTTTGAATTACCAAAACTTTTACATCTTACATTAGGAAACACACAAAAAAAAAGCTTGCAAAGTAACTGTTTGTATGACTATGCTTGTGGAGAAATATTCAAATTAAAAAACCAAAGAACACAGTCTGATTTAGTAATTCCTTATATTCTTTATTGTGATGACTTTCAAATAAATAATCCACTTGGTAGTCACACATATTCTATTTGTGGATGTTATTTAAGTTTTCCCACAATACCTCAATATTTGCTTTATAAAGTAGAATATATTTTTCATGCAGCTTTTATATCGTCGGAAAATTTAAAGACGTGTGGTAATTTAAACACTTTTTATCATTTAGTGGAAGAACTGAAATTGCTTGAGGAAGGTATAGATATTGTAGTAGAGAATAAAACATTCAAAGTTAGCTTTATTCTTGGTTTAATTGTAGGCGATAACTTAGCTATGATGAATAGTATTTTGGGGTTTGCACAATCTTTCAATTCTATGAAATATTGCCGCTCCTGTACAAGAACGAAGTTACAAATGCAGAGCGATGTTTTTGAAAATATGGGTCACTTAAGGACAGAGAAAAACTACGAAGATGATTTGCTAATAAATGACTTTCACAAAACAGGCTTAAAAAGTAGTTGCATTTTTAATGAATTAAATAGTTTTCATGTTACAGAAAATTTTTGTTTTGATTTAATGCACGATATATATGAAGGCGTTTGTATATACGACGTGTACAATATACTAGTAGCATTAATAAATGAGAAAGTTCTGACACTAAACGAGATAAATAACAGAAAGAAACTTTTTCAATTCGGTGAAACTGAAATCGGAAATATCTCCGTACCATTAACTATAGAGAGACTAAAGACATTTAACTTGAGAATGACTGCTAGCGAAATTGGATGTTTTATTCATTTTCTGCCACTGATAATAGGCGATCTTATTCCTATTGGCAATCAAAATTGGGAACTTTTTATAACTTTATTGGAAATTATCGATTTTTTGTTAAAATCAACATATCACTATGAAGAATTAAACCATTTTCAAAGTTTAGTTCAAAAACATCACACAATTTATACGAATCTTTATGGGCCACTCAAGCCAAAACACCATTTTCTCGTTCATTATGCTACGGCAATAAAGAAATGTGGTCCATTGAAACATGTATGGAGCATGCGTTTTGAGGCGAAGCATAAAGAAGCGAAGATGTATTTAAATAATATTACCTCGAGAGTAAATCCTTCTCGCTCTTTAGCAATTAAATCTGCAATAAAATTTTCAAGTTTTTTGTTAGACCATGAGAACACATTAGAACCTCTTTCTAGTTATGAATCTTCTAAAATCGTTGATTTAAGGCAATATGATTTTTTTTTTTTCTAGAATAAAGTTTGTATCAGATATGGATTTTACCAGTGTAGAAATGATTGACGAATTAACTTATAAGAGTACACGTTATAAAACTAATTATTTCTTAGCTATTAAGGAAAACACCCTTGATCTCTTTAAAATAAAAGCTTTTTTGTGTCAAAATGAAAATATTTATGTTATGTGTTATCGAAGTAATATAAGAGATTTTCACAATCATTTTCAGTCATACGAAATTGCAACTGGACCAAGTTCAGAAACTGATAATGTACACATTATAAATATTTGTAACTTTACTAGCCCACCTTTACATGTATATAATACACCTTTATATAAATAATAGCAAAGCCTTTATAAGACTTAAAAATATATAATAAGAATTATAGGTATATCAATTTGTTATTTTATT
Source organism: Dichetophora obliterata (assembly GCA_963920525.1). Taxonomy (NCBI): domain Eukaryota; kingdom Metazoa; phylum Arthropoda; class Insecta; order Diptera; family Sciomyzidae; genus Dichetophora; species Dichetophora obliterata. The sequence goes on from OY986435.1 coordinate 118,332,940, forward strand.
ACATATAAAAATATGAATTTTGTGTATTTTTGATTTATTTATATATAAAAATTTTCTTTATATTAATTTTTTTTTTAATAAAAAAGCAATAAAATTGAAATTCTATTGGTTGTTTATTATTTTGTTTGCTGGGTTGTGGGGTTTCGAATTTCGATTAGCGTGAAGGTAAGAGTAAACACTCTTAAAATAAGATTTAACATTCTAAAATCAAGCGTAAAATGTTCTGAAAATAAGTTTACATTAAGCTTATTTCAAGACTGCAAAAATATTAAAATAAAATTTTTGTTCTTAAAAATAGAACAAAACAGTCTCTAAATTATCGTTCTAAAATTAAGATTATGAGCTTCATTTTAGCATTTTCAACCTTAACAGACTTTTATGACGTTTTCGGCTTGTTTTAAGCCCATTTAGCTTAAATATAGTCTGTTTTTTCCCTTAGGCACTTTTATAAGGGAGTAAAAACGTTTATTCCTAACTCGTCTTTCATCATAAACATAATGGATGCGGAATTCAATGATTTTTCATTGTCTAATACTACAGCTTTTGGGACACCATAAAAAAATAGTAAGTCCTAAGAGGTCTTCTTATTTCTTCTATTGATTTTCCAGATATGATTTTAGTTTGCGCGTATTTTGTGAATTTGTCGATACTAGTCATTACTAATTTTTTGTCTGTTGAGTAAATGTCGATGTGTAGAGTGTGACCAGGATAGCTGGGTATGGGTGTTTCGCTGAGGTTCGGTTGGTTAGGATGCCTCTCATATTTGTTTTGCTTACAAGTTACGCATTTTTTTGTGATTCTTTGGAATTTTATTTTCCTTTGTATTTCTGTGCGCTCTGTTGTGTGTATTTATTATGATGTGTTCCTGTGGCTTTTCGTTTGTAATGTCTTGTACGAAAATTTGTGTAAATCTTATTTTGTAGTTACTGAAGTGAAGTGCATAAATTTCTTGTATTATTCCCATGATTCTTTCATCCGTTTTGATGCAGTTTATCACAGAAGGGTTTAAACATCTTTTGCAAATACTTATGAGATTTTCTTGGGTGTATAATGGTTCGGTTATTAAATGTCGGTGGTATCCAGGAAAGACTATTTTAAATTGATATGTTGATGTTTCGTCTAATTTGAGGAAAATCTGATTTTTAAAAGCATAAATAGGGGTTTCGACGGATGAAATCAAATTTTGGGAACGAGCTTTCATTACTGTGTTCGGTAGATGTGAGGGAGAAAACTTGTGTATTTGGAGGACGAGATAATAAGTCGGCGACAACGTTAATTGTGCCTGGTTTGTAGTAGAGTTCGTTGTTATATTCCTCAAGAATCGCCTTTCAGCGTTTCATTTTAGAATTCGCGTTCTTATTACTTAACGCGTAGGTGAGGGGTTGGTGGTTTGTGTAGATTTTTACCTTTCTGGATCCATAAAGAAAACTGTGTAGAGCATATGTTAAAGAGCATATTATGGCAATCATCTCTTTTTCGTTTGTTGCGTATGACTCTTATGTTTTACTAAGGCTTCTAGATAAAAATGTGATGGGTTTGGAGTCTTGTGAAAGTACCGCTCTTATTGCTCGATTTGACGCATTTGTTGTCAACTCAAAACTCTTTTGAAAGTCGGGTTATGTGAGCATGACTTAACCTGAGACAAAACAACTTTTCGCTTTTTTCCAAGCTTCTGTTGCTTGATTATTCATGTGAATTGGTTTGGTTTTTAAAATGTTTTTAGACAAACGTCCATTCTCCTCTCTTAAGAGAGACGTCAGTGGATTTACCTAATTGGCGTATCCTTGAATAAATCTTCGATAATAGCCTGTCATTCCTAAGAATGACCTCAAATCCTTTAAAGTTTTTGGTTCGGGAATTTCTAGGATAGCTTGAACCTTTTTTGGATTTGTTTTAAGACCATTTTGAGATACGATAAAGCCTAAAAAATCGACTTCCTTTTTTAGATATTCGCACTTATCGAGTTGTACTTTGAAGTTGGCGTTTTCTAGAGTTTTGAATACTGCTTGAAGATTTTTGAAGTGCTCATTTTCGTTTTTTCCGAATATTATGATGTCGTCTATATAGACAAAACATCTAATACCTATATGTTCTCGTAGAACATCATCAAGAGCACGTTGAAAAATGAAGGAAGCATTTTTCAACCCAAATGGGAGTCTTGTGAACTCAAATTTTCCATTATTTATTGAGAAAGCAGTTTTTTCTCAATCAGATTCTTTTAATGCAATCTGGTGGAATCCGCTTTTTAGGTCGATTATTGTGCAATAAGAGTTTTTTCCGAGACTGTAGAGGACTTCGTTTATTTCAGGGATTGGATATTTATCTGCTATTGTAACTGAGTTGAGCTTTCTATAGTCTATGACTGTTCTGTATATTTTTCACCTGATGCATCATCTTTCTTTGTAACTATCCATACAGGGGAATTGTATGGGGATCTTGAAGGTCTAATGATGATTTGTTTGAGCAACTCATGAATCTGTTTTTCAACTTCTTCCTTGAGGACCATTGGATATGGGTATGATTTAGAAAATACTGGTGTATCCGTGGTGGTGCGTATTTCACCTTGAACTATTGTTGAGAATGTTAACTTTTTGTCGGGGTCAGAAAAAAGTTGAGGAAAATTCTTTATAATTGAATGAAGTGATCGAGTTTGTTCTGGTGTCAGATGAGCGATTCTGATATTTATATTATTCACGTTTTCAGAGTTAAGTTGTTTGAGTAAAATTTTTATATTTGTGTGGATCATTGGATTGGACCACTGTCGGTATGGATTATGGCTTTTAATTCTCGTAAAGTGTCGTTGCCTAAAATTCCGTCAAATGATACTAAACTTGGAAGAAAAAGAAATGTTTGTTTACAAAAACACACCTATTCAACCTTGTCCGAATTGATAAATAAGGGCATGATGGGTTATTTTAATACTACCTCCTACAGAGATCACGAAAAATGGTTTATTGTTTGGAATTTGATTTTTAATATGCCTTTCTTGTACGTAGCTTTTATTAGAGCCTGTGTCGACGAGAAATTTTACGATTTCTCCGCTTTTTTTTTGTATGCTCGAAGTATGGAAGCGAGGACTGGTTTAGTCTAAAAAATAAATATCTTCTAGTTCTTGTGGTTGATCTACATTTCTACAGTATTTTCGTAAATCGTAGTGCATTGTTCGCTCAGATCATTTTGGATGAATTGGTCTTAATTGTCTTCAATCGAGTAATTTAAATCAGTATGTGTATTGAATTCGAGATTGTTTATTCGTTAATATTCGTTTTTTGTGTATTCGCTGTTAGTTGAATTTGTGGCCTGTTAGTGTTTTAGTATACCTATACATATTATTAAACTATTTAATTGACATTAATGTATTTCATTATAAAACAATGTTTTCTTAAAATAAGTAATAATATAAAAACCTCTACTGTAAGAATTTTCGAGAACATGCACAATAATATTCAAACTAAGTTAAAGTAATACACCTCTACGGTATGTATCACCTCATTTCATTTTTATACTAAGATATTATTCAAACAATAAGAACATATGTTCATACTTAGCACTACTATCTATCTCATTCGCACACATGTGCCCATATGGCTGAATACAAAAAATATGATATTATATTATACTTTTTACTCCTACACAAATATGTTAACATATGATTATGTTAACGTTTTCTATTAATATAAGTCTACTCACTCACACATATTAAAATATTAATACTAAATTACAAATATGTATTACGATATTCTACTATTACTTTTACACTTAATAAAGAACATATGATTCTATTTACATTCTAAACTACACAAACAATTGTTAACTAGTTTTAAAACAAAATACCGTTATGCTTACTATAAAAGGTTGAACATATTTGAAAATAAATCAATTATTTTTTGGGCTCCAAAGCTGCCAGCTAATTCTTATTTTTTTTTTAAAGTCTTTGAGCTTTTTATAAGCTGCCAACTTTTAAAAATATAAAGCCTCTGCACTTTTTAGTGAACGGCTACCAAAAATATAAAACAAATTTAGAGCCAGTGGCGAATATACGCCGGCAACCCATTAGGCAGGACCTAAATAAAAATAAATATTTTATAAATAAATTACTTAGGAATATCACGAAACACTTCATGGCGATCCTGCCGAATAACACAAAAATTAATTTGCAGACGTCAAAAATCGTACCCGAATACGTACTAATAGGCGAACCAACAAACGCACCTAAATACGTTCCTTCCAAACGCTTTCCAGAAGCTCAAGGACCAAAACGCATCACACTAGAGGAGTACGCAAGACGTCAAGAACGCGCCAAAGAATCCAACAGGACAGCGATACCAAGTGTAGATAAATTGAAACCACGACGCGGAGGACATTTAGTTCTTGATAGACGACGGCTAGTATGTGTATTGTGCCTTAAAAGAATAATAAATTCTAACCCTCCACCAAGATGGCAAATAGCTAACGAAATTTGAATGAAAATAGACGCTCTGGAAAAAGAGATCGAACAACGCACCAAAAAAACAACAAATGCATCAAATAAATTTTTTTCACTCATTTTCACTTTTTATAAAGTTTTATTAAATTTATAAGTTTTGTTATTAATTATACACAATGAAATCAAACTAAAATACTACACATTTCTTTTTTATTCATCCATTTTTCACTATAAATATTATAAACTTTTTTATATTCTTTAAAGCAATAAGAATTGCAATATTTATAAATATAAACAAAAGCAAAAATAGAGAATATACTGAACAGTATATTGAAGAGAAATTTAAAACTTTAGACTGTCTAAAAAACAAAGTAAATATTGAACAATCAACAGATGAAAATCATGAGATTTTAAAAGAAAAATTTAATAACCTCTATCAAGGTTTAAATACAATTTTCAAAAATTTACCAATTAAACAAAAACCAGAAACAAAAGAAGAAAACAATATGGCTAGTTTTGATATCAATGTTGTGGGAAAAAACCTACAAATTTTCAAAGGACAATTTATCAATTTGGAAGATTTTATATCGCAAGCAGAATTGCTTCACGATATTTTAAAAGATGAAGATAAAGATCTTTTCATTAAATACGTATATAATTTCAAACTTACAGCTCAAGTGCGTAGTATAATAGGTAGAACTAATAGACCTTCGACATTTACTGAATCAAAAAATTCATTGGAAAATGCTTACCCCAATCCGAAAACGTTACAACAAGTTTTAAGTGAAATCGGTTCAATTTAACAAAACAATAAAAGTATTTCTGAATTCAGAGAAACAATTTCAGAACTTTCTGAACAGTTGATAACCTTCGAAATTAAATCTTTAACTAACCCCACGCAAGAGATGCAATTTACAAGGTTAACGAAAGCATGGCATTAAATGTTTTCATGAAAGGTGTTAATTTAGAATACCAAACTATTTTGTTAGCAAATGCACCTAAAACATACAATGAAGCGGTAGAGCGATGCATCACTGCAGAACAAAGTTTAAAGACAAATAAATCCAATATTTTCCATGTTAGAAACAGAAATACTTACAGAGAAAATTACAATAGATTCAACGACGTTAGAAATAGCTACATTCTACAAAATAATAATAGAAATAATAACAATTTTATGAATACAAGATACAATACAAACTATACAAATAATACAAATAGAAACTTTAACAGAAACAATTTTGCAAACAATAATAATAATAGAAATTTTAATGGAAACCATAACTTCATAAATAATAATAGTAATTCCAACCAAAATTTTAATTGAAATTCCAATAATAACAATAGAAATTTTAATAAAAATAATTTCAGAAGCAACAACTCGCAGGGAAACCGCTATGGCCGGGTAGCAGAGATTGTTACCCGCAGGGGCCAAAATTAATTTGCAAACTTACTAAAAATCTTTCATTTTACTTCACATTAGAATGTGAGAATACAAACGACGATTTGAAATTTCTCATTGACACTGGAGCGGATATCTCCATATGTAAAATTATAAATATAGATCACATAAACACACAGAATATTTCGACAATAACGGGTATTACAAATGAAGAAATTGAATGCATTGGTACAAAAAATTTAAATTTAATAGTGGACGATGAAGATATCCAACATAATTTTTTATTTCGTATTATAGGACGCGATTTTTTAGAGAAGCAAAAATTGACTTTGAAACATATACTTTAACATTAATCATAAATGATAAAGAAATAATTTTACCAATAATTTTAAATAGTTATAGTAGAACAAATATCGTGATTCCTGCTCGTTCAGAATCTATAGTTCCAATAAATATTTAAGTCAATGAAGATAGTATTATTTTAAATAAAGAGATAGAAAATGGAGTATTTTTAGGTAATAGCTTGATACCAGCAAATGGCAATGCTCACGTTAAGATTCTAAATACGAATAGTAACAATGTAGTATTGAAAAATCTTCATTTTGAAACTCAACCACTAAAAAACTATAATATATTTGCCTGTAAAATCAATAATAAGACTGACAAACATAGACTAAATACGTTACTAAAAACTTTAGACATTGGTTGTAACGACCCAGATGCCAAGACATCAATAATAAACATTATACAAAAATACAGTGACATTTTTCATCTCCCTGGAGAACACTTAAGTACAAATAATTTTTACACGCAGACAATACAAACAACAGATTCGACCCCGGTATACATTAAAAATTACAGACTTCCACAAACACAGTTAACAGAGATAAATGAACAGGTTGACCAACTTTTATCAGACAACATAATCGAACATTTAGTAAGCCCCTACAATTCACCATTACTAGTAGTTCCCAAAAAGTCAACAGATGACAGCAAAAAATGGCGACTTGTAGTAGACTTTCGCAAATTAAATGAAAAAATTGTAAACGATAAATTCCCACTTACAAAAATAGAAGACGTTTTCGACCGACTGGGAAGAGCTAAATACTTTTCAACTTTGGACATGACCAGCTCTTTCCACCAAATTAACTTAGACAAAGACTCAAGACCATTAACTTCTTTTTCAACTGGAAATGGACATTTCCAATTTAAACGTTTACCATTTGGATTGAAGATATCATCCAACAGCTTCCAAAGAATGCTGACTATCGCATTAAGTGGCTTAGATACAGAAGCTTTTATTTATGTAGACGATATAATTGTTTTCGGTTGTAGTTTAGGACATCATAACGACAATTTAATAAAAGTTTTTGAAAGATTAAGAAAATATAATATAAAATTAAATTCACATAAATGTTGTTTTTTAAAGCCAGAAGCCATTTACCTTGGGCATCTTATAACGGCCAATGGTATAAAAACTGACCCGTCTAAAAATAAAATTATAAAAGAATATCCAATACCAAAAAACGCGGACGAAGTACGAAGATTTGTTGCTTTCTGCAACTACTACCGTCGATTTATTCCATGATTTGCAGATATTGCTAAAAATTTAAACTCATTGTTAAAGAAGAACACAAAATTTGACTGGAATGAAAATTGCCAGAACCCTTTTGAAGAGCTAAAAACAAAACTTTTAAACCCACCGATACTGCAATATCCCGATTTCAATAAACCCTTCATACTCACCACAGATGCTTCTAATTACGCTCTTGGTGCAGTCCTATCGCAAGGCGAAGTAGGCTCAGACTTACCAATTTCGTACGCAAGCAAATCTCTTGCAAAACATGATCTAAATAAGCCAATTATTGAGAAAGAGCTCTTAGCTATACATTGGGCAATCAATTTTTTCAGACCCTACCTCTACGGTAGAAAATTTTAGGTTCTAACAGACCATCGCCCGCTAGTGTCTCTTTTCTCTCATAAAAATCCTTCTTCTAAAATGACACGCATAAGATTAGATCTTAGCGATTATGATTTCAATATTATTTATAAAAAGGGTAAAATGAATACCAATGCAGACGCATTGTCAAGAATAATTTTAAATAGTGATTCTCTAAAAGCCATGATTCCAACCGGAATGGACGATAGCAAACAAAATATACTAGCAATTACAAGAAGTATGAACACAGATAAACATACAAAAAACACTGATTTAAACAAAAGAGAATGTCCTTCCAGCGAAAAGACCGCAAAACTTTTTGTTTGGGATTGTACATCGATTGTACATTGGGATTGTACAGATATAAAAAAAATTAAAAAAATTAAGATTCATTACAGAAAGAAAGTTTAAGGATACCAAAATTGAAATACATGATGAGGACGTAATTATACGATGTAGTGATAATCCACTGTTCACACCGCTGACTTTGGAGAAGCTTTCATCAAAAATGTATAATGTAGGAATAGAAGAATTAGCGGTCAAGAGAAATGATGATATATTTAAAACCATTGAAATGGATAAGTTCAAAGATATTTTTAATAACATAAAAAGAACAAACGAAAACTTAAAAATTTTAATTTACAATGAACCACAAAGAATAATCGACAAAATAAAACAAAACAAATTAATCGAAGAATACCACAATTCGACGAACGGAGGCCATCTCAGTATAAGAAAAACAATAATGAAACTAAAACAAAAATACATTTGGAAAAAGATGAGCAAAATGATAAAAAAGTTCATTCTCAATTGTAACAATTGCAAAATTAATACACAAACTAAACATACAAAAGAAAATTTAACAATGACAGGCACACCAAGTACCAGCTTTGAAGTAGTTTCTATCGACACAGTAGGTCCCCTACGCTTATCCAACAATTACAGATATATACTAACGATGCAGTGCGACTTAACAAAGTATGTAATAGCATGTCCAATTGAGACAAACGACGCGAAAACTGTTGCTAAAACACTTGTTGAAAACGTAATTTTTATATACGGTCACTTTAAAATTTTAAAATCGGATAGAGGCACAGAATTCCTCAATGAATTAATGTCAGAATCATGCAATTTATTAGATGTTAAACAAATTTTTAGCACTCCATATCACCATGAGACTCTAGGCTCGATTGAAAGAAACCATCGAGTATTAAATGAATATTTGTTAAACTTTTGTAAAAATGAAGAATGGGACCAATGGATCCCATACTTCACTTTTTCATATAACACAACAACTGATGTTTATACAAATTATACACCGTTTGAGCTAATTTTTGGAAAACTTGCAAATCTTCCAAATGATAATCGTTTCGAATCAATAGTATATAATACAGAAAATTACTCACAGGAACTGAAACATAGATTAAAATATTCTTTACAAAAAGCAAACGAATTAATAAATATTGCAAAAATGAATAGAATAAAAAAAGATAAATCCATTAAACTTAAATATTGGAGATAAAGTTTTGATAAAAAGGATGAATAGAAGAAAAAATCAATCTCCTTATATTGGTCCATTCATAATTGTAAACAAAAAAGGAGTAAATTCAATAGTAAATTTAAATGGAACAATTAAAGAATACCATAACAATATGTTAAAGAAATATTTGTAAAAATTATATCTTTTTATTTAAAAATTTAAATCTTGTAAATATATGAATTATATTAAAATATTGTATAAGTTACAACAAAAAAAAAATTTAATTTTTCATAAATTTCAAAATAAATTTTTTTTTCTCTTAAGGGTGAGTGTGTAGTATACCTATACATATTATTAAACTATTTAATTTACATTAATGTATTTCATTATAAAACAAGCTTTTCTTAAAATAAGTAATAATATAAAAACCTCTACTGTAAGAATTTTCGAGAACATGCACAATAATATTCAAACTAAGTTAAAGTAATACACCTCTACGGTATGTATCACCTCATTTCATTTTTATACTAAGATATTATTCAAACAATAAGAACATATGTTCATACTAAGCACTACTATCTATCTCATTCGCACACATGTACCCATATGGCTGAATACAAAACATATGATATTATATTATACTTTTTACTCCTACACAAATATGTTAACATATGATTATGTTTACGTTTTCTATTAATATAAGTCTACTCACTCACACATATTAAAATATTAATACTAAATTATAAATATGTATTACGATATTCTACAATTACTTTTACACTAATTAAAGAACATATGATTCTATTTACATTCTAAACTACACAAACAATTGTTAACTAGTTTTAAGACAAAATACCGTTATGCTTACTATAAAAGGATGAACATATTTGAAAATAAATCAATTAGTTTTTGAGCTCCAAAGCTGCCAGCTAATTCTTATTTTTTTTTAAAGTCTTTGAGCTTTTTATAAGCTGCCAACTTTCAAAAATATAAAGCTTCGGCTTATAGTGAACGGCTACCAAAAATATAAAACAAATTTAGAGCCAGTGGCGAATATACGCCGGCAACCCATTAGGCAGGACCTAAATAAAAATTAATATTTTATAAATAAATTACTTAGGAATATCACGAAACACTACAGTGTAAATTATTTGTCTTGACTGAATAGTACTGGTGTCCATTGGTTCTGGATCTGTGTTAAATTTTAATGGTAGAAGATGTTGATTATTAAATTTTCTATGCGTCCATGGGGTAAATGATTGGTTAATGAATGGCCTTTGCATTGGTGGCGTAAAGGATTGATTGAATGGTCATTGTACTGGTAGATATTGTTGACGATTTTGGAAATGAGAATTTGGTTGTCTTAAGTTGCGGTCGTGACGTCGTGGAACGTGAGTTAGTTCTGGATTAAAATTATTTCCGGTAAATTGTTGATTAGGTCGTATTGGTCTTGGTGGTGGGATAGGATATTTGGGTCTTCTAAATGTAGGCTGACTATTCTGTGCGTAGTTCATTTTATAGGTCATATTGTCTAGCTTAAGACAAATATGAAGTGCTTGTGGAAGAGTGCTTGATTCTCTTACACTAAGTAATCTCGGCAAGTCGCCGCGTATAAATGTATCTAAGGCCTTTTCTCTATATGCGTTTGTCATGACGTTAAGGTCTAAACATGACATTTTATCTAATATGAGAGACAAGTGTTGATATACTTGTTGATAAAAATCAGAAATTGAATTATTCTTTCTTTCTTTATTCGAAAACCGGCACAACAAAGTTTAATAACCTTATTAGCAGTACCGGCAGCATGTAGCGTAAACAACGATTAAATATTTGACTTATAATATATAGTATTGCACAAAATATTAAAATCTAAGTTTTAGTTACATGATAATGAGAGTAGAAACGAACTAAACAGTAAAATTAAGCATTTTCAAAACGTTAAATGAACAACTTCAAAACATAAAAATTAACAGTGTGTTAGCTTTTGTGAAGTATGAAAAAAATATAAATATAACATTCATTAAGTATCCATCCTTTAAACATTTTAATTATTTGACATATTTGACTACTTAATATTACAGCGAAGAAAAGAGTTAAGCTAGTTAATTTTTAAATTGCACAACGATAGTTCAGAAGATTATCAAAGGTTAAGCCATGGATTCTTTTAGCATACTGGGAAACATGGTCTCTTCTTTTCAGTCCATACACATAACGAGCAATATTATTCAAAAGGACGTTTAATTCATTTTTACTTAGACTGTCACAGTTTGCAAAAATTTCGCAGCCATATAGCATTGTTAGTATGTGATACGCTTTAGCAAGTAGCATTCGTATATTAAGAGGTGTAAAATACTACGTAGTCCAAAGAACCCGAAGCATGCTTTAGACTTTCTCAACCGTATTACTTATGTGGTTATTCCATGTTAACGTTCTGTTGAAGGTGGCGCCTAGATTTTTTGCAGAGTCTACGTATTCAATGTTGCTTCCATTTAATGATAGGTGAGGAGCAGTGGAAACGTCAATGATTTTCTTCGAAATTACCAAACATTTTGACTTTGTTGGATTTAGGCTTAGTCCATTTTTTAATGCCCAATCACAAATTTTTTCAAGAATACTATTTAGATTGTTGATACAGCTATAGATGCTCTCACGCTTACAGTTAACGTGCAACTGAACATCATCTGCGTACATTTGGATCTTACAGTTTTCCAAAACACTGGGTAGGTCATTTATGTACAATGAAAAAAAGAAAGGACCCAGAATAGAACCTTGAGGAACACCTCTTATAATGGGTAGAAAGACTGACGAAACGTTATTGGCGAAAACAGCTTGCGACCTATCAGAGAGATATGACGCAATAAGATCCACGGCAGATGGCGAAAAATTAAATAATTTAAGAAGTTTTGTCTGTAAAATATTATGGTCGACTGTATCGAAAGCCTTAGAGTGGTCTTATAGAACTAAGAACCCAACTTCATTGTCATCTATGCTAGTACGCAAGTCTTTAGTTACATCTATTAGAGCAGTGATACAACTATGTTTGGCTCTAAAGCCTGATTGCCTTTCAGTTATATAACGATTTCTGCGACAATGTGACTTAATTTGTTGACTAAGTAACAATTCCAACGCTTTGGATACGAATGCAAGTATAGCTATCGGGCGGTACTCATTGTGAGCCTTTGGTACTGGCATAATTTTAGCTTTCTTCCATTGTATCGGGTAAGTTGACTTAGTGAGCACGGTGTTAAAAATTTGAGTGAGATAAGGAACGATCTTCGGAAGCAAAATTTTCAGGAAAATTGGACTTATATCATCAAACCCCATAGCGTTAGATTTGATTGATAAAATACTTTTGAGTGCATCAGCCTGCCAAACACAATTGAAGCTGAAGCAAGTGTCGGCATTAAAAGAATTGTCATTAGTCTGGTACACATTTTGACTGACCGAAGGCATAGGAATATTAACAAATTTGTTATTTAAATCGTCAACGTCCACATTATCACAAGATTCAAATGATTTTCTACAAAGGCCTATATTGCGTATCTCGCGCCACTTCTGCTTACTATTCACCACAGAACTAAACTTATCCCTATAATAACTACTCTTTGCAGTTTTTACCTCTTTCACTGTAATATTTTAAACTGTTCATATAATTCTGGGGTCTTGAAACGTTTCCAGCGATTATATGCAATATTGCGCAGCAAAATACTATTTTTACTAATACTATAGGACGTTGCTTAAGAATAGTGGTTTTTTGCTTTATAGGGACAAACTCGTTAAACAGATGATTGACATTGCCCTGAAAAAATTCAACCTGATCATCAACAGAGTCAATATAAAAAACTTGTTCCCAGTTTATATCAGCTACTGCAGTTTCCAGTCGAGCGTAGTCCAAATTTTTAAAGTCACGATAACTGAAGCAGTTTGCAGTATAATTTAGTTGAAAGTCATAAGCAAGGAAAATAAGGTCATGTTTAGAAAAATTAGATGCAGATAATTGATCGTACAGAAGGATTCTAGTCTTGTCACTTACAAAAAACAAATCCAGGACAATATTAGTTGTTCTTGTATAGTGAGTTGGCATACTAATGTTAACAGAAAAAAGGCCTAAGCTATCCATATCTCGCAGTAGATTATTTTCTACAAGGAGGTTACTATTAAAATCCCCAGCTATAACGATTTCAGTGAAATATAGTGCAATATTTTCTAATGTGCTTAGAAAAGGTGAAAAATCAACTGAATGGTTTGGACGATAAACACAACTAAGAAGCAAATTTTGATTTGTATTTGATACTACAACAAATATATATTCAATAACACTATCAGGTGACGACTTACAGAGTATTTTACACGGAACATTTTCTTTCACATATATTGCAACGCCGCCTGCGTGACTAACCCTATCAGCACGAAATATTCTGTAACCATTTAAACTGAACAAAGCATCAGACATACCACTATTAAACCATGTTTCACTAACACAAATTACATCCATACCTTCAAAAATGTCTTCAAAAATGTATCGCATTTCATCCATCTTATTAATTAAGCTTTGCGCATTAAGGTGACATACTTTTAACCCAGTTCTTTGTTTAGAGAGTATTCTTATCATATTGTAGGTGTTATCTTTGGAACGGGATTTCACATTTCTAAGAGAACTTATCACGTTTAAAGAGTAAGTGCAATAAGAAATTCAAATTTAACGTGTGCTTAATGATGAAGTTAGTTTTCTTCCCTGCTGTAATATAAACGGTCCGCCATCTAACGTTTTTTTTTCAACTAGTGCTTATTTCGTGAAAGGTAACATTTAGCTCATGTCTGATTTGACAGATAATTAGTTTTATCCTTCCGCTGATATAAATACAACGCTGGGAAATATTGCGACATTACTTTGAAAATCATGGTAATGTTGCAGAATGTGTGCGAAAATTGCGTATGAATTTTGGAAGAAGAGAAGCACCGTCAGCTCCGTATGTTCGTTATCTTGTGAAAAAAGTGAAAGAAACTGGCATCCTCATCGATAAACCAAAGCGTAAAAAGCCAAAAACAGTGCGTGCACCCGAGAATATTACTGCTGTGGCAGAAAGTGTGCGTGAAGCGCCATCAACATCAATTCACCGTCGTTCTCAACAATTGAACATTTCGGAGACATTATTGAGACGAGTTTTGCATAAAGACCTTGGTATGACGCCATAAAAAGTCCAATTGGTTCAGGAGTTGAAGCCAACTGACCATCCAATGCGTTTTTTTTTTTAAAGTTATTTGGCGGACCCTTTATAAGGAGCTAAAAACAAAATTATAATCACAATTATAGAAAATAAAAGTGAAGATAAGGAGATAAGGAATAACGATATTAGTTACTAGAGTCACGAAAGCAATGAGCATTTATTACTCCAGGTTCTCCAGGATCGTGTTCAGTATTTAAAGAATCAATGATTTCACCAATTTTGACAGCGAGCATTAACTTTACCCTTGAGCTTTATGTGCACAATACCACGACGAGTTGTTGAACCCTTTAAAGAATACACTTTTCAGTTCAGTAGTTAATTTAAGACTGTTTATTTAATAATGATTTCTGTTGAACGAAAGGTAAGGAAAATATATAATCATGAATCACTAGTTCACTTCAAGCGCAACTTGAGATAGGTGACTAAACGCTGGTAACTCAAGTGCCTTGGAATGTTGTAAGTATGCTTAATCAGCTTGACAATTTGGTAATATCAAAATGTCAAGTGATGCATGTTTAGGTTATTGACTCGTTTAGGTTATTGACTGTATTTTCCCTACACCTCCCTTTTTTAAAGAGAAAGCTTTTATAGAGATCGCTGATCAGACGATGTCGATAAAAGCTTTCTTTTACTTTCACAATAATATAATTATAATTTATTAAGTTTAATATCTTTATGTTTAAAGATTTATGATTTTACAAATTATTATAATTGGAGTAATAATATAATTTAATAGTAACTTATAATCTAAGTTATATTGAAAGACATTTATAAAAAGTTGTTACCAAAATAAATGTAGTACATTCAATATATTGTTGTACTGACTGATAAATGTAATTTTAAAGTATTCAAAACTAGTCTATGTATTAAATATAAAAATATGTATATATATTTATATATATATGGAGTTATTGAGAAGTATTATAAAACGATTTTATATTTTGTTTGTTAATTTTTTGTTTCTTTCCTCTTAATTCAATAATAACATTATTTTTATTGTCAATATCAATTACTTTAAATGGTCCCTTGTAAACGGGTTCTAGTTTGTGTGCTGTGTGATTTTTGATAAATATTTCTTGACCTATGGTAATGTTTGTATTGTTGGTGTTTTGGTCATTTAATTGTTTTTGATTATGTTTTGCTTTATTAATTAAGTTTTGTGCTCTTGTTAAAGCGGTTTGTAGTCGGAATTTTACTTCTTTTGAATAATTTTCAAAATTATATATAGTATCTACTGTTTCAAAAGGTATTAGTGGGTTGTGGTTTGGAACGTTTGGGAAAATTAATTCAAATGGACAATATCCATGTACTGTGGAGGGTGTTGTGTTAAAAGTATATGTGAAATACTTAACCCATTCATCCCAATCGTTTCTGGATGCGTGAATGTATGAACGAATGTATTTATTAAATGTGCGGTGTGATCTTTCAACTGTTCCTAGTGTTTGATGGTGGTAAGGCGCAGATGTAGCTTTTTGAATGTTTAAAAGTGTTAGGAGTTCTGAAAGGATTTGATTATTGTATTCAGTACCCATATCACTTAGTATTTTATTCATTGGTCCATAAATTAAAATAAAATGTTCTATTAAGGCTTTTGCTACTGTTTTGGCGGATTTGTTAGTTACGGGTATTGCTACGAGATATTTGGTTAGATCGCATATTAAAGTGATGATATATTGATTTCCTTTTTCTGATATTGGAAGAGGTCCTACAGTATCTATTATTACCGTTTGAAAAGGTTTCTGAGGTGTTGGGGTAATAATCATATCTGTTTTAATATGCTTTGTAGTTTTATTGATTTGACATTGAAGGCATTGTTTTACATATTGATTCACATCTCTAGTGATGTTTTTCCAATAATAAAATTGACGAATCTTTTTAAGTAGTCTGGTTGTTCCAGGATGTCCTCCGGAAAGAGCTTCATCGTGAAACTTTTTTAATAAAGATTTTTGTTCATTTTTGTCAGTTATTATGCACACTTTAGGTGTAAGTGCTATTTGTAACTTTGTAATAAGTTGAGTAGCTTTTTGTTTAAAGTTTTCAATGGATACGAGGTTAAAAAAATTATCATTTAAATTCATTTGAATTTTGTTTATATTCCTACTAATTGCTTCTTTTTCAAGAATTGGAAGAAATTGATCTAGATCGATAGTTCCATTAGCAATTGTATTCTGTATATTAATTCGTGGTGCCAGCACTTGTTTACCATGTTTTAAGTAAAATGTAGGGATACTTTTCTCAGTATCCACTCTGAGTTTAACCCACTTTTTAACGCAATTGAAGCCAATAGTTTCGAAGACCTTAGGCTTTTGTTCAACTACTTTATTTTCTGTGTTTGTTATTTTTTCTTTAGCTTTGGTTTTTGATTGTGCACGTGTAGTTACCAGGAGAACATTGTTTGTTGATGGGATTAATTTAATATCATTAAAGTCAATTCGAGACAGCGCGTCCGCTCCTGAATTGTCCTTTCCTTTAATGTGTTCTATTGTAAAATCATACTCTTCTAATTCTAGACGAATTCGCGTTAATCTGCTGGATGGATTTTTTAAGGAGTATAAAAAGGTTAATAGTTTATGATCGCTGCGTACTATAAATTTTTTGCCATAGACATATGGTCGAAAGTGATTAATTGCCCATTGGACAGCTATTAATTCTTGTTCTATTGGGGCTTTGTTTGATTCTCCTTTCGAAAATGCACGTGACGCATATGCAACTGGAAGCTGTATACCGTCTTTCTCTTGTGATAGTATTGCTCCACAAGCGATTTTGCTAGCGTCGGTAGTGATATAAAAAGTTTTTTCAAAATCTGGATATTGGAGGATTTGTGGAGACAGTAGTGCAGACTTTAAATGTTGAAAAGCTTTCTCACAGTCTACAGACCATACGAAAGGTTCATTCTTTCTAGTTAGTTTTGATAAATGGACAGAATAAAATGAAAAATTTAGTATGAAACGTCTGTAATAATTACAGAAAGCTACGAATCGACGAACCTCATCGCTATTCTTAGGTCTGGGGAAGTTTTTAATTGTGTCGTATTTGCTACTGTCTGGTAAAATACCTTTGTCGGTACCTTTGTGACCCAAATATGTTACTTCAGATCTAAAAAATGTGCATTTATCCGGGTGTAATTTTAAATTATGTTCTCTGCATCTTTGAAATACTGTTTCTAAATTTTTTATCATGTGTTTAATCGAGCATCCTGTGACAATGACATCATCCATGCATATAAAAGTTTTTGAAAGTGACAACCCTGTGAATGCTAGATTCATCATTCTCTGAAAAGAATTTGGGGCTACTTTTAAACCATATGGTAAACGCGTGAAACGAAATGAACCGTTTTCCGTAGAGAAAGAAGTGATGTCTCGAGATTTTTCGTCCAATCCAATTTGATGGAAACCAGATGTTAAATCTAAACAACAGAAAAATTTCGCTCTGCCAAGTTGGTCTAAAATATCCTCAATTCTTGGTAAAGGAAATTTGTCCGCTATCAGCTTTTTATTTATTTGTCGGTAATCGACTAGTAAACGCCATCGTTTTTCGGGATTATTTGGTAATGATTTCTTTGGTACTAGTAAAATTGGACTATTGTAATTGGACGTCGCCGGTTCGACAATCCCGTCTTGTTGAAGTTTTTCAACTTGTCTAATTATTTCGTCTTTTTGTGAGTGTGGCGTCCGATAATTTTTGATGTAAACAGGATTATTGTCAGACAATCTCAATTTTTGTTTGTAAAAACTGTTTGTGCTTATTTTATCGGTTTCTAATGCGAAAATATCAGTATATTTGGAACATAGTTGAAATAATTCTGTTTTAGCTATTTCAGGAAAATTTTTCGTTAGTTTCTCTAAAATGGTTTGTTTTCTGTGATGGTCACTATTGGATGTGTTAAACATTTCATAATCAGATAAGTTTTCATGCTTTAAGTGAACATTATTCAAAAATTTATTTTCAGAATTTGTGTTGATCATTCTGACATAAGGAACATTTTTTGAAATTATGCAGCCGGTAACATACACCCCATCTTGTATTGTTTGACTTGGTATAATCAAATCAGAACATTCGCTGTTAATTTTAATAGCTCTGAAAACCTCAGCGCGTGCGGGTAGTATGAAAGCGTCATCCTTGAAACTTTCTAGCAGTGGAATATCTATTGGATAATTTAAATTAAATGGTCTTAATGAAAGTAAATTTGAATTTGTATTTTGGCCATATTGAATAGTGACATTGTATGTTTTAAGAAAATCTAAACCCAATATGCCTTGAAAAGGTATGGGAAATGTATCTGAAATTATGTGAAATTTATGAGGAATTAAAAAATTTCTAACTTTTAAATCAATTTGGATTGTCGCTAAAGAATTGATAGTTCCTTGTCCTATTCCAGTTATTTGAATAGTGTTTTGTGTGTCAAATTTAAATGCATTGAGCGAGCTGATTTTAATTAGTGAGACATCCGCTCCAGTGTCCACTAGAAATGTATTAAGATTTTTATTAGTTGATATATGGATTTCGATAAAACTACTTAAATTAAGATTCAGATGGAATATTGATTTAGTATCCTTTTTGTGTTCTTTTAATTTTGATGCTGACCCCCCATATTTTGGGGGGAAATCTCGTTTCCCGACACTTCCTGCATCATTCTTACTCGCCCCCTATTTTCAAAATGGTTTGATTGATTTCTATTGTTGCTATTCTGGCTTCTGCGTCGCCAGTTATTATTGTTGTTACTAAAATTACTATGACGCCCATTATTATTGTTGTTATTGTAATTGTTATTAAAATTACTACTCTGACGCCAGCCTTGGCCGCGTCCGCGATTGTTATGGAATCCGCTATTCCTATGGCTTTGGCTTTGGCGGTTAAGGTAAAATATGGAGGAGTTTGAAGTTGAAGCTTCTGTGCTAGCTTCTACGAATTTAGAAACAACCTCATTAAAAGAAGTGAAGTTTCCAGTTTTCATAATAAGTTTTACTTCATCACTTGTAGCATTTCTGGCAATTGCTTTCGTTGTATTTTGTACTATTAATTTTTGAGCAAAATTCTGTGGATAGCCCTCTCGTATGTAGGCTCCGTCTAGTTTTTTCGTTATGTCTTGTATTTCCTCGGCATATGCGGTGGCTGATTTGGATTGCTGTTTAATGTTCATTAGTTTTGAACATAACAATTCAGATGACTCACCTTTTATGGAGGATTTCAATTTACTTGTAATTGCCTGTATGGTGTTTTCGTTTGTTATTAAATTCCTTGCCTGTCCCCTCAGTTTAGTTTTTATAACCTCAATAGCAATCAACTCATGTGTGTCTTTAATTCTTTCAATCAGCGTTAAAGCATCAAGAAAACTCTGCAACTCGTTTACATTACCATCAAACACTGGTACAATTTTTGTTGCTTTATCTAAAATATCGTCCTCTGTTCGCGGCATTTTGATAGTTTCAATTTCTTCGTCTGTTTCTAAATCAGCTTGATCGCTATCATCAGTTTCTACAATTAGTTTATTTACCTCACAGCTTAGGGTAAGAGGCACTTTAATGGCTATATTATGCTTGTGGAAAACTTTTATTAATTTGTCTCTAAATGTAAAAAAAATCTCGTCCGCCTGTACTCTGTGAACAGTTGAGTACCTATCGTATTGTCTGTGTAGGGTCGCTCTAATATTATTAAACGATTCAATTAAAATTGTTATGTGCTTACTTAAAGTTTCTGTTTTTATTGTCCTATTTTGACTTAGACATTTATAAGATTGCTTAAATTTAAGTTTGAATGGTTCTAAACTATCTAATATGGTTTCCCATTGCATGTTTATAATTACCTGATAACATGATTATAAATAAAATATTTTTTTTTTTGTTTTTTTTTTATAAATTTTGGAATTTACAACTGTTGTCACCCATTTTTTTTTTTGCTCACTAGCTGCTACGTTACGCTTGTTGTTTCAGTTGGCTGATAAAGGTGGGGTTGAAGATGTTTCTTGTATTTGTTGTTGATGATGAAGATGATAATGATGATAAGATGAAGACACTTCTATTCCCCCATTCCCAATCGTTGAGGGGTGTTGGGCCTCCGGCTTGAGGCACTCGTCACTCGTCACTCTTTATAATGTTAATTAGTAGCATACTTGTGATTTTTAAATTCTCGGTTGATCGCGAGCAATGCCATTGAGGCTCTTTTTTATTGCTGATTTAATTACTTTAATAATATAAATTATGACGATCACTACTGAAATGATTATTAGTGTGATTTCCGCCAAGTTAATTCCTTCACTTTTTATAAGAGTTTCTTCATTGTTTATTTTGTCTTTTTCCGTGCTCAGTGCTTTAATTATTTCGTTTTTGTCGTTTTCTTCTACCGTTTTTCCTACTTCATACCCGGCGAAGATTAAGGGTATAGTAGATAGAATTTTTTTCCACCACGACATTTATTTTTTCACTTTATAAGTTTTTAACTTTAAAGTTATTCACTTTAAGTCCTTGTCAAAAAAAAAATTTTTTTTTTTCAGCTTATAAGTTGTTCGTTTAAAAATAACTTTATTTTTTTCACTTCAGTTTATAAGTTCTTCGGACTTCGAGTCCTGTCACGGTCGCCATGTTGAACCCTTTAAAGAATACACTTTTCAGTTCAGTAGTTAATTTAAGACTGTTTATTTAATAATGATTTCTGTTAAACGAAAGGTAAAGAAAATATATAATCATGAATCACTAGTTCACTTCAAGCGCAACTTGAGATAGGTGACTAAACGCTGGTAACTCAAGTGCCTTGGAATGTTGTAAGTATGCTTAATCAGCTTGACAATTTGGTAATATCAAAATGTCAAGTGATGCATGTTTAGGTTATTGACTCGTTTAGGTTATTGACTGTATTTTCCCTACAGAGTAAAATCAGCCGATAATAAGTTTTTCTTTTTATACCAGAGGGCATTCTGCAGGATAACTGAATTTTGTCTCGTTAAACCTTCATTAATGTATATGGGTTTATTAGATTGGAAACCGGCATGCTGGAGACCGCTGGGAAAGAGTGGTGAATTAATATTCGAGGGTAACGATATCCCTCTTGTCTGAGTAAGGCATCATCAGACATTTTTTTATTTTTCCCCAGTCGAGTGGAGTTCGATACGACTCCAAAGCAGTATCGGCATCTCCGATAATTTTATGTCGCACCATATGCAGCATTGCATAGTATCTAGGTGTTCCTCTTAGGCTGTCGTAGATGGTAAAAATTCTATCTACAGTTTTTCGCCATGAATTAGATTCTCCAGGTTTCCCGAATTCTCAGCGTAAACATTTCACTATGTCTGGCACTTTATCTATTTCTTTAATATTGCTTGCAAAATCGGTTGGTTTGTCTATTTCTTCGTTTTCGTAGAAAGGATTTGCATGATTTCTTATCGTCTGCGTAACTAAGTTGGTTATTTCTTTAACTAAGTCCTGATTTAGAATGGTTGGTGGATTCGAAGTTGAGGGTGTGTTTAGAAGGGAACCGGTTGCAAGGGATATATTCCTTAGACGCTCTGCTAAATTATCTTCTTCACTCATTTTGTTTAAGATTGCAGTATCGTAACAAATGGATTTGAAAATTAAATTTGTAACTGTTTACAATTTTACTTCTTAAAGATTGGTATTAATTTTTGTGTTATAGGTTTATTTTAGAGTAAATCAATTTTTTATTCTATAATCTATTTTATTAAAACCTAAGATTCGTTTTAAATTTCACTTACAAAAAAAATTATTTTCTTTATTTTCATTTTTCTTTAAATTTTCATCGAAAATTATCTTTAACGTTTGCTTAAATTTTCTTTTGCTAAATTTCTTTTCGTTAGTAGTTAATTCAAATGTTTTTGATTTCAATATAATTGTTAATAAAATTTTTCAATTAATTTTTCAATATTGTTTTTTTTTCCAATAAAGTTTAGTAATTTAATAACTCTTTTAAATTTTCATCGAGAAATTATCTTAACATTTGCTTAGATTTTTTTTTTTGTTAAATTTTTTTTTTGTTAGAAATTAATTCAATTCTTTTGTTTTCAATATTATTGCTAAATTTTTCAATTAATTTATCAATATTGTTTTTCTTCAATAAATATTAGTAATTTAATAATTCAATAAAAAAATTCTTACAGTATTATGCTAGGAGTTAACATTTTTCGAGAGTGGCTGTTAGAACGCTAACTCCCTTTCCTCTGATATCCTCAGCTGCTCGGGGGCCTTATTTCCTCTCCGGATGAACTATTCTTTTGTTTCACTAAGCTTGGCTGCTACTTCAGGTACCTTTTAGTTTAGTGTAACTGCTGCTAATTTTTAGGAGCGTTTTGGTTTAATTTTTTTACTAAGTTCAGCTTTAAGTCACTGTTACTAATTTTTAGGGGCTTTAATTTGTCGCAAAATTTAACTTTTAGTTCAGTGTCACTTAATTGCTGCTTATTTTTAGAGGCTTTTTAATTTTTCACTAGGTTTGCCTTCTTGTTTGCTGTCACTGTTTACAATTTTTTAGAGGCTTTCTGTTTAATTTTCCACTAGCTTTCTACTTCACGAAGCTTTATTTATTTAATGGTCACTACAACTGTTTTGATGAGTTTATTGTTTCACTTTTTTATCAAATTTAGCTACTATTTCCAGGAGCTTTATTGTTATTAACTGCTACTACTTGAAAAGCTTTTGTTTTTTTGGAACCAAAACGCGTTTTAAGAGCGCGGGTACTTCTTAAGGGCTCTGGCTTCTTATTAGGATTTTTGTTTAAAACATTGTCACTACTTTATGGCACTGGTTTTATTTTTTATCCTCACACGTGTGGTCCCTGCTCGGGCGCCAGTTAATTTTTTTTATTGTTCATTATATTTTCTAAAAATGAGACATCATGTGGTCCCTGATGTCATCAACTTTATTATTTTATATCTCACTAGAATCTGACTTTTAACATTTTCTATAGCTTTATAGAGTTTCACTTAAGGTCCTCTTAAAGTTTTTTTATAAAATTTTATTTTTAATCAACTAACTTCTAATAACAATTAATAAACTATTTTAACAACATATAATTTAAGAACAAGTTACAAACTCGAAACTGAACGAATTAAACTCGATGTAGCCGCGTCTATCAGAACACTAACTACGGTAGCATGGACCATAGCCCATGCCACCACAAAATATTTAACGCCCGCTGCACAATAAAAAATAGCGCGGCGGCGCAACCCATCGATAGCACAATTACGATAGCTGTATTGGTTGCCATACTTGAAATAATTGGTTAGCTAAGTGTTCGCACATTTATATTTGTGTGCCGCGTCATCAGCGCTAACAACGCGAACACACCAATTGGTCGCCGTCACTCATATCATTACAACAGACTGCGCTTCTGCCCGTATGCTGGTTAGCTACTCCAGCACACACACACAAACGCCAAACGAGCTGCAGCCAACGCTTGTTGTTGTACAACAAACTAAAGCTGCCGTCGCTTACTCATGTCGTCAGTAATTTGTCACAAGTAAAAACTTCAGCATAAACAATAATTGCTGACTGAATGACGAACCGCCAGAAGGGCAGTGAGTCAATACATGTGACGACGAGCGACCAACATAAACGGCTCAACTGACCGTCCATTTAAAAGTCATAATGTTGCTTGCCAATATAAACAAAGAAAGGCAGCAATGACTTATGCCATGGAATTCCCTTGGCTTAGCGTTTTAGCGATAAGCCAAGCTGCAAGTTTGTAAGTTAATCTATCGATGGGTTAGGTTGCGACAAAGTGTCGCCAAGGCTAGAAGAGCAAAGTCAGGGGCGTGGGGGAACAGAGGGTTCCGCCACAATACTCCCCCCTAGCGCTTAAGGCGCGATGAAACAAAACGTGCCGGTAGTATTACTCTTCTGCCGCTCCTCGTCTGGACCGGCGCTGGCTGAGGGTTCACTTCAACAGTTATTGGGCTTCGGCATCTAAGACTGGGCTTCCTGACATGTCCCGCGATGTCCAACGGAGGGTCGGAAAATGTCACGACCTTACGAGTTGGTGATACAATATTTTGATTGCGTCCCGCGTTGTCCAACGGCGGGTCGGAAAATGTCACGACCTTACGAGTTGGTGATGCAATATTTTGCTTGCGTCCCGCGGTGTCCAACGGCGGGTCGGAAAATGTCACGACCTTATGAGTTGGTGATGCAATATTTTGCTTGCGTCCCGCGGTGTCCAACGGCGGGTCGGAAAATGTCACGACCTTACCGTCTATCTCGGCCATATGGGCTGGTTTCAATCTATCAACGGAAATTTTGGTCTTTTTTCCATTTTGTGAAATCACAAAATATTTGTCGAATCTCTCTATGACTTGGCAAGGCCCGTCATATCTTGACTGTAATGGACTCTGGACCTTATCGATTCTGACGAAAACGTGTGAGCAGGAGTCTATGCCCTTTTGCAAGAAAACACTTGGTTTGACATGATGACTGGCTTGAGTGGGCATGATCTTTTTCATGCGTCGTCTCAAATCCTTCACAAATTCTGTTTCGTTCGATTTCTGCAACGACGGAGAAAAAAAACTCACCAGGTAACTTGAGAGTGGTCCCAAAAACTATCTCGGCTGGTGACATTTTAATGTCAGTTTTTACTGACGAGCGAAGACCCAGCAAGATCAATGGTAATAAACCGCACCAATCGTCGCTGTCTTGACAGGTGATGGCTGCTTTCAGGGCGCGATGCCATCGCTCAATCATCCCGTTCGCTTGAGGATGGTAAGGCGTTGTGCGATAGTGCTTAACGCCCAAAAATTTGTTGAGCTGCCGGAAAATGTCAGATTCGAACTGGCGCCCCAAATCAGTAGTAATTCTAAGTGGGACTCCATATTTTGCGATCCAGCCCGACATCAAATTTCGTGCCACAGTCTCTGCTGTCATGTCTGGCAACGGAATCGCCTCGGGCCAACGGGTGAATCGGTCGATAATCGTAAGGCAATAACGGTTGTCTCGAGAAATTGGCAGGGGTCCAACGAGGTCGATGTTTATATGCTCGAACCTCTCACTGGGTTTCTGGTAGAAACCTAGCGGAGACTTGGTGTGTTGAAATACCTTACTTTTCTGGCACGGAATGCAACATCTCACGAACTCAGCTATGTGCTTCTTCATTTCCGGCCAAACGAATCTCTCATGAATGAGCTGCTCTGTGGCTCGTTTGCCGGGGTGCGCTAAACCATGCAATTTCTTCATGATCTTCTCTCTCAACGTTAGCGGAACCAAAGGTCTCACTTTACCATGTGCCACGTCACAGAAAATCGTCAATTCACTGTTTGGAAGTTTAAGCTGTTTAATTTTTAGCGACGAAGGAGTTACTGCTTCCGTCAGCTGCTTAATTTGATCATCCCGGCGCTGCTCTCTAGCTAGCTCTTCAAAATCTACGCTGGGTAACGCCTCTGTAACCTGCCAAAGGCATGAAAAGGCGTCGGCTACTTCATTCTCTTGGCCAGGGACGTGACGTATATCGGTTGTAAATTGACCTATGTAGTCCAGGTGCCTTGCCTGGCGGGGCGATGCCTTGTCTGCATTCTGCTTGAACGCGAACGTTATGGGTTTGTGGTCAGTATAAATGATGAAAGCACGCCCTTCCACCATATGTTTAAAATATTTCACTGACTGATAGATAGCTAGGAGCTCTCTGTCATACGTGCTATACTTTTTCTGCGTATCACTCAGTTTTTTTGAATAAAAACCCAATGGCTGCTGTTGGTTTTCTTCAAGCTGGTGTAACACCGCACCAACAGCGTAATCCGAAGCATCGACATGTAGCGACAGCTCTGCGTCTGCCGCTGGATGAAACAGAAGTGTCGCATTTGCCAGGTCATTTTTACATTTATTAAATGCGGCGACAGTGGTCTCTGACCACTTCAGAGGCGTTTTATCATTTTTTCTTATTTCCTACTACCATCGTTTGCATAGTGGCCTGTGTCACCGCAGCATTGGGAATGAAACGTCTATAAAAATTTACCATTCCCAGGAAACGCTTAAGATCGCGGGCTGTTTCTGGTCTATTATACCCCAGGATAGCCTGAACTTTATCAGTTGCCGGTTTGATGCCATCCTTATTGATTGTATGCCCGAGAAATTTGATTTCAGATTTGCCCAATTCACATTTTGCGGCATTAATTGCCAAACCATTTTCGCGCAAAAGGCTAAAAATTTTCTTAATGTGCTTTATATGTTGCTTTTTATTCTCAGAAGCGATGCATATGCCGTCGATATACACGAACGCATGGTCTGACTCAGTGGCCAACACTTTGTTGATATGCCTCTGAAATGTTTGTGCCGCATTGCGCAAACCAAAAGTCATAAACTTAAACTGAAACAACCCAAAAGGTGTTGTAATTGCCGTTTTCGGAATGTCAATCGGCTCGACCGGAATCTGATGATACGCACGTTGCAGGTCGATAGTAGAAAATATTTTTTTCCCGTGAAGAATATGCGTAAAATCCTGCACGTACGGTATGGGGTAGCGATCGGGCAAAGTTCTCTCATTTAGAGCCCGATAATCGCCACACGGGCACCATGAACCGTCCTTTTTCTTCACCATATGCAAGGGGCTGGACCAGTTGCTGTCTGAAGGTTCGCAGATGCCATTTTGCATCAAAAACTCAAACTCAGTCTTTGCTGCTCTTAATTTTTCCGGAGCTAGGCGTCGCGGTCGGGCATGCGTGGGAGGACCACTTGTCACTATATGGTGCGTGACGCCTGAGTTTGCCGCAGGCAGACCCTGTCTCATTACTGTGATGTCTTTGAACTCAGACAGGATATCGGCAAAAGGGTCGGAAATATTGTAAGTATAAATTGTAGACTTACCCTTTTTGTCGACTATGCCCTGTGCCTGCCTGTTAGATTCGCGATCCACCAAACAACCGTGCTTCATGTCCACCAGTAGAGAAAATTCTCGCAAAAAATCCGCTCCAATTAGTGGTGATTTCACCGCGGCGATTACGAAATTCCATTTGAATGTCCTCCGTAGCCCCAAATCTAAGACTACTGTTTTAGTGCCGAACGTCTCTATGTGAGATCCGTTGGCGGCGAACAACTTAGAACTGTGCGGACCATTAAAACGATCCTTTGCGCTTGGTGGTATTACCGACACGTCGGCCCCGGTATCTACCAGGAACTAGGTCTAGGTGATGACGCGTCGGTGACGTACAGACGACATATATCCTCGCCACTCATGTCGTCTGCTGGGTGTGGCTGCGTACTTAGTTTTTTGCCGGATACGTGCACGGCGGGCGGCACTGTTTGGCCCATCTTCCCTGTGTTCTGTGGTGAAAACACCAGGGATTGCGTCTTCTTTTGGGATCTGCCGGTTTCTCCTGTTGAGTTGATTGCCCATTTCGGTGCCTATACCTGGAAGCTGGAGGTGAACTTCGTCGCAAAGCTGACCCACAACCTCTGCCAGAAGGGACGAACAATATTTCATCGTCTGAGTCCGGCGCTTCCTCCACTGGTGGAATGTTTCTACGTGAAGTTGTACGTCTTCTCAACGTGTGGGCTGGTGGGTGATCCCTGTTATACAGGGCATTCTCTAACCGATTTTTCCTTTTCTGCAGCAACTCGACCGCAGTAGAAGAAATTGTATTTGGTGTAGCTACAGCAGCCACCTGCTTGTTGGTAAATGCACCGGTCGCCATTATCTTAACGGCTAAAGCCGCTCTTTGCGGCAAGTCGACAGTCACAGTCTGCAGCAAACCTTGGATCGGTGCCGGCAACCTTGCCAGCCACAGATTCTCCAACATTTTTTCTTGGAGGCCCTTGCCTCCTAGCTCACGCATTTCGGTAAGCAGCTGCGATGGACGACGATCGCCAAATTCGCACTCTGACAATAACTGGCGCAGTTTTTCTTGGTCACTGGCGCTGAAAGCCTCCAGCAGCTTGCCCTTGATGGCAGCGTATTTTTCCGCTGCCGGGGGTTCGCGCACCACATCGCTCACTTGCTTTAAAACCCCCTTCTCGAGAGCGCCGACCACTGTGTAAAAACGTTCGTGGTCTGACTTAATGCGCAATTTCGAGAACTGCGCCTCCAGCTGCAGAAACCATAGATCAGGATCCTCGTGCCAAAATTGTGGCGTGTGCACCACCACCCGATTTACGGTGGTGTTCTGATCCTCACTTTGTGACTGTGATGGCGGCGGAACCAACTCTCCACCAACCGCTCCCTCGAGCTCGCTAGCTTCTGGCACGTCGATATTTTCGTCGTTCTTCATTGTGCGCACTTGGATTTTTTTAACACAAAAATAAATTTTTAATATTAAAATCTGACGCTTTTAAATTACAGTCAGACTAGTACACTGAGCAACTTTAGTTCGTAGTTCTTTTTTCTTAGAAAACTTTTATTGCTCTTGTAACTCACTGTCACTATTTTCACTGCGCACTTTTGTTTGAATTGTTCTATTTACGTTGACCACTGTTTGATCACGTCGGGGTCATCAATATAGAGTTTCACTTAAGGTCCTCTAAAAGTTTTTTTATAAAATTTTATTTTTAATCAACTAACTTCTAATTACAATTAATAAACTAATTTAACAACATATAATTTAAGAACAAGTTACAAACTCGAAACTGAACGAATTAAACTCGATGTAGCCACGTCTATCAGAACACTAACTACGGTAGCATGGACCATAGCCCATGCCACCACAAAATATTTAACGCCCGCTGCACAATAAAAAATAGCGCGGCGGCGCAACCCATCGATAGCACAATTACGATAGCTGTATTGGTTGCCATACTTGAAATAATTGGTTCGCTAAGTGTTCGCACATTTATATTTGTGTGCCGCGTCATCAGCGCTAACAACGCGAACACACCAATTGGTCGCCGTCACTCATATCATTACAACAGACTGCGCTTCTGCCCGTATGATGGTTAGCTACTCCAGCACACACACACAAACGCCAAACGAGCTGCAGCCAACGCTTGTTGTTGTACAACAAACTAAAGCTGCCGTCGCTTACTCATGTCGTCAGTAATTTGTCACAAGTAAAAACTTCAGCATAAACAATAATTGCTGACTGAATGACGAACCGCCAGAAGGGCAGTGAGTCAATACATGTGACGACGAGCGACCAACATAAACGGCTCAAATGACCGTCCATTTAAAAGTCATAATGTTGCTTGCCAATATAAACAAAGAAAGGCAGCAATGACTTATGCCATGGAATTCGCTTGGCTTAGCGTTTTAGCGATAAGTCAAGCTGCAAGTTTGTAAGTTAATCTATCGATGGGTTAGGTTGCGACAAAGTGTCGCCAAGGCTAGAAGAGCAAAGTCGGGGGCGTGGGGGAACAGAGGGTTCCGCCACAACTTCTTACTATACCTAAAACTTAATACCTAAGAATTATATGACAAAATCGTCAATGACAAGTTTTCTATAACGAGACTAGAAGATGTTCTAGACAAGTTAGGTAGAGCAAAATGGTTCTCAACCCTTGATATGATCAGTTCATTCCATCAAATTGAACTAGAAAACAAATCACGACCTTTGACAGCCTTCTCTACAACAAACGGACATTTTCAATTCAAACGACTACCCTTCGATCTAAAAATATTTTCAAACAGTTTCCAACGCATGCTCACCATTGAACTGGCAGATCTAGAATCAAATGCTTTTCTTTACGTGGATGACATCATTATCTATAGATGTAGTATAAATCACTACAACCAAAATTTAATAACAGTATTGGAAAGGCTGTGTGTCAAAAGGAAACTTTTCAGTCGTGGTAGGATAGAAAATATCAAGTTGAATAAAATTTGTGTGTGTTGAAATAAATTTGTCTTTTTTGCTGTATCAAATGGGCGATGAAATTTTGACAATTACAAATTTTGACGTTTCACATTTCGGTCGTGTTTTAGCGAAAATATTTTATTTAATTTGCATTCTATTAAATTTGCAACACACTTAATTCGAGTGCTTGTACTTACTTGCAACTTATTTCGCAAACTTATAATATTGTAACCTTTAAAAACTTAAAAAATAACAAAATAATAAAAATAAAATAACGAAAGTGCTTGATCGTCCAATTTTGTCCCTTACAAAATTTAGCGTACATACAAAAAAATAACATAGTTTGATTTTAATTTAGATATTTATACACAACTATTAATAATTCAATTTTAATATTTTAAATTTTAATTTTCTTTGTTTAATTGATGAAAACCAACCATCCTGTACGTGCTTAATACAATTACGGAACAATCGAACTATTGAACAAGTAGAGTAAACAAGCAACAAACACTAACACATAGTAGGCCATACGCTGATCGCCATGACAACGACGGATAAGCGTTGGTTGGACACGATGGTATTAAAGGAAGGTACAGGCATGAAATTGGACAGTTGCTAAAGACCTGCAACATATGTAATATTTTGGGTCTACTCTAAAAAATTGTAAACAGTGACAGCAAACAATAAGTCAAACCTAGTGAAAAATTAAAAAGCCTCTAAAAATAAGCAGCTATTAAGTGACACTGAACTAAAAGTTAAATTTTGCGGCAAATTAAAGCCCCTAAAAATTAGTAACAGTGACTTAAAGCTGAACTTAGTAAAAAAATTAAACCAAAACGCTTCTAAAAATTAGCAGCAGTTACACTAAATTAAAAGGTACCTGAAGTAGCAGCCAAACTTAGTGAAACAAAAGAATAGTTCATGAACATTAGTGAACACCTAAAGTGGAGTTCTAAAAGTCATCACGTTACAGTCACAGGAAAAGTCGACAGAAGTACTAACCACGACGTCAAGAGCCATAACAGAGACGCAGGCAGAGCTAGTAACAGAGACGCTGGCAGAACTAGTGGCAGAGCTAGTACAGAGACGCAAGCAGAGCTTGCAGCAGAAACACCGACAGAGACGCAGGCAGAGCTCGCAGCAGAAACAACGACAGAGACGTCAGCAAAGACATCAACAGAGCACGCAACAGAATCAGAAGCAGCAATTCGTGGCCGAGGAGCATAAAACACAGTGACGTGCAGAAAGGTAAGAAAAAAACAAATTATCATAGCTTGCTGAAGTTAGATTATTGTTATATTGATTTTTAGTTTTCGCTTGTTTATCAGTTTTCTAGTCTCTACTGGGCTGATAAAGAAGACTCCTTGGTCTAATAGGTACCCTCTGAGAAACCATAGATAGCACATTATTAGTTTACTACTGAATATATGATACGTCACCCGTCACTGTGTTTTGAAGTAACCGTAGGATACGCAACTACAAGTAATTACAAGCAAGGAGTAAAATCCAAGGATACGGTGATATAAATAATTATATATGTAATATATATAATAATATTTTATTATTTTTTATAACGTTTAAGAAAATAAAGAATAGAATTAAATAAACCTAAAATCAGTTTCTCTATCTAAATAAATAATTGTGCGACCCTGGACACAGGCTGATCTATCCCAGGTACAGATCCTGGGAAACACGAAGTCGTTACAAGCTCATGTGCGTGTGTGTGTGTGAGCCAACGATCTCCCGGTGCATCAGCAAGTGCAGCAAAGTTAAATTGGCTTTCTTTGCTGACGAACGTTTTCTAAGTGCCACCACCAGCAGCACAAGCAAGTGCAGTGCAAAATTTCTTGCTAGTCAACATCCTCCAAGTGCCATCACCAGCTGCACATGACAAAATTGCTCTACCAACTGTCAAAATTTGATCATCCGCCAAAGACTTCAAAGACACAATCTAAAATTGAATTCGGCCAAATGTTGTTTTTTGCGACCGGAAGTCGTATATGTAGGACACCTTACATCAAGTGAAGGAGTCAGGATTGACCCAGCCAAATACGACACTGTACAAAATTATCCAGTTTCAAAAAATGCAGATGAAGTCAGGTGATTCGTCGCGTTCTGCAACTACTTTAGAAGATTCATTCCAAACTTCGCAGACATTGCAAAAAGGCTAAATACACTCTTAAAAAAGCACCAAAGTTTACATGGACAGAAGAATATCAAATAGCTATCGATACACTTAAAGACAAATTAATAACTCCACCTTTATTAGAATATCCAGATTTTAGCAAATTTTTTATTTTAACGACTGATGCTTCAAATAATGCTTTAGGCGCAGTATTATCACAAGGCGAAATTGGTCAAGACTTACCAAAATCTCATGCTAGCAAACCTTTGGAAAGGCATGATTTGAATAAACCAGTCATTGAGAAGGAATTATTAGCTATTTATTGGAGAATAAACTTTTTGAAACAATACCTTTATGGAAGAAAATTTGTAGTTGTAACAGACCACTAATCTTGTTATTTTCTCACAAAAATCCATCCTCAAAAATGACTAGGATTCGACTAGATCAATGTGACTATGACTATGACATAATATACAAAAAAGGTAGCATGAACACTAACGCAGACGCACGCTCAAGAATCCAACTAGACTCTGGAACTTTAAAAGAATTTATACCACAAGAAAACGATGAATATATAAAAAGAACATTAAATATTACAAGAGGCATGGCAAATAAAGAAGCCATTAAAAATAATGAGGCAAATAATGATAGCAATGAAGAAATTTTTTTAGATGGTGACAACACCCAGAAGTCTGATCAACTTCCGATATGGGATTGTACATCTATTAGTGATGTCAAGAATATGAAGAATTATAAAGAAAATTTATACGGCCAATAATAGTGAAAATAAAGTATATATTGAAAGTTATATAATGCACGTAGGATATAGCGATAATCAAACGAAACCAGTTTCATCCTCGAAGAAGCCCTAAACAAAATACTTTTTAACTGAATGCAAGATACAGAGTCGATTATGAAGAAACTGATATCTAAAATGAAAAATGAGAATATAAAGGAACTAGCGCTAGCCAACAATGACAAAATATTCCAATTATTTACAAATAAAGAATTTAAAGAGGCGTATACGAAAACAATACAAAACATCAAGAAAATAAAAAGTCCTCAACTCAAACTCTAAAAACTGATTGAAAAATCTCTACAATAAATTTTGTGAAATTTCACGCTATGCAGTGAGTTTTTTCAATTTTGTCTGAAAATCAGCGTCTTTTTCCAAAATATGTATATTTACTCTACTATTCACGCTATTTGAGCGTATTTTCGCTCAGAGAGTCTTAAAATATGTATATCTCTCTACTTTTCAAGCTATCTTAGCGTGTTTTCGCTCAGAGAGCCCTAAAAAATATATATTATCTACTTTTTACGCTATTCCAGCGTGTTCTTGCTCAGAGAATTCTTAAATTTGTATATTTTCTACTTTTTACGTTATTTCAGCGTGTTTTCGCTCAGAGAGTCTTAAAATATGTATATCTTTTCTACTTTTCACACAATTTCAGCATGTTCTCGCTCAGATACTATTAAAAACGCTCCAGCAGTGGTATTTTACGCTTGCCCTTAAATAAACACCTCTGCTTTAACGTCATATGACAAAGGTTTATTCGAACAAGTGTCCAATTATATATAACTTAAACAGAAGATTGGTCACAGCTTAATTACTCAAGCCTACTGAAGTAGGAAAGAGTAGCGTCTTCTGCTGAGTTATTGACTCTATACAGAGTTGTTGTTGTTGCCATGTTCAAAACTTACCTGAGAGACTTCACGCATTTCTAGCTTTTTTTTATAAGCGCAGACAAGATTGGAAGAAATAATTTTAGAAGAGAGTTTTTACAAGGGAGCGAAAGAAATAACTGTAGGTGAGAGCATTCACGCATTTTTAACGACACCAATTAATAATTTTACTCTATGGGATTAAACGACAATAAATGTAGGCAATCAGTTGCCAGCAATTATTGTAGTTAATTCTCGTGAATTTTTGTTAGAGTGTAGAATACTAATTTACGAACCACCAAAAAGGGTACAAGATGACCTCACAAAATTCCAACTTATTAACGACTACCATAACATCGGCCACCTAGATATCAGCAAAACACTTATAAAAATCAAGCAAAGATATGTTTGGAAAAACATGGGCAAGATGGTAAAGAAATTTGTGTCACGCTGTGACATATGTGCAAAGAGTAAACAAACACTGCACATAATTGAGCCACTCACACTGACAGACACCCCTAGCAATAGTTTTCAGACATTATCAATTGACACTGTAGGACCATTAAGGATTTCAAACGAGTACCGCTACATATTGACAGTACAATGCGAACTAACAAAATATGTAATTGCACACCCAATCTCAACAAAAGATGCAGACACTGTTGCAAGAACATTAATTGAGCAGGTAATTCTGAAACACGGCCACTTTCAAGTGTTAAGTGATAATGGGACTAACAGCCCTATTCTGGTTGTTAGCTTAACAAGAAATAGTTAAGGAGCTCTTGTTAAGCTGATTGTTTTGTTATGTAAATGTTGGTATTCTTAAAAATCATTAACAACATAAAAGCTGAAAAAGGTTTTAAAGTTCACCATGCATGGTGAAAATCGATATGCCTATTTCGATATTATGCCTAGAAAGAAGAGATGCGCTATATAAATAGTTGCTTCGAGTGCAGCTTGTGACTTTGCAAGCGCTTGAAAAATTTGCCACGGCTACTGAAAGATTTCATTATTAACACTTAAAATAAGTAAAAAATTCTTCCATTTTTCAGTTTAATGTATTTAAACTCAATATTATATTAAAATTTGTATTTTTTTATTATTTTCACAACAATTTTCTACCTAAGCACATACATTTCATTCGTTGTTAAGACTCTTTCTGTTATTAACAAAATTGTAAGGAAAAGAGCTTTTGAATTTGCAGCAGAATACGAAACCTTAACAAATTGTTAATATTAACTATTTTGTTAATGTGGTGAGCTTAGTTAAGCTGCCAGAATAGGGCTGTAAATTTAAAAACGAGTTAATGCGTAATATATGCACATTTTTAAAAATTAAACAAACCTTTTCGACACCATACCATCACCAAACTATAGGCTCTCTTGAAAGAAACCACAGGGTGCTGAACGAGTTTCTATTGACATCAACTACTGACCACGAATGGGTCAGTACGACAACACACATAGACACAGGGTACACACCACATGAGTTAGTTTACGGAAAATTAGCGTGTTAACCAAACGACATTCATAAGTCACAAACAAAATTCTATGATTTTGACAGCTATCTGAGCGAGATGCGTGCCAGATTAAATTTTTCTCTAAATAAGGCTAAAGCAATGCTTATACGAGCCAAAGAAAAACGTACCGTTAAGAATTTAGGTTATACGAATACTCTTAAAGAAGATATAGGAGACTTAGTATTACGCAAAGTAGAAGATAGAAAGAAAAACCAATTAACTTATAAGGGCCCATTTAGAAAATTAGATAGAATAGGAGTCAATAGTATAATAGATAACAACGGAGTTCATAAGAAAATACATAATAACCAACTAAAATTGTACAAAAATAATTCAATTAATTAAGAATACATTTACTTATTTATTTTAATTAAATAAAAAAAAATAGTTTGAATGAATTTGTACTTAAAATTATCAAAATTTATAAATATAAAGAAAAAATATTCTATATTTTTTATAATTGTATTAGAAGAAATCTCATTTATATTTATTTTTTCATTAAAATTTACATATTAATTAATATCCACACTTACTTAAAATATTACTTATTTTACATACTTAAACATTTTTAGAAAACATGTAAATATACAACATATGCACATATTGAAGAAAAATCGTTGTAATCCCTAGATTTTATCTTAAGGGTGAGGGTGTAGTAGAGGTGGGTCAGTGCTGTGCTATGGCACTGTGCTGACTTTCTACGTTGACTCACATAGTGGCACAATTGCACGCAAAGAGCAGAGCTTTGACGAACTTTTGTGCGTAAAGTTACTTTTGTGTGCTGTGTTGGGATGAAAAGCAGAGTGTTGTGCTAAGCTTCTTCACTGACACTTATTGGTTATCGCTACTGTGCACTGCATTACTTACATTTTGTAAGTTTTTGCTTAGTAAAGTTGTTTTTGGTTTTACTTTGGTTTACATGCAATAATTGACAATATGCAATTTGTGAATATTGTAAACAAATCAACAGAAAAGGGTGTTAGCACTCTATTTGTTACCGACACTTTTATAAGGGCTTCGTTCGATTGTGGCACAATTGTACTAGCACAGTGCTGGTGAGTCAACACACAAAAAATTGTGCTATTACCCACCTCTAGGGTGTAGTGTGCTCACACATATGCACACTGCCGACCCTAAGTTTCATTTATTTTTTTGTAAACAAGCGGCAATGCATTGAGTGACAAATATGCTAGCACTGCACTATCGGCGTGTGCTGCACTCAGGCATGCAAATGTTGTAGACACTCCTCATCGGAATTGAAAGCGTTTTCATTACTCACTCAAATTTTATGACTATGTCTAAATTTCATTCGTCAACCCAAAAATATGAAAAAAGTCATTAAAGAAGTGCGAGAATGAAACGCAATGTTTTAGAATAAGTATTTTAATTTGTTAATATAGAATAACTATAGTTGAAGATATTTGTATAACACATTGCAAAGAGCCGAGCAGGCCACAAATAAATCAGAATTTAATCAGCAATTCAAGTTTTGATTTTTGAAGCCTTGTTTTGATTTTTAAACTTCTCTTCTTGCCTTGGACTCTATTCAAGTCGGCAAGAAGCTAGCTATAGCAAAGGCAAACTCTGCCTTCAAATAAAAAAATTAACTATACTCTAATTAGCACGTTACATGGCGATCCTACAGAACACCTTACACCTTTTTCTAATCTGAGTTAAATGCTTCTAGAGCATGGCATGTGATGGTGTCTGTGGCCAGTTTGTTACAAACATTGTTTTACTACATCGGCGTGTCGTATGACCTAGAAAATTGTACCCTTCGGCTTGCATATGCAAATGGCAACTTTCGAAACGCACCCTGTTACTACTGTCAGCGAAAAAACCGATGGCAGGCGAACTTCCGGCCATTGTTCTTTTCCTTGGGCGATGCCTGCATACATTTTTGGTAAAGTTAGTATCGTATGAATTAAAAAAAGATTTAAGTAAACTAATATCCACATTCACACAATAGCGGTACAAAAGATATACCCTTAACTACAACAACGACAACAACAGCAGCGGCAAGCACAACAATAGATGCTGGCGTTAGGGCACATCAAAACCAACATCAGATAAAAGCAGATCACCGCATCGCAATCACAGCTAGCAAACAACAACAGAAGCAGCAACAGCAGAAAGGTCAGCAGAGGCGTCGAATTTTAAGCGCCGACGAAGAAGTAAAGGCCAAATCGCAAAGGCGCGTTAGGTCGGTCGCACGTTGATCGTGCTTTGAACGTACTTTGTTCAACTTTACGGGATGAACTGTCAAGACACTCGACCTTATAATTTTCAAATCATAATGTCGCGTTAGCAGGTCGTGCGTCTGTAACTTAAATGATTGACTGTACGCAGTCAAACCAAAAAAAAAATCCCACAAAGCCTACAATCCCCAAATCACAATGTAAGTATATATATAGTGGAAGTACATGATGGTTGTATTTCTTTATTAATTTTGGCTATTCATATTTTAAAAGCCCTCGCTATTAATAAATAAAATTTATGCCATATTATTTTATATTAATATTAAATATATACAAAATTTAATTAAGAAAATATAAAGATTTTTAAATTTCGTATCAGAACTTTTTAAAGAACTTAGCAGCTGAATAATATCAGTTACAGAATAAATAAAATAATTAAATTTTATTATGCTTAATAAATAAATGCTTCTGCATATTTAACCAGCGTAGTAGTTATTTTATTTATATAATAAATAAACATCTGTAATGCACATGTCGCTTAACTGACCTTTGTCAATTATCACACAAAAAACTAAAAACAATTTGTTTTGGTTTCACTGCATGCTTGCAGTAAAACCAATGCAAAAGTAAACAAAACAAATTTAAGTGCTACCAGCGGCGTGATTCATGTTATACATTGTGTAACCAGATCGCTGCCAAAAGTAGAACACTTGAGTTTGTAACCTGTTAGTGGGTTACGATGGATATGATTACAGATGTGCAAGCAGAATAGTTATGACAAACGGATGTGTAATAATTGTAAGCAGTTTTAGTTTAAGTTATTTTTGTATATGTTAAATGTATTGAGTAAGAATTATTAAATTGAGTGAAAGTAAAATGTTGTCACTTTTCACTCAATAGTTTGATTATAAAAACCCTTGCTGGGAATTAAATAAAAGCAGAGTGGTTTTTGAGAATAACTGAACATCAAGTCTTTTTTATTCAAAGCAAGCCTTGTGGCTTGAATCTATTCAAAGTAAGCCTTGTGGCTTGGATAATAAACAAATACTGCCTTGAGGCGGAATATGCAAAAAGCCTTGCGGCTGAACATTAAACGGCCTTGTGGCCCAAACAATAAGCCCTGCCTAATACTATTATCCTGCTGAAATAAATAATATAGCAATAACATTATACATCTGTTTTATTTGATATATTACATTGCTGAAGATTAACAAAAATAATAACAAACAAAAAAGACGAAAGCAACTGATATCTATTTATATACGTGCAAATTTACATACATGTAAACAACAACAACAAACACAAACTGAAAACAATTCGCTTCAAACAAAGCAGCAACCATATCATAAGCAGCTACTGTTATGCTACAGCTACAGATTTGCTACAGCTACATAACAAGATGTTTTGAATGATTTATCTTGTAAAAAAGTCAAAATTAAATCACATTCAATATAAACTATTTTAATAAAATAACAAATCCCATGCAAATACGTCTTTACTACTGTAACTCAACAAAAATACAACCCTGCACTATCGGCTAATGTCAAACGCACGACCGAGTAGAACATTTCTCAACTTTTTTCAGCATGTCGCGCTTTGATCGTGCTTTACCCTTTTTACGAGATTCGACAATATTTACGGTACAAAGCATAATCAAACAAAGAAGTAAAATATAAGGAAATGGTGTTGCTTACACATACACTGTACGTGAACTGTCGCACCATTCGTAAATTGTGCGAGCGAGAAAGAGTGTGTTTTTTGACATTTTTGAGAACCCTGGCATCTGATTGGAAGACTCCTCAGCAAAATAGTTGAAAATAATTTAATTTTAAGCATTTTTCACTGCTTAAAAAGCAACAAAATTAAAGAAAAAAACCACTAAAACAAATGCAATATGAGTTGTGCGGTTAAGAATTGTAATAGTTCCCGAAAACTTAAAAACAATGCGCATTCGTTCCACAGGTAAATATGTCCATACGGTTTAAATTCTTTTAACAAAAGTGCTTTATTTAGTTTCTAACGATATTTTTTTAACTTATTTGTTTTAGAAATGTATATATTTCTTATTAAAAATGGTTTAAAAATGCAATTTAGACCCCGTTGATTTTCCGCCAGTTTGATCAAACCACATCTGTCAAAACACAAACACTGCTTCAGGGGCGCAGTCATTTTTCGCAGTTGAATACATGTTTGGGGCGCTCTTGTTTTCAGCATAGTGAATCAGATTTAGTACCTGTTTGATAAATTTTTCTGATTTTTACACAACAACTAGGCAGAAACACCAAAAAAAAAATAAGGATTTCAAAAAATTAACCTAATATAATTTGTAATTAAAGTTGAAGTTTAGAATTTATAGGCCTTCAAATATAGAAAAATTACCTAAAAATCTTGCAGTTTTTCTAGTTTTTCAACAAAACTAAGCTGTATGGGTATTAAAACAAAGGTAATGTGCGTATCTATTCAACGAGGTGTCAAATTTAGAATTCCATAAAAATTCATTAAGATATAATTTTTTATAATTAGAATTTGTCTGAAAGACTAGTGGTTTCTCTTTTACGAAAGCAATACATTAAAAAGAGAATTATTAAAAAGATAACTACATTCAGAACTGCTGTAGACAGAGAAGCCTGTGTGGTACTTACTGAGGTTTGTAAGCCCTAAGCAGCATCCGAAAGCCTCCTTTTGATACATTTATTTTTTTTTATTAAATCTGGAAAAACCTCGCGATTTCAAGTAAAAAAAGGGTTGTATCTTAAATGTATGTATTTTTATGTTTGATATCTTGTTGAATAGATACTTGTATTATCTCTCTTTTGATACCCATAAAGTTTAGTTTTGTTGGAAAACTTAAAAAATCAGCTAAATTTTTAGTCCACTTTTTCCAATGTTGGATGCCTATAACTTCTAAGCCAAATGCGAGCGATCAAAAATTTTTTTAAATAATTAGAGTTGTTGCTATTCTTGAAATGTTTCAAAAATTTTAATGCATAAGAACAAACTTTAACAGTTTGGGCCTTCTTTTACGATACAACCGAATACGGCCCTTTGTGATTGTTTCTGTATTTGTGTGAACCAACACCAATATAAAAAATACCACACTTTTCTGCTATTACATCACTTCCTTATATTTTACTTCTTTGTAATCAAAGCTTGAGGTCGAATTATGAATTGCTTCATAACAACTCGTATTTTCTACTTTAGTTGTCAAAGCGCGACCGACTTAATGCGCCTTTGCGATTTGGGTATAAAACTTAGACAAGCTGCAGATAAACATCGCGATTGCAGCATACTGCTGCACACGGTTCTAGCAACAATGTTATTCTAAGCGATGAGCATAGCGCGCTAAGCACCAGTAATAACAACAGCAGAAGCGATAACACAGAAACGCTTTGCGAGAGCACAAGTGGAAAAAGTTCGCCAGTTGTTTTCCAGAACCAACCAATAATACAACAGATGGGATTGCCACAACACTCACAATCCTTGAAACAACGCAGCAGCCACTATAACACCAACTAGCGACCCACAACACAAACGAGTGGGACAACAGGTTTTTTATTTGTTTACTATTTTTGTCGTCACGGTTACGGATGTGGCTATTGACATTAATGACTCTATACCTATCCAATCATACCTAAATCGATAGAATACTATCTAATTCATTATATTTACCTAAAATTACAAATTCACTAGAGCCATAATCATTTTTAGCTGATTTTCAAAAAAAAATTTTTGTAAAGTAGTGTTGGTTTACTTTTTTTATTTCTTAAGTGAAGAATTAAGGTAGGATTAACTTTGGCCTAAATTCTCAATTTAGCTACTTTTTGCTTCTGAACCCTCACGGCAGGGTGGGAAGTGTATGGGCCGACCTCGTACACCTGAGCCTCTAAGTTTTTTTTGGTGGTTGATTGGGTCAGGGGTGCCCAAACGATTTTAACTTTTTGTTTATTTTCCAGATTTTAGCTTTTATTTTTAGGTCCGAATTTGTTTTAAACCACCGACGTGCAGATGAAGCATGCACGTGAATATTTGTACGGCGAGGGAACACGTAGATGGCCACATGACCCCACCCCGCATCTCAACGAACTGCTAACGATGGCAATTTAGTACGTGCAGCCGTGGCCAACCTAGTACCCGCGGGTCAGTTGGCCCGCTCTAATCGGACTCCCTCAAAACAAAATATACAGGGTTGCCGCCTCATAAAGATGGTACCACCGCTCCAACGAAAGTCAATAAACTTTAAAAATAATTGTTGAACGTCGGTCAGTGCCTCGGGAAAACTTCGCCCCGTTACAAATTGGCGCCCAACGTGGGGCAAATAAAAATTTTTGATTGTCGACTCTCGCCGAAGTTTTATTTTTGGTGTTCGGTAGCTCGTCGGTGATTCAAACCAAAATTAATTTTTTTTTAGTAGTTTATCCGTTGAAAAATTTGTTATTTCGTTTTTTATTTTTGAATTGGATTGTCAGGGTTGGCTGCTGGAATATCCGTCTGGAGTAATTATCTGCATTAGGATCCGCTGTCAAGTCACTGAAATTATTAGTTCCTTTTTGTATGACATGAAAACTGTAATTGAGTTTGAAGTTAATTAAGTTAATTAATTAATTAAAGTTAATTAATAATAAATCATTTTGTTTTCGTGCGTGCAGATATCTGGCTCGGAGATAGTGTCGAGTGTTGCTTGGAATTGCGATTTTGATGCGTTTTTTTTAACTATTTTTTTAGATCTCGTGTCTTTACGTTATGCCATTTAAAATAAAAAAGTTAATAATTTTAAAAAATCGGACTATGTAAAACTAAATTCCTTACTTTCGCAGACTAATTGGTCTCCAATTTTAACTAGCAAAACGTCATATTTATAGTATGACGTTAAATCTTCGGTACAGTTTTTTAATGATACTCTGCAAAGGTGTTTCTTATTGTCCGTCCCAAAAAAAAAAGGTGTTGCTCCAATCCCTTAAATCCACCCTGGCTAACAAATGATCTAAAGGCACTAACAAATTTAAAAAATCGTTTATTTAAAAATATAAAATATCTGATTCTAGTTAAGACTTTGCTTCCTATTCTTCTTGTCGTTATATATATCAACTATTAAATAAATAATGCTATTCTGCTTAAATAATTAGCATAAAATCTCAATTTAAAGATAATCCAAAACTTTTCCATAGTTTTGTTAACTCAAAACGTAAAGCCTCCAGCTTTCCACCCCTTATTAAATTCAATCAGGAAGAATCATCTTGTGACAATGTAATTTCTAACATGTTTGCAAACTTCTTTAAATCAACTTACTCCGATACACCATTTAATACTAGCACGGTGTATCCTTTTCTCCCGCAAGTTA
This sequence comes from Dichetophora obliterata, assembly GCA_963920525.1. Taxonomy (NCBI): domain Eukaryota; kingdom Metazoa; phylum Arthropoda; class Insecta; order Diptera; family Sciomyzidae; genus Dichetophora; species Dichetophora obliterata. Next base: position 118,375,972 of record OY986435.1, read on the forward strand.
ACTCTTGTTATCTTCGACAATTAAAATCCTCTTTTACGACCGGTCCTGATGAAATTCCTAGCTGTATTTGAAAGCAATGTGATACAAACATGTGTACTCCTCTAGCAAACATTTTTAATATTTCCTTGCGTAGTGGTTATTCTCCTATTATATGGAAGGATTCTTATATTATACCCCTTCATATATCTGGCTCCAAGATAGATGTATCGAACTATCGAGGTATTGCAAAATTAAGTACAGCCCCTAAGTTATTTGAGAAAATCATAACTGATCAATTAACTCACTCCGTTTCTTCCGCCATTTCTGTCTCTTAACATGGTTTTCTGAAGGGTAGGTCCACTTCTACAAACCTCTTAGAATATACCACGCGTGTTATAAATCGTTTTACTTTGGGACTGCAGACTGATATAATTTATACGGACTTTACCAAAGCCTTCGACAGTGTTAATCATAATCTTCTTTTGAAAAAACTCCACCTTATTGGGTTTCCTGTCACATTATTAAAGTGGATTAACTCGTATTTATCTAGGCGTACTGAAAAGGTTTTATATAAGAATTCTCTTTCAAAAAGTATTTCGGTCACTTCTGGCGTTCCTCAGGGCAGTCATCTTGGACCGCCTTTGTTTTTACTATTCATTAATGATCTTCCTTCGGTAATAAAACACTGTAACGTATTAATGTACGCTGACGACGTGAAAATTTTTCTTTGTTACAAATAACCCGAAGAACGACATCTTTTACAATCTGATCTAAATAGACTAGTGGACTGATGAAGCTTAAATATATTAAATCTTAACTTAAAAAAAATGTAAGCAAATGACATTCTCGTGTAGATCTGCTAATAACATAAATTACACTATAAATAACACTAACTTAGAAATAGTTTACAGTTTTCTCGACCTTGGTGTTATTATGGATTCAAAACTTCGCTTCAATCTCAACGTTAATATGGTGGTAAATTAGGCAAGAGGAGTCCTTGGTTTCATTAAAAGATGGGCTAAAGAATTCAGTAATCACTTTATTACTAAATTATTACATACCTCTCTCGTAGGGCCAATTCTTGAATATGCATCAGTTATATGGAACCCACAATATAATGTCTACATCGATGCCATAGAATCCGTTCAAAAACAGTTTTTACTTTTTGCTTTAGATTACCTAAGATGTGCTAAGATTATTTTACTACCTTCCCTAAGAAGCAGAAAAATTATGCTTAATGTCACGTTTCTGTATAAATTACTTGGTGGCGGGATTAATTCGAAATATCTCATCTCAGCTCTATATTTTAACATCCCAAGGAGAGTACTAGACATTTTCTGTTTTTCAAGTTGAGTCAGTGCAATTCAAATTACGCTCTTCATTAACTTTTACGATGTATGTGCAGTGATTTCAATAATAATTTCAATAACAACTTCAACATGATTAATTTTCCTGATTCGGTAGACGTCTTAAAACGAAAAATTATATTACATTTAAATAATTAAATCAATTTAACTTTATCCAATTATACCTAACTCAGTTTTATAACAATGTAATATCGGTAATTGAGATTGTGCTGTTTCTCCTTTTTGTCTCAATATTATGTTTTATAAAGAAAGCACCATCAAATATGACTCGTTTTTAAAACTTGCTTTTTTAGTTATTCAATATTTTAATTTTAAATCGAATTGTGGTTTACGTGCTCACGTGGCTTTCTGATTAGACTGATTTCACACTATCACCTGGATTGATGTACCAGAGTATATCTCTTTTCCACACAAGTTTATGCATGCGTTGGCCCAAATGCATATCCAACTAATTGGGATTTTGATTTGGCCGATATGAGATTTATCTCATTTCCACGTAGGTCTTTGGGTTGGACAATGGCCGTAAACCAGTTAAAATTAGTATAGTGTTTTGGATTTGATCTCAGGATTGTTATTTCGAGTACCTTAAATAAATAATCATTATTATTTTAATTCGATGTTCCGTATTTATATAGAATCAAATATTAATGACGCGTATAATAATTCCTAACCCGGCTGTCCCGGCTGATCCGGGCAGGATCTAGAATGTAAATCGTGCATTCGTATAAGACAGGTATACGTATCTTTGGAAGATTTCATACCTCTGGGCGAATAAAAAAAAATTATATTCAGGGGCCGAATTACAGCATCCATGATCGAGCAAAACTTTTCAAGATTGATAGGTACTTGTCTCGTCGTGCCCTTCGTAATTCGGCTGTAATTCGGCCCCAGGTTAATCTTATAATTTATTTTTTTTAAATCGTTGGGACCAATGACTCAACCAACCAACAAAAGCTGAACATATTTTTTTAAAAAGCAAAATTCTCTCCTGAGACCAAATAAAACACAATACTTATGTTTTTGAATTTTTTTATTTTTTATATTAATGCCATTGCATCATAGCGCGGAGGATATACCTGCACAGTTGGAGTAGGCTGAAAATTGCTGCAGCATTTGCTAGCACAATTTCTACAAAGCAAACGACCTTGTGTGAGCGCCGTGCAGGCATATTTTTCATAAGGTATGTATATCCACGTGGGTAACAAAAGCCCATAGCTGTCTGTTATGTCGCACTTTGTGCAGCGTAAAAAAACTTAAGCCATATCAGCTGACTCTGGTGGTCGACCCTCCTTTGTTTTCACCTGGTAAGCCGAATGAGAGCAAAGGTGCAGTACGAAAAGAACATCCAGCCACTAGAAGCCAAAGAAACTTAAGTTTCAGTCAGGCACAACACACGAATTTGACCATGTCGGAAATGGAACCGGTCAAAAAAAATCGGTTGAGCTAAGCTCAAGCAAGTTGCTAGCGCGTCAAATCAAGGTTCTTGTGATCCATTTCCGTCCTCTAGGGCTAGTATTCGGATAGCTATTCGGATAGCTATTTGCAGCACTTGATTAATGAAGCAGTTCCAACCGAACTAGCTAAATTGCAAATTAATCCGGTCAGGCATACTCTTCACCGAGTCCCGTCAGGTAATAACCCTTTGCAGAATCTGCAACAAAAAATGGAGTCATTCCAAGTATGAATTCTGCACAACCTATTTATGGTATTCCTCCACCAAACTTTATGGCCGCTCCACATTCAACTTACTCTAGTTCGATTTCCAAATGGAAAGTCACTTTCAGTGGCAAAAAGACGCCCTAACCATTGATAAATTTATTTATCGGTTGAACGCTCTGACGATGCAAAGTTTACGAGGAGATTTTGGAGTATTGTACTATTATGCGCACATATTGTTCGTTGGAAAGGCGCTGGAATGGTTTTGGCGTTACCATCGAAGTGTGCCTGCGATTGAATGGGGTGCTTTGTGCACAGAGCTCCGAAGTCAATTTTGTGATCACAGAACCGATCTAGACATCATGGATCTGGTGCGCAACAGGAAGCAAAAATTTGATGAAAAGTTTGACGAGTTCTATAAGGAGTTAAACTGGTAAACTATAATGGTTTCTTGATTCTCAGGTATTGCTGGAGATTCTGCAAAGAGATTTACGTTTCGATGTAAAGCGTAGTTTGTTGTATGTTGAAGAGTACGGGAGAAATTCTCGCAACTTCCAAAATCAGCGTCAGGTTTCTGAGATGACATGCGAGTCGGGTAACCCGAACATGGCGACTACCAATTAAAATTTTGATTTTTTAGGGCCTTCACCGGCACTAGAATAAGTCGTGATGCTAGGTGTCAGACAAGCAACAATTTAAATAAACCAAATTTACCTTTTAAAGTTTTAAAACGTGAAAAACCGGCTTCTAGTGTGCCACAAAGGACGTTCAAACCATTGCATTATCGTTGGTTAGAATATAACGCTGCGCGTAGACGTATTTTTCAGAGCGAGGGCTCCAGCCAACCAAAGCAAAGATCAAATACGAGGTTGAGGCAATTTTGGAAAAAGATTATGGCAATGAAGCGGTTTGTACTTTCGTTGGATTTGTCACCTCCTCCAAAGAATGATGTTCGTCCTTACGCACCGGTCTCATTAGCCGTCGAAACGTTGATGCCGTTAATCGATACTGGTGCCACTATCAGCTACATAGCCAACAATTTGGCGCAAAGACTTATGTCGACCGAGTAACTAAAGTGGCAAAGGTATTCAATTGATCTGAAGACGGCGGACGGGACGAATCATTCTTCGGCTGGAGTTGTCGAAACCACCATCACCTTTAGAGGAGTCTCCAAATTACTCAAATCTGTCTCACAGTACCCACTTTGTCTCAATACTTAAATTTGGGAGTCGATTTCGTGGAAGCTTTCGGCTTGGCTGGAGATCTCTTTCCGGAAAATTACAACTGCTCTCCTGTTAGTGGCGTGTGCGAAGTTGATTCCCACCACCATATGTAAACTGCTAGTCAGCAAGCGAGACTCAATGCAACAATTTTACTTTTCCGTCTTTTTCTGAAATAGGCTTAGGCCTTAACCAGCTTGATTAGTCACGTTATAGACTTGGGAAATGCAACAGCCGTGAAACAACGACATTTCTCTTTTTCAGTGAGATTTTGTATCGATGCGCGCAAGGTCAATGAGGTAACAGTGAAGAATGCTTATCCCCTGCCGCTCATTGATGGAATCCTCAGTCGGCTCCCCAAGTCTCAATGCATTTCAAATTTGGATCTGAAGAACGCCTTCTGGCAGATTCCATTAGATGAAGCGTCAAGGGATAAGACAGCCAGCACAGCGCCTAATCGACCTCTGTACCAGCTCGTTACAATGCCTTTCGGCCTATATAATGGCCCGCAAACGATGTCCCGGCTGATGGACAAGGCCATACCTGCTCATTTATGAACAAAGGTGTTTGTCTATCTTGACGATTTGTTGCTAATAACCGAAACGTTTGACGATCATAGTTCTCTACTACAAAAAGTAGCTATTTGCATTAAGCGTGCTGGTCTGACTATTAACATTGAAAAAAAGTAAATTTTTATTGAAACAAATTCACTATATAGGTCACGTGATTGGGCATGAAAAAAAGAACCCATCCAGAAAAAGTGCGAGTGATTCGAGACTTTCCCTTGCTGAAAACAGTTCGAAAACTTCGTCGTATTCTTGGCAGCATGGTATAATAAGTAATAGGTAGGAGTGACATTTCGTGTTTCGACCATCGAATGTCAAGCAAAAGAAAACAAAATAGAGAACGTGTGTCACACACATTCAGAGGAGTCACCTACTGTGAATGGAGTACCGACGGTTCGTGCTCAATTACACTTCCATTTCGACCCCGTTGACCAACATGCTGCAAAAAGCGCTAAAATTTACTTGGACTGATTTCATGCAATAACAATAGAGTTCAGATACTACAGCTTTTTCACACTTTCTCCGCAATAAATCATTTTAAAAACCAACCCAAATATCGTTGAAATATCTCAAAGATATCGATAAAAGTGGTAAAAAAAATTATTTAGATATATTTCATCGATATTTCTAGCAAATATTACATTAATAGTTGTTCCTAATCGTGTTGTGCAAATATTTGGATCGTTTATCATTTGTTATATTTATCAAAACAGCATTGTTTATGGCCTAGAATTTTTATGAAATTATTTTTTGAAGTGAAAACTTCTTTAGACGCGTTGAACGATTTTGGTAGAGGGTAAATCTTTGGTTTGCGTCATTAGCTTTTTCCGAGTAACTCTCGTCATCAATACAGACAGCAAAGATAACAAGATAGGAAACTTAAAAAAAATAAGCAAGCAACCATCAATAAATTAATCTGCTGACGCATCGTTCCTTCCCCTCACTTTGCTCCGCTGCGAAACATTAGCTGCATTCCCGTGGCACTAGATCAGATCAAATCTCAGTAAAACAACGTTAGTTCAACTTTATATCAATTTTTCATCGCAGTCTTGAAACAGCTGTTTTAAGAGCAATAACAAAAGAAAACAACAACACCAAAAAGCCCATTGAGCGGTGAAACGTCAAAATAGGAAAATGAATAGATATTTAGATTTGCCAACTATGTTCGTTTTGATAAAAAATGCTTGAAACTTGGCAGCATTTTAAGATCAGAAATAGAGCTAGAAATCGAGCTGGTTTTAATTTTTGTTTTTGTTTTGTGAATAAAATAGAGCCACGCTCTAGATCAAGGACCACGGGAATGCACCTATTGAATGTTACTGTTTTTTTCAATGTATATACATATGTAGAGCAAGCTGTAGGCTAAAATAAAATAAATTAAAAATTTTTGATATTTGGTTTTTGTTTGATTGGCTGTGAAGTCTCTTTTAATGCCTCCACTTGACATCTTGCGAACAAAAACCATAGCAAGCAAAGTGTTGTTTATTTTCCGCCGCCAATTCGGTTCATCGCCTCTAGCGTTGCGCAACCGATGTGATACTGCTCTTCTCTGTTAATCGTTGTAGTAGATTTGCTTGGCATTTGTTGTTGTAAATGTATTTTAGTTCAGCTACAGATCTACATATACATTGACAGAAAAACTGTAAATATCCTTCATGATTTCTTTATGAAGGAGCGATTTGTCTGCAGATAAACTTATTGATGGTTGCTTGCTGCCATAGTAGAATTAGACAAGGTAGTGTTAGGGCTGAATGTGTTCTCTTTCTTAGTGACCATAACTGTCAAAATCATCCATTTTGATATATTTGCCAATTCTTGCTTTCATATTGCATTCTCATTGGTTGCAGATTTTGTATAAAATGTCAACTTCGTTTTGACAGTTTCCGTCACCGGCTCTCCGCCCTAACACTACCTTGTTTAATTTGGCCATGCTTGCTGCATTTGCTGAGCGCCTGGTAGCCAATATCCAAGAACGTGTATTTGAGTTTCATGACAAACATAAAAACATTTGTAGTTTTATAAATGTCGCCTGCATATTCTCTGACTGGGACCATGGTATAATAAGTAATAGGTAGGAGTGACATTTCGTGTTTCGACCATCGAATGTCAAGCAAAAGAAAACAAAATAGAGAACGTGTGTCACACACATTCAGAGGAGTCACCTACTGTGAATGGATCATTTAATTGCAAAGGTTTCTCACTCAAATTTAAAAAAAACAGTTGCCAACTACTGACTCCGCTGAAAGCTGCCAATGTGTGTAGCTACCAATGACACGCACTTAGTCATTGCCAATTGTTTTCTTTTGTTTGAAATTCGATGGTCAAGGCTACCTAATAATAATTTTATCATGAGTGGGACTCCATCGTCCAAAATTTTTTGTTTCTTATTTCAGCTACCATAAGCCTATAGTATCTTTTTTAAAAATAAAATGCAATGATTAATGACGCAAACAGTGAAAATAATGTAAATGAAATTCAATGAAATGTATGTAAATAACAAATTTTATGTATGTGTGTATTATTATTTATTTTAAGTGTATATTGATTATTTCAATAAGTTTAATTTATATTTTTGTTTCTGCTTTACTTTGTTTTTTATATTAAAACCCATAATTTAAAACAAAATGAAGTGATAAAAGATGAAAATAATGTGCATTTATGATAAACCGGGTGTACGGATGAACCGAATCGGGGGCAGAAAATAAACTGCACTTTGCTTGCTATGTTTTCTGTTTTCCTTGTAGCAAGATCTCAAATGCAGGCATTAAACGAGACTTCAAGACCCATTAAACAAAATATCATATATAAAAAAAAGTAAATTTATTTTATTTTAGCTACAGCTCTACATATACATTGAAAGAAAAAATTAAATATCTTTTTTGAGGATTATTTTTCATTCAATAGTGCTACCTGTATTTTATTTTTATATCAACAATATTCAATTTAAATGTAATAGTATAGTTTGGTGTAATTATAAAATAAAAATGCTATCTGAATAAAAAATATTTTGAAAGAAATAATCAAAGGTTGAGGGGGTGAAAATATAAAATTTTTTCCGATTAGCATGAAAATTCTTATATAGCAGTAAGGCGGTCGGTCCGTAGCAGAAAAAAGTCTTCCAGGGAATACTAATATTTTACATAAATGTTTTCGCTTCGGTCGGCAGTCCCCTCACTGCTTTACTTTTTTTTTTTTTTGATATTTCAAAAGTATAGTCTTTCTGACATTATTTTCACTTTAACAGCCGTTTTGGTAGGTGTCGAGCCACAGTGTTTCGTCTGCATTCATTCTCTTTATACTCAATTATCTCGAAACTACTTTTTTCGACATGGTGTTGTAGAAAAAACAAAAAACTTTTAGGCCGAATCATCTAAAATTTAAATATGCTATTCTTAACATCAGTGGCTATCGGAACTAGAATCAAAGTCTCATTTAAAAAAACATCGTATATTTTACACTGAATAACCGGTAGAAAACAAGCTTTTTAAGAACTTAATTTTCAAAAGCGCGTCATTCTGTCAAATATTTTTTTTTTTTACTAGTGCCTGCCATAGTTTCACTCATTGTGATTACCAGGGCTAGGATTTCGATGACATGTCATCTTTTTTCTGTTGCTCCTAAGACATTTCCTGGTTATTTAGAACGTCCATTTATGTTTCCTAAATTCCAAATATGATAAGTTTTTTGGACATTTTTTCTTCATTTTTCATCGTTTTTAGTTTTCAGGTCATTTTTACTAGATTTAAGGCATTTTTTGGTCATTTTTAGAAATTTTAAAGTTATTTTATTGTCATTTTTAGACGTTTGTTATTTTTAGGGCATTTCTCGTTTTTTAGGTCATTTTATTGTAATTTTTAAATAATTTTTTTTGTTTTTTTTTGTACTAAAAAATGTCAAAATGCAAATTTTTAAACATATTCCTTTAATACTCCCTTCAATCAAAAACATTACCTCTCGACAAAGGAGTAGCTATGTTTATAGACTTCGATGAAAAAAAAATCTCTGCGCGTGGTTAAACGGACGAAGGGTATGTAGAAAAATGAAACGAGTGTTGGATAAAAACTCAGGATATGCTAGTATAAAATAAATTTTAATTTAGTAATGTTTTATTTTTAAGGCTAAATTTTTCGTTTATTTTTATGCTGTTGTTTGCGTTTTTTAGGTAATTTTTGTCAGTTTTTAGGTAATTTTCTGCAGTTTCTTAGGTCATCAAAATCGGAGCACTGATGATCACTAATATTCTTGGTTTTTATTTTTTAGATGAGTGTTACAACATATCTTAAAAGTTGTAACTAAGTATATAAAAAGATATCTAAAAAGACTTTTGATTTTAGGCCAAAACAAAAACGATTATTTTTAGTTAAGTTATTATTAGATAAGGTGAATAAGATCAACAAGAAATAAAATAGAAATTTTGAAAATAATTTGTTAATAAAATTGTTGCATCAAGAGCAGACTTGCAATTTTTTTAAGTAAGTTGAGAAGGATCCGTGTCAAATGACTGTAAAGTATCAATTTATATTATTGTGGTATTAGATTTTTATCTCAAAAATAAAATTTATTTTTTCTTACCAATGAAATCCTTAATTTTTTCGAAAGTAAAAGAGGAAATTTTTCAAACTTACAAATAAGATACGAGTAGACAAATAAATTCAATGTACAAAAATTATATGTCATTTCCATAATTAAAAAATTTAAACATACGTTTTTAATGTTTAATTTATTAAGGAATATTTTAAAGGATTTTTTTATGTATAAAAACTTTGAATTTGGGTTATTTATATATGTGAAATTTCAAAAATTCGTTATGAATTATTTATGATAGTTGATATTTTATGATAATTTATAGCAAACTTTATTTGTTGTATTAGAACTTTTCAAAGTTTAATATAATATTGTAATGTGTTAATATTGTAATGTGGGTAATTTGATGCCTATGAGCACGGCATTCTAAGACGTTGTTGTTTTTGGTGTTGAATCAGTCGTTTTCACGAAAGAAGGAAAAAGAAGATAACAAGTAGATATTTGTTTTTGTTTTGGAATCAACAAAAATAAATCTCGAATCTGAATATGAGTGAAAAAGAAAAGCTATTGTTAGTGTTGTGTGCTGTTTGCGTAATTATCATTTTACACGCTGCAAAAATATGCCTAAGGGCATGCACAAATTAATCAGACCGGCGTAACTTGTGTTTGCATTTAAAACAAAAAGTTAATCAGAATTGTAAAAAAACAAGAATTACGCTATTACGTATTAATCATTCCGATTTACAATAAACTGTGAATTGGCTAAATTTAACATAACATAGTTTGTCCATATATGCACTGAAAAATGACCATGTTTTTTTCTATGTTGTATCTATAATAGAAGACAAATTTTCTGATGGGTATTTCTACTGATGATTGAAAGTACTCGTATACAGTGTTGCCGCATCATATATAAAAAAGTATCCATGCCAGTCAAAACTGAAGTATCCACCTTAGAATATCAACGTATTAAATTCAAAAGTTCCCAAGAAACGAAATAGTTGCACTAAGGGTATTCAGTAAAATTTGTTCAGTCCTCCTAAGTTGCTAAATTGCAAAAGTTAGCAGCTGTTGATGTGAACGCACCGTCTAAGATATTTGTAAATGTTAATTTGGCAACTTTCAATGACGCAATAGATCCATGGTTTTAATAACTCGTGTAACCAAAAATGTATTTTAACTTTTATATTATAGTGCGTGAATACTTTTGATTCGTTTGCTACTCAGAACCTTTGAAATGTTTTAAATCTCTTCCAACCCCGTATAAAAATTTATATTTTTGAAGCGAAGCTTTTTACACCTCGTTTTGTGATTTGCTGAAGTGAAATCTCAAAAAACGACACTTTTTCCATACACCTTTTTCTTAGAATTGTCCAAACAACAAAAGTAGCAAGGTTCTATTGAAGGTTTTTAAAAGTATCACTAGATGCCAATTGTTTTAGATGTAGACTTTAATTGCGAATTCCTGAATGTTCACAGTCACTTAAGACTCGAAAATTTAAGGTATTTTTAGGAATTTTTAAAAAAGTTTAAATATTGAACAACGATATTTTAACTTTTAAGATATGTTGTAACACTCATCTAAAAAATAAAAACCAAGAATATTAGTGATCATCAGTGCTCCGATTTTGATGACCTAAGAAACTGCAGAAAATTACCTAAAAACTGACAAAAATTACCTAAAAAACGCAAACAACAGCATAAAAATAAACAAAAAATTTAGCCTTAAAATTAAAAATTACTAAATTAAAATTTATTTTATACTAGCATATCCTGAGTTTTTATCCAACACTCGTTTCATTTTTCTACATACCCTTCGTCCGTTTAACCACGCGCAGAGATTTTTTTTTCATCGAAGTCTATAAACATAGCTACTCCTTTGTCGAGAGGTAATGTTTTTGATTGAAGGGAGTATTAAAGGAATATGTTTAAAAATTTGCATTTTGACATTTTTTAGTACAAAAAAAAACAAAAAAAATTATTTAAAAATTACAATAAAATGACCTAAAAAACGAGAAATACCCTAAAAATTACAAACGTCTAAAAATGACAATAAAATAACTTTAAAATTTCTAAAAATGACCAAAAAATGCCTTAAATCTAGTAAAAATGACCTGAAAACTAAAAACGATGAAAAATGAAGAAAAAATGTCCAAAAAACTTATCATATTTGGAATTTAGGAAACATAAATGGACGTTCTAAATAACCAGGAAATGTCTTAGGAGCAACAGAAAAAAGATGACATGTCATCGAAATCCTAGCCCTGGTAATCACAATGAGTGAAACTATGGCAGGCACTAGTAAAAAAAAAAAATATTTGACAGAATGACGCGCTTTTGAAAATTAAGTTCTTAAAAAGCTTGTTTTCTACCGGTTATTCAGTGTAAAATATACGATGTTTTTTTAAATGAGACTTTGATTCTAGTTCCGATAGCCACTGATGTTAAGAATAGCATATTTAAATTTTAGATGATTCGGCTTAAAAGTTTTTTGTTTTTTCTACAACACCATGTCGAAAAAAGTAGTTTCGAGATAATTGAGTATAAAGAGAATGAATGCAGACGAAACACTGTGGCTCGACACCTACCAAAACGGCTGTTAAAGTGAAAATAATGTCAGAAAGACTATACTTTTGAAATATCAAAAAAAAAAAAAAGTAAAGCAGTGAGGGGACTGCCGACCGAAGCGAAAACATTTATGTAAAATATTAGTATTCCCTGGAAGACTTTTTTCTGCTACGGACCGACCGCCTTACTGCTATATAAGAATTTTCATGCTAATCGGAAAAAATTTTATATTTTCACCCCCTCAACCTTTGATTATTTCTTTCAAAATATTTTTTATTCAGATAGCATTTTTATTTTATAATTACACCAAACTATACTATTACATTTAAATTGAATATTGTTGATATAAAAATAAAATACAGGTAGCACTATTGAATGAAAAATAATCCTCAAAAAAGATATTTAATTTTTTCTTTCAATGTATATGTAGAGCTGTAGCTAAAATAAAATAAATTTACTTTTTTTTATATATGATATTTTGTTTAATGGGTCTTGAAGTCTCGTTTAATGCCTGCATTTGAGATCTTGCTACAAGGAAAACAGAAAACATAGCAAGCAAAGTGCAGTTTATTTTCTGCCCCCGATTCGGTTCATCCGTACACCCGGTTTATCATAAATGCACATTATTTTCATCTTTTATCACTTCATTTTGTTTTAAATTATGGGTTTTAATATAAAAAACAAAGTAAAGCAGAAACAAAAATATAAATTAAACTTATTGAAATAATCAATATACACTTAAAATAAATAATAATACACACATACATAAAATTTGTTATTTACATACATTTCATTGAATTTCATTTACATTATTTTCACTGTTTGCGTCATTAATCATTGCATTTTATTTTTAAAAAAGATACTATAGGCTTATGGTAGCTGAAATAAGAAACAAAAAATTTTGGACGATGGAGTCCCACTCATGATAAAATTATTATTAGGTAGCCTTGACCATCGAATTTCAAACAAAAGAAAACAATTGGCAATGACTAAGTGCGTGTCATTGGTAGCTACACACATTGGCAGCTTTCAGCGGAGTCAGTAGTTGGCAACTGTTTTTTTTAAATTTGAGTGAGAAACCTTTGCAATTAAATGATCCATTCACAGTAGGTGACTCCTCTGAATGTGTGTGACACACGTTCTCTATTTTGTTTTCTTTTGCTTGACATTCGATGGTCGAAACACGAAATGTCACTCCTACCTATTACTTATTATACCATGGTCCCAGTCAGAGAATATGCAGGCGACATTTATAAAACTACAAATGTTTTTATGTTTGTCATGAAACTCAAATACACGTTCTTGGATATTGGCTACCAGGCGCTCAGCAAATGCAGCAAGCATGGCCAAATTAATCAAGGTAGTGTTAGGGCGGAGAGCCGGTGACGGAAACTGTCAAAACGAAGTTGACATTTTATACAAAATCTGCAACCAATGAGAATGCAATATGAAAGCAAGAATTGGCAAATATATCAAAATGGATGATTTTGACAGTTATGGTCACTAAGAAAGAGAACACATTCAGCCCTAACACTACCTTGTCTAATTCTACTATGGCAGCAAGCAACCATCAATAAGTTTATCTGCAGACAAATCGCTCCTTCATAAAGAAATCATGAAGGATATTTACAGTTTTTCTGTCAATGTATATGTAGATCTGTAGCTGAACTAAAATACATTTACAACAACAAATGCCAAGCAAATCTACTACAACGATTAACAGAGAAGAGCAGTATCACATCGGTTGCGCAACGCTAGAGGCGATGAACCGAATTGGCGGCGGAAAATAAACAACACTTTGCTTGCTATGGTTTTTGTTCGCAAGATGTCAAGTGGAGGCATTAAAAGAGACTTCACAGCCAATCAAACAAAAACCAAATATCAAAAATTTTTAATTTATTTTATTTTAGCCTACAGCTAGCTCTACATATGTATATACATTGAAAAAAACAGTAACATTCAATAGGTGCATTCCCGTGGTCCTTGATCTAGAGCGTGGCTCTATTTTATTCACAAAACAAAAACAAAAATTAAAACCAGCTCGATTTCTAGCTCTATTTCTGATCTTAAAATGCTGCCAAGTTTCAAGCATTTTTTATCAAAACGAACATAGTTGGCAAATCTAAATATCTATTCATTTTCCTATTTTGACGTTTCACCGCTCAATGGGCTTTTTGGTGTTGTTGTTTTCTTTTGTTATTGCTCTTAAAACAGCTGTTTCAAGACTGCGATGAAAAATTGATATAAAGTTGAACTAACGTTGTTTTACTGAGATTTGATCTGATCTAGTGCCACGGGAATGCAGCTAATGTTTCGCAGCGGAGCAAAGTGAGGGGAAGGAACGATGCGTCAGCAGATTAATTTATTGATGGTTGCTTGCTTATTTTTTTTAAGTTTCCTATCTTGTTATCTTTGCTGTCTGTATTGATGACGAGAGTTACTCGGAAAAAGCTAATGACGCAAACCAAAGATTTACCCTCTACCAAAATCGTTCAACGCGTCTAAAGAAGTTTTCACTTCAAAAAATAATTTCATAAAAATTCTAGGCCATAAACAATGCTGTTTTGATAAATATAACAAATGATAAACGATCCAAATATTTGCACAACACGATTAGGAACAACTATTAATGTAATATTTGCTAGAAATATCGATGAAATATATCTAAATAATTTTTTTTACCACTTTTATCGATATCTTTGAGATATTTCAACGATATTTGGGTTGGTTTTTAAAATGATTTATTGCGGAGAAAGTGTGAAAAAGCTGTAGTATCTGAACTCTATTGTTATTGCATGAAATCAGTCCAAGTAAATTTTAGCGCTTTTTGCAGCATGTTGGTCAACGGGGTCGAAATGGAAGTGTAATTGAGCACGAACCGTCGGTACTCCATTCACAGTAGGTGACTCCTCTGAATGTGTGTGACACACGTTCTCTATTTTGTTTTCTTTTGCTTGACATTCGATGGTCGAAACACGAAATGTCACTCCTACCTATTACTTATTATACCATGCTGCCAAGAATACGACGAAGTTTTCGAACTGTTTTCAGCAAGGGAAAGTCTCGAATCACTCGCACTTTTTCTGGATGGGTTCTTTTTTTCATGCCCAATCACGTGACCTATATAGTGAATTTGTTTCAATAAAAATTTACTTTTTTTCAATGTTAATAGTCAGACCAGCACGCTTAATGCAAATAGCTACTTTTTGTAGTAGAGAACTATGATCGTCAAACGTTTCGGTTATTAGCAACAAATCGTCAAGATAGACAAACACCTTTGTTCATAAATGAGCAGGTATGGCCTTGTCCATCAGCCGGGACATCGTTTGCGGGCCATTATATAGGCCGAAAGGCATTGTAACGAGCTGGTACAGAGGTCGATTAGGCGCTGTGCTGGCTGTCTTATCCCTTGACGCTTCATCTAATGGAATCTGCCAGAAGGCGTTCTTCAGATCCAAATTTGAAATGCATTGAGACTTGGGGAGCCGACTGAGGATTCCATCAATGAGCGGCAGGGTATAAGCATTCTTCACTGTTACCTCATTGACCTTGCGCGCATCGATACAAAATCTCACTGAAAAAGAGAAATGTCGTTGTTTCACGGCTGTTGCATTTCCCAAGTCTATAACGTGACTAATCAAGCTGGTTAAGGCCTAAGCCTATTTCAGAAAAAGACGGAAAAGTAAAATTGTTGCATTGAGTCTCGCTTGCTGACTAGCAGTTTACATATGGTGGTGGGAATCAACTTCGCACACGCCACTAACAGGAGAGCAGTTGTAATTTTCCGGAAAGAGATCTCCAGCCAAGCCGAAAGCTTCCACGAAATCGACTCCCAAATTTAAGTATTGAGACAAAGTGGGTACTGTGAGACAGATTTGAGTAATTTGGAGACTCCTCTAAAGGTGATGGTGGTTTCGACAACTCCAGCCGAAGAATGATTCGTCCCGTCCGCCGTCTTCAGATCAATTGAATACCTTTGCCACTTTAGTTACTCGGTCGACATAAGTCTTTGCGCCAAATTGTTGGCTATGTAGCTGATAGTGGCACCAGTATCGATTAACGGCATCAACGTTTCGACGGCTAATGAGACCGGTGCGTAAGGACGAACATCATTCTTTGGAGGAGGTGACAAATCCAACGAAAGTACAAACCGCTTCATTGCCATAATCTTTTTCCAAAATTGCCTCAACCTCGTATTTGATCTTTGCTTTGGTTGGCTGGAGCCCTCGCTCTGAAAAATACGTCTACGCGCAGCGTTATATTCTAACCAACGATAATGCAATGGTTTGAACGTCCTTTGTGGCACACTAGAAGCCGGTTTTTCACGTTTTAAAACTTTAAAAGGTAAATTTGGTTTATTTAAATTGTTGCTTGTCTGACACCTAGCATCACGACTTATTCTAGTGCCGGTGAAGGCCCTAAAAAATCAAAATTTTAATTGGTAGTCGCCATGTTCGGGTTACCCGACTCGCATGTCATCTCAGAAACCTGACGCTGATTTTGGAAGTTGCGAGAATTTCTCCCGTACTCTTCAACATACAACAAACTACGCTTTACATCGAAACGTAAATCTCTTTGCAGAATCTCCAGCAATACCTGAGAATCAAGAAACCATTATAGTTTACCAGTTTAACTCCTTATAGAACTCGTCAAACTTTTCATCAAATTTTTGCTTCCTGTTGCGCACCAGATCCATGATGTCTAGATCGGTTCTGTGATCACAAAATTGACTTCGGAGCTCTGTGCACAAAGCACCCCATTCAATCGCAGGCACACTTCGATGGTAACGCCAAAACCATTCCAGCGCCTTTCCAACGAACAATATGTGCGCATAATAGTACAATACTCCAAAATCTCCTCGTAAACTTTGCATCGTCAGAGCGTTCAACCGATAAATAAATTTATCAATGGTTAGGGCGTCTTTTTGCC
This sequence comes from Dichetophora obliterata, assembly GCA_963920525.1. NCBI lineage: Eukaryota > Metazoa > Arthropoda > Insecta > Diptera > Sciomyzidae > Dichetophora > Dichetophora obliterata. The sequence goes on from OY986435.1 coordinate 118,392,781, forward strand.
ACTGAAAGTGACTTTCCATTTGGAAATCGAACTAGAGTAAGTTGAATGTGGAGCGGCCATAAAGTTTGGTGGAGGAATACCATAAATAGGTTGTGCAGAATTCATACTTGGAATGACTCCATTTTTTGTTGCAGATTCTGCAAAGGGTTATTACCTGACGGGACTCGGTGAAGAGTATGCCTGACCGGATTAATTTGCAATTTAGCTAGTTCGGTTGGAACTGCTTCATTAATCAAGTGCTGCAAATAGCTATCCGAATAGCTATCCGAATACTAGCCCTAGAGGACGGAAATGGATCACAAGAACCTTGATTTGACGCGCTAGCAACTTGCTTGAGCTTAGCTCAACCGATTTTTTTTGACCGGTTCCATTTCCGACATGGTCAAATTCGTGTGTTGTGCCTGACTGAAACTTAAGTTTCTTTGGCTTCTAGTGGCTGGATGTTCTTTTCGTACTGCACCTTTGCTCTCATTCGGCTTACCAGGTGAAAACAAAGGAGGGTCGACCACCAGAGTCAGCTGATATGGCTTAAGTTTTTTTACGCTGCACAAAGTGCGACATAACAGACAGCTATGGGCTTTTGTTACCCACGTGGAGATACATACCTTATGAAAAATATGCCTGCACGGCGCTCACACAAGGTCGTTTGCTTTGTAGAAATTGTGCTAGCAAATGCTGCAGCAATTTTCAGCCTACTCCAACTGTGCAGGTATATCCTCCGCGCTATGATGCAATGGCATTAATATAAAAAATAAAAAAATTCAAAAACATAAGTATTGTGTTTTATTTGGTCTCAGGAGAGAATTTTGCTTTTTAAAAAAATATGTTCAGCTTTTGTTGGTTGGTTGAGTCATTGGGTCCCAACGATTTAAAAAAAATAAATTATAAGATTAACCTGGGGCCGAATTACAGCCGAATTACGAAGGGCACGACGAGACAAGTACCTATCAATCTTGAAAAGTTTTGCTCGATCATGGATGCTGTAATTCGGCCCCTGAATATAATTTTTTTTTATTCGCCCAGAGGTATGAAATCTTCCAAAGATACGTATACCTGTCTTATACGAATGCACGATTTACATTCTAGATCCTGCCCGGATCAGCCGGGACAGCCGGGTTAGGAATTATTATACGCGTCATTAATATTTGATTCTATATAAATACGGAACATCGAATTAAAATAATAATGATTATTTATTTAAGGTACTCGAAATAACAATCCTGAGATCAAATCCAAAACACTATACTAATTTTAACTGGTTTACGGCCATTGTCCAACCCAAAGACCTACGTGGAAATGAGATAAATCTCATATCGGCCAAATCAAAATCCCAATTAGTTGGATATGCATTTGGGCCAACGCATGCATAAACTTGTGTGGAAAAGAGATATACTCTGGTACATCAATCCAGGTGATAGTGTGAAATCAGTCTAATCAGAAAGCCACGTGAGCACGTAAACCACAATTCGATTTAAAATTAAAATATTGAATAACTAAAAAAGCAAGTTTTAAAAACGAGTCATATTTGATGGTGCTTTCTTTATAAAACATAATATTGAGACAAAAAGGAGAAACAGCACAATCTCAATTACCGATATTACATTGTTATAAAACTGAGTTAGGTATAATTGGATAAAGTTAAATTGATTTAATTATTTAAATGTAATATAATTTTTCGTTTTAAGACGTCTACCGAATCAGGAAAATTAATCATGTTGAAGTTGTTATTGAAATTATTATTGAAATCACTGCACATACATCGTAAAAGTTAATGAAGAGCGTAATTTGAATTGCACTGACTCAACTTGAAAAACAGAAAATGTCTAGTACTCTCCTTGGGATGTTAAAATATAGAGCTGAGATGAGATATTTCGAATTAATCCCGCCACCAAGTAATTTATACAGAAACGTGACATTAAGCATAATTTTTCTGCTTCTTAGGGAAGGTAGTAAAATAATCTTAGCACATCTTAGGTAATCTAAAGCAAAAAGTAAAAACTGTTTTTGAACGGATTCTATGGCATCGATGTAGACATTATATTGTGGGTTCCATATAACTGATGCATATTCAAGAATTGGCCCTACGAGAGAGGTATGTAATAATTTAGTAATAAAGTGATTACTGAATTCTTTAGCCCATCTTTTAATGAAACCAAGGACTCCTCTTGCCTAATTTACCACCATATTAACGTTGAGATTGAAGCGAAGTTTTGAATCCATAATAACACCAAGGTCGAGAAAACTGTAAACTATTTCTAAGTTAGTGTTATTTATAGTGTAATTTATGTTATTAGCAGATCTACACGAGAATGTCATTTGCTTACATTTTTTTTAAGTTAAGATTTAATATATTTAAGCTTCATCAGTCCACTAGTCTATTTAGATCAGATTGTAAAAGATGTCGTTCTTCGGGTTATTTGTAACAAAGAAAAATTTTCACGTCGTCAGCGTACATTAATACGTTACAGTGTTTTATTACCGAAGGAAGATCATTAATGAATAGTAAAAACAAAGGCGGTCCAAGATGACTGCCCTGAGGAACGCCAGAAGTGACCGAAATACTTTTTGAAAGAGAATTCTTATATAAAACCTTTTCAGTACGCCTAGATAAATACGAGTTAATCCACTTTAATAATGTGACAGGAAACCCAATAAGGTGGAGTTTTTTCAAAAGAAGATTATGATTAACACTGTCGAAGGCTTTGGTAAAGTCCGTATAAATTATATCAGTCTGCAGTCCCAAAGTAAAACGATTTATAACACGCGTGGTATATTCTAAGAGGTTTGTAGAAGTGGACCTACCCTTCAGAAAACCATGTTAAGAGACAGAAATGGCGGAAGAAACGGAGTGAGTTAATTGATCAGTTATGATTTTCTCAAATAACTTAGGGGCTGTACTTAATTTTGCAATACCTCGATAGTTCGATACATCTATCTTGGAGCCAGATATATGAAGGGGTATAATATAAGAATCCTTCCATATAATAGGAGAATAACCACTACGCAAGGAAATATTAAAAATGTTTGCTAGAGGAGTACACATGTTTGTATCACATTGCTTTCAAATACAGCTAGGAATTTCATCAGGACCGGTCGTAAAAGAGGATTTTAATTGTCGAAGATAACAAGAGTTAACTTGCGGGAGAAAAGGATACACCGTGCTAGTATTAAATGGTGTATCGGAGTAAGTTGATTTAAAGAAGTTTGCAAACATGTTAGAAATTACATTGTCACAAGATGATTCTTCCTGATTGAATTTAATAAGGGGTGGAAAGCTGGAGGCTTTACGTTTTGAGTTAACAAAACTATGGAAAAGTTTTGGATTATCTTTAAATTGAGATTTTATGCTAATTATTTAAGCAGAATAGCATTATTTATTTAATAGTTGATATATATAACGACAAGAAGAATAGGAAGCAAAGTCTTAACTAGAATCAGATATTTTATATTTTTAAATAAACGATTTTTTAAATTTGTTAGTGCCTTTAGATCATTTGTTAGCCAGGGTGGATTTAAGGGATTGGAGCAACACCTTTTTTTTTTGGGACGGACAATAAGAAACACCTTTGCAGAGTATCATTAAAAAACTGTACCGAAGATTTAACGTCATACTATAAATATGACGTTTTGCTAGTTAAAATTGGAGACCAATTAGTCTGCGAAAGTAAGGAATTTAGTTTTACATAGTCCGATTTTTTAAAATTATTAACTTTTTTATTTTAAATGGCATAACGTAAAGACACGAGATCTAAAAAAATAGTTAAAAAAAACGCATCAAAATCGCAATTCCAAGCAACACTCGACACTATCTCCGAGCCAGATATCTGCACGCACGAAAACAAAATGATTTATTATTAATTAACTTTAATTAATTAATTAACTTAATTAACTTCAAACTCAATTACAGTTTTCATGTCATACAAAAAGGAACTAATAATTTCAGTGACTTGACAGCGGATCCTAATGCAGATAATTACTCCAGACGGATATTCCAGCAGCCAACCCTGACAATCCAATTCAAAAATAAAAAACGAAATAACAAATTTTTCAACGGATAAACTACTAAAAAAAAATTAATTTTGGTTTGAATCACCGACGAGCTACCGAACACCAAAAATAAAACTTCGGCGAGAGTCGACAATCAAAAATTTTTATTTGCCCCACGTTGGGCGCCAATTTGTAACGGGGCGAAGTTTTCCCGAGGCACTGACCGACGTTCAACAATTATTTTTAAAGTTTATTGACTTTCGTTGGAGCGGTGGTACCATCTTTATGAGGCGGCAACCCTGTATATTTTGTTTTGAGGGAGTCCGATTAGAGCGGGCCAACTGACCCGCGGGTACTAGGTTGGCCACGGCTGCACGTACTAAATTGCCATCGTTAGCAGTTCGTTGAGATGCGGGGTGGGGTCATGTGGCCATCTACGTGTTCCCTCGCCGTACAAATATTCACGTGCATGCTTCATCTGCACGTCGGTGGTTTAAAACAAATTCGGACCTAAAAATAAAAGCTAAAATCTGGAAAATAAACAAAAAGTTAAAATCGTTTGGGCACCCCTGACCCAATCAACCACCAAAAAAAACTTAGAGGCTCAGGTGTACGAGGTCGGCCCATACACTTCCCACCCTGCGGTGAGGGTTCAGAAGCAAAAAGTAGCTAAATTGAGAATTTAGGCCAAAGTTAATCCTACCTTAATTCTTCACTTAAGAAATAAAAAAAGTAAACCAACACTACTTTACAAAAATTTTTTTTTGAAAATCAGCTAAAAATGATTATGGCTCTAGTGAATTTGTAATTTTAGGTAAATATAATGAATTAGATAGTATTCTATCGATTTAGGTATGATTGGATAGGTATAGAGTCATTAATGTCAATAGCCACATCCGTAACCGTGACGACAAAAATAGTAAACAAATAAAAAACCTGTTGTCCCACTCGTTTGTGTTGTGGGTCGCTAGTTGGTGTTGTAGTGGCTGCTGCGTTGTTTCAAGGATTGTGAGTGTTGTGGCAATCCCATCTGTTGTATTATTGGTTGGTTCTGGAAAACAACTGGCGAACTTTTTCCACTTGTGCTCTCGCAAAGCGTTTCTGTGTTATCGCTTCTGCTGTTGTTATTACTGGTGCTTAGCGCGCTATGCTCATCGCTTAGAATAACATTGTTGCTAGAACCGTGTGCAGCAGTATGCTGCAATCGCGATGTTTATCTGCAGCTTGTCTAAGTTTTATACCCAAATCGCAAAGGCGCATTAAGTCGGTCGCGCTTTGACAACTAAAGTAGAAAATACGAGTTGTTATGAAGCAATTCATAATTCGACCTCAAGCTTTGATTACAAAGAAGTAAAATATAAGGAAGTGGTGTAATAGCAGAAAAGTGTGGTATTTTTTATATTGGTGTTGGTTCACACAAATACAGAAACAATCACAAAGGGCCGTATTCGGTTGTATCGTAAAAGAAGGCCCAAACTGTTAAAGTTTGTTCTTATGCATTAAAATTTTAGAAACATTTCAAGAATAGCAACAACTCTAATTATTTAAAAAAATTTTTGATCGCTCGCATTTGGCTTAGAAGTTATAGGCATCCAACATTGGAAAAAGTGGACTAAAAATTTAGCTGATTTTTTAAGTTTTCCAACAAAACTAAACTTTATGAGTATCAAAAGAGAGATAATACAAGTATCTATTCAACAAGATATCAAACATAAAAATACATACATTTAAGATACAACCCTTTTTTTACTTAAAATCGCGAGGTTTTTCCAGATTTAATAAAAAAAAATAAATGTATCAAAAGGAGGCTTACGGATGCTGCTTAGGGCTTACAAACCTCAGTAAGTACCACACAGGCTTCTCTGTCTACAGCAGTTCTGAATGTAGTTATCTTTTTAATAATTCTCTTTTTAATGTATTGCTTTCGTAAAAGAGAAACCACTAGTCTTTCAGACAAATTCTAATTATAAAAAATTATATCTTAATGAATTTTTATGGAATTCTAAATTTGACACCTCGTTGAATAGATACGCACATTACCTTTGTTTTAATACCCATACAGCTTAGTTTTGTTGAAAAACTAGAAAAACTGCAAGATTTTTAGGTAATTTTTCTATATTTGAAGGCCTATAAATTCTAAACTTCAACTTTAATTACAAATTATATTAGGTTAATTTTTTGAAATCCTTATTTTTTTTGGTGTTTCTGCCTAGTTGTTGTGTAAAAATCAGAAAAATTTATCAAACAGGTACTAAATCTGATTCACTATGCTGAAAACAAGAGCGCCCCAAACATGTATTCAACTGCGAAAAATGACTGCGCCCCTGAAGCAGTGTTTGTGTTTTGACAGATGTGGTTTGATCAAACTGGCGGAAAATCAACGGGGTCTAAATTGCATTTTTAAACCATTTTTAATAAGAAATATATACATTTCTAAAACAAATAAGTTAAAAAAATATCGTTAGAAACTAAATAAAGCACTTTTGTTAAAAGAATTTAAACCGTATGGACATATTTACCTGTGGAACGAATGCGCATTGTTTTTAAGTTTTCGGGAACTATTACAATTCTTAACCGCACAACTCATATTGCATTTGTTTTAGTGGTTTTTTTCTTTAATTTTGTTGCTTTTTAAGCAGTGAAAAATGCTTAAAATTAAATTATTTTCAACTATTTTGCTGAGGAGTCTTCCAATCAGATGCCAGGGTTCTCAAAAATGTCAAAAAACACACTCTTTCTCGCTCGCACAATTTACGAATGGTGCGACAGTTCACGTACAGTGTATGTGTAAGCAACACCATTTCCTTATATTTTACTTCTTTGTTTGATTATGCTTTGTACCGTAAATATTGTCGAATCTCGTAAAAAGGGTAAAGCACGATCAAAGCGCGACATGCTGAAAAAAGTTGAGAAATGTTCTACTCGGTCGTGCGTTTGACATTAGCCGATAGTGCAGGGTTGTATTTTTGTTGAGTTACAGTAGTAAAGACGTATTTGCATGGGATTTGTTATTTTATTAAAATAGTTTATATTGAATGTGATTTAATTTTGACTTTTTTACAAGATAAATCATTCAAAACATCTGGTTATGTAGCTGTAGCAAATCTGTAGCTGTAGCATAACAGTAGCTGCTTATGATATGGTTGCTGTTTTGTTTGAAGCGAATTGTTTTCAGTTTGTGTTTGTTGTTGTTGTTTACATGTATGTAAATTTGCACGTATATAAATAGATATCAGTTGCTTTCGTCTGTTTTGTTTGTTATTATTTTTGTTAATCTTCAGCAATGTAATATAAATAAAGTAATATAATGTAATATAATATAAAACAGATGTATAATGTTATTGCTATATTATTTATTTCAGCAGGATAATAGTATTATGCAGGGTTTATTGTTTGGGCCACAAGGCCTTTTAATGTTCAGCCGCAAGGCTTTTTGCATATTCCGCCTCAAGGCAGTATTTGTTTATTATCCAAGCCACAAGGCTTACTTTGAATAGATTCAAGCCACAAGGCTTGCTTTGAATAAAAAAGACTTGATGTTCAGTTATTCTCAAAAACCACTCTGCTTTTATTTAATTCCCAGCAAGGGTTTTTATAATCAAACTATTGAGTGAAAAGTGACAACATTTTACTTGCACTCAATTTAATAATTCTTACTCAATACATTTAACATATACAAAAATAACTTAAACTAAAACTGCTTACAATTATTACACATCCGTTTGTCATAACTATTCTGCTTGCACATCTGTAATCATATCCATCGTAACCCACTAACAGGTTACAAACTCAAGTGTTCTACTTTTGGCAGCGATCTGCTTACACAATGTATAACATGAATCACGCCGCTGGTAGCACTTAAATTTGGTTTGTTTACTTTTGCATTGGTTTTACTGCAAGATAATTTTTTCTTATCCAAAAGTTTTATTTCCAACATTTTTTGAGATGACTGCGATCGGCCCACACGATATCGTGAATATTAGTGACCATTTCTTGTGTTGTTACGTCTTTTGTTCGTCTAGAACTTTCGGCGTCACTTGTGTTTGTACGACCGCATCGGAATTCAGTAAACCATTTGTGAATCATTCCAATCGATGGTGCAGAGTGCCCATAGCATTTATCAAGCCTTTCCTTGTTTTGGCTGATGGTTTTTTTCACTAATGAAATTCACTTTTTTCCATATTCGCCAAAATTCACAAGATCGTCTGGTGACAATGGCTACCAAACACAAACTAAGCGTCGCAGCGGGCTGAAACTTTGACAGTAGCCTTTTAACAGGTGGTAGATGACAGGATCAGTTAACAGTTAACAAGACATTTAAAGTTACTACGTGGGAAATTAAAAAATTCACTATCTTCTCAAATTGCCCTCGTAGTTTGTAAAATTGTTTGGTTTTTTATATCAGATGACATGAACGTGTTGGGCGATGGAGCCGTTTGGGTACCCTTTTTTTTCAACGTGACATTTAACGTCGAATTGACACTTTTTATTACACTTTTATGCACCAAAAAAATAGTTCCGTAATTTTTAAGAACCAATTAATAACTGCCAAAAATTCAAGGTGTTTATTTATTTCCTTCTGTGTCAAAAAAAATCAAGAACATCACCTTGTTTTTGGACCCCTAGATGAGAACCTGCCCTTAAAGGAAGACTTACGCCGTGTCCTGCGTAGACACGGGCACGATTTTGCATGCGAAATTATTTGCGGGAAATGCAGAAAGTGTCCAATTAGACCACGATAACTCGTTAATGCGCGTGGCTAAAAAAAGCTGGTTATTCAGAATAAAATGGTTTTGGTTTCGGTAAGTAAGATTTTTTTTATTAGAAAACATTTGATTGAGATTTAGAACATTAAACAATAGAAAAAATAAATTTATTAAATTTCTCAGATAATATTGAAAAATTGATAATATTGAGAAATTCAAGAATAGCGACCACTTTCTTTTTTAATATAGTTTTTTAATCTTTTTTAACCTCGTTTAACTCGTAAAGCCTTTCTTTTGACACCAATAAAGCTTAGTTTTGTTGGAAAACTGAAAAAACCAGATAGATTATGCCATATTTTCCAAATTTGGAGGCCTATAACTCCTAAACCAATGAGGCCTGACATTTTTCCAGATTTGGATTTAGGAGGTCAAAATATAATCCGCAAAAAAATTAAAATTGAGAGTTGTCGCTATTCTTGAAATGTTCCCCATCTTCTTTTAAGTATTATCCGCACGATACTACGGGTAAAATCAAACAAGTCTGATATTTAACGGGAAGGTCGCAAAGCACGCATTTATCGCAAAATTGTTCCTACGTTGGACATCTACTTTTACCAAATATGTTTGATTTTGTTATCTGCCCGCATTAAACTCACCGCGACGCACGCAACGTATTTCTCGTGTCTACGCTGGACACGGCATCATAATAAAACCCCTGTGTCGCACAGTGGACCGTCCCTTACAAGTTTAATGGCAGAAATTCTTTTATGATTTTAAACGATAGGGGATGCAAAACCAAGCAAAAAATGTACCGGACATTTTGTTTATTCTGACCCCCTGGGGAATTATGGGCTAATTTTGTGTTTTGAAGAGGTTTTTCACAAAAAATACTCTTGCAACGAAAGTTTTTTAAGTGAAGCTTTATGCAAAGACGCTTAAGAAAGATAATTTACCTTTCCAACGATATGCAACACTAGTAGAGATTTGTATCACAAATAGAAGTATTTGGTTTATCCCAAACCAAACCAGCAAATTTTGTAAAAAATACACTATTTTTAAGTTTAAAGTGAATTTTGAAGGAAGGGCCTGACAGAGGATGGGGGGGGAAGGAGAGGGTGATTGAAAAAAATGTATATATTTATTCGAACTTATTTGCATTACAATTAAATAATGAAGAATTGTGTGGTAAATTTTTGTAAGCCAAACCAGCAAATTTTATAAAAAATACACTATTTTTAAGTTTAAAGTGAATTTTGAGGGAAGGGCCTGGCAGAGGCCCTTAGTTAGGCCAAAAGTTGCCATACCTAAAAATGTTCAAAATATCAAGTAAATATAAAAAACTTTAAGAAATTGTCAAAAGTAAATACAAGGATTTACAACGAGGGATAAAATTCCACTCGGAATATGGCAAAAATTACCGTTTTTGGTAATTCGAACGTATCCTGAAACAAAAACATATTAATTATGGATAAAATAATATTCGTTGTACAAAGAATTTCATAAGCATACATCGGCGTTTAAAAAAAGTAGTATACTGTTTCTGTGAAGTTCTTCGTTTAGCAAATATGCCATTAAAAAAACAAAATAGAAAGCCATGATGTAGGGAAGCGAAAAGGCTAATGTTCCCATACAAATTTTTGTAACTTTGGTACCATACGGTCTATCTGTTTGCAATTTACATGTAAGGAAGTTATGCCACTCAAAAGCCTAAATCCCAAATTTCTCTAAACAGGCCAAATAGTCCACTGTGCGTCGGTGCACCTACTTCAACTTACACACACTGTGATTTATTGCATTGTTCTCAGTTGACTGTCATCTATAACACTTGATAGTTTTATTTGCTCAACACCAAACGAAAACCGACATCAATAAGCAATACACACTTTCTCTCTTGGCAATCCATGCACGACGTGTTTTTGCTCGGCAGGACTACAAGCAATTAAATTTAATCATAAAGAGTGGGATGAGAATAAAAAGCAAAAGAAGGCAATAGATAATTTTGATCATTTAAATTAGCGGTCGTCAGCGCCTAACTCTTTCCACTAATTTACAACAACTTTAAGATTTTCATGATTGTTGTAATTCGCTAAATCGTTCACTTGCGCAGCTGCACAGCAAAAACACAGCGCGTGTGTGTTGTTGTATTTTCTTGTCGTTGTTGGTAAATACAGCGCATGCTTATTGTTTGTGTTTTTTCCTTGTTGGTAAAAACAGTGCATACCACCGTGCACAATTCTAGCTATACCGATCCAAATCATATACTGGCAATGAACAATTTTTCGTTGCATTGACTGCATTGAGCTCTCTGACAACGGTTTCTTAGATCAACAATTTCTAGGATCTGTTTTGATTTTTTGGCTTATTCGTCTTCGCTGCAGTCACACACTTGATCCGTTCGAGGAAAGTAAGATAGTGCAGTGTAGTGTGAAATAAACAAATGTCTTAATGTCTTAAAAAGTGCACCGATGCAAAATTTTACAAAACAATTTAGTTCTTTGATTACGATGTTTAGAAATATTCTTTATATTTATTTACATTTAAATTTATATTCTTTTGTGTATCTTCTTGAAAGTTTACTGAAAAGTTTAATTATTTACTAGCAAATACCCGCTGCTTTGCCTGCAATAAAAATATTAAGTATGTATCATGTAAAAATTTTAAATCTTAAAATTATTATATTATCGTTAAAATTGAGAGTTGTTGAGTTAAGAGATACGATCAGCATTAGTGTAATAACCCGCTTGTAAATATTTGTCGGTGATGACATTGTAATGCAGAACTGTAAGCGGAAACAAAATCTTGTTTGTGCTCACTTCTTGTCACAGTTTGACTTTATTCGTCTGTGTAGCAACATCGTGTTATCTAACAGGATGTTTTTCAGTGGAGTGTGCTTGTTAAAATAATAAATCTTTATGTTTAAGACGGAATAAAGTTTTATGTATAAAATTTTTTTGCTTCTTTTCGGTGTGTATTTTTTCGTTTTCGATGTATTTTTGACGTCGAGAGGACTTTCGTTGAATTTTATTTGTTGTCTCCAATTTTGTGAGTAATTTTTTGTTCTCTCCTATCTAGTGCATACCTACTCTCATCGTCGCTTATTGTATTAGGTAGATGTTATCAGTGTTTAAGCGGCCATGCCAAACAACTGTATTTTATTATTGCATACAGGCGTTGGTGGCCACGCAGCTACATTGTATTTAAGAAATAATTGGTTATGTCATGTGTCCATTTACCACTGGAAGCATTAAAAGAATGACTGAAAGAGGACAAATTATTTGGGTTTACAAAATGTACGGTATAGTGGTCATGCTGTGCCACTACAAAAGATACTGACGTTATTTCCGTTTCTACAGTCGTTTTAGCAGGTATCGAAACTCTCTTTTCATTCATTTATCTCAAAACTACTTTTTTCAACATGGTTCCAAAAAAATATTCAGCCGAACCATCTGAAATATGTATATGCTTCTCACATCAGTGGCTATCGCCAGAACTAGAATCAAAGTTTTATTTCACAAACATGGTATATTTTACACTTAATAACTGGTAAAAAACAAGCTGTTTTTAGAACTTAAATTTCAAAAGCGCATCACTCTGCTAATTTTCAATAGGAGAATGTGAGAAAAAAGCTGCAGTAGCTGAACCCTATCGTTATTACATGTTCAGGGTGCGGTAGGGTGAAGCGTTTCACCTGTGAAATTTTGACAGCGCGCTTACATATGAGCTGTTCAGAGCACAAGTGGCGTAAGTCCATTTTTGGTAGTTTTGAGAAAATTTAACATTTAGAAAAATTCTTATAATAAATTCCAAGTATAAAGAACTCAGTTTTGCTTATAAGCTAGGTCAAGAGCATAAATGGAGCTATCCATATCGTACAAAATAAACTAAATAGAACATAAAAATGGTGCAGAATATTGCATATTAGTAAAAAAATTTGGAATTGCGCCACTGAAAATTATTTTAAATTTCTCGTTTCCGCTGTAGAAATCTAATAGGAGATATTTTTCAAAAACTTTTTGATGAGGAATAACAGCATTTTTACATAGAAGTTGGACAAAACTACCCACTAGCGATTATCTTCATTATTAAGGGAGATATGAAATGAATGGACTTACGCCACTTGTCCTCTAAAAATTTTTTAAAATTCCTCCTTTCCGCTGTAAAAATGTAATGGACAATATTTTTAAGAATTTTTTGATGGGGAATGACAGCATTTTTTCATAGAAGTTGGACAAAACTACCCATTAGCGATTATCTTTATTATTAAGGGACATATAAAATGAATGGACTTACGCCACTTGTCCTCTAAAAATTTTTTAAAATTCCTCCTTTCCGCTGTAAAAATGTAATGGAAAATATTTTTAAGAATTTTTTGATGAGGAATCACAGCATTTTTACATAGAAGTTGGACAAAACTACCTATTAGCAATTATCTCCATTATTAAGGGAGATATAAAATGAAGGGACTTACGCCACTTGTCCTCTGAAAATTTTTTAAAATTCCTCCTTTCCGCTGTAAAAATGCAATGGAAAATATTTTTAAGAATTTTTTGATGAGGAATGACAGCATTTTTTCATAGAAGTTGGACAAAACTACCCATTAGCGATTATCTTTATTATTAAGGGAGATATAAAATGAATGGACTTACGCCACTTGTCCTCTGAAAATTTTTTAAAATTCCTCCTTTCCGCTGTAAAAATGTAATGGAAAACATTTTTAAGAATTTTTTGATGAGGAATGACAGCATTTTTTCATAGAAGTTGGACAAAACTACCCATTAGCGATTATCTTTATTATTAAGGGAGATATAAAATGAATGGACTTACGCCACTTGTCCTCTAAAAATTTTTTAAAATTCCTCCTTTCCGCTGTAAAAATGTAATGGAAAATATTTTTAAGAATTTTTTGATGAGGAATCACAGCATTTTTACATAGAAGTTGGAAAAAACTACCTATTAGCAATTATCTCCATTATTAAGGGAGATATAAAATGAAGGGACTTACGCCACTTGTCCTCTGAAAATTTTTTTAAAATTCCTCCTTTCCGCTGTAAAAATGTAATGGAAAATATTTTTAAGAATTTTTTGATGAGGAATGACAGCATTTTTTTCATAGAAGTTGGACAAAACTACCCATTAGCGATTATCTTTATTATTAAGGGAGATATAAAATGAATGGACTTACGCCACTTGTCCTCTGAAAATTTTTTAAAATTACCCTTTTCCACTGTAAAAATGTAATGGAAAATATTTTTAAGAATTTTTACATAGAAGTTGGACAAAATCATCCCTTAGCGATTATCTTCATTATAAAGGGAGTTTTGATATATACCTTTTCGAAAATTTACCATTGCTCCAAATAACGACAACGATAACGATGAAAACTTATATATGTAAAGATTTTTTATTACATTTTTTAATATATTAATAAATATTACATATTATTACATTCCTACTTGTGTTTAATTTCAGCTGTTTAATAAGACTTTTTTAACTTGAATAAGAATAAATGCATTCTGGCCTCCTCAATTATTCAGAAAATCACAAAGGGATGTTTTAATCGCACTTCTGAAACTAAATTCTGTCAATCCTTACCAAAAAATCCTTAAAATATAGTCCATTACATTTTTACTGTGGAAAAGGGCAATTTTAAAAAATTTTCAGAGGACAAGTGGCGTAAGTTCATTCATTTTATATCTCCCTTAATAATGGAGATAATCGCTAATGGGTAGTTTTGTCCAGCTTCTATGAAAAAATGCTGTCATTCCTCATCAAAAAATTCCTAAAAATATTTTCCATTATATTTTTACAGCGGTAAAGAGAAATTTTTAAAAATTTTCAGAGGACAAGTGGCGTAAGTCCATTCATTTTATATCTGCCTTAATAATGGAGATAATCGCTTATGGGTAGTTTGGTCCAACTTCTATGTAAAAATGCTGTCATTCCTCATCAAAAAATTCCTAAAAAATTTTTCCATTACATTTTTACAGCGGAAAAGATAAATTTTTAAAAATTTTCAGAGGACAAGTGGCGTAAGTCCATTCATTTTATATCTCCCTTAACAATGCAAATAATCGCTAAGGGGTGGTTTTGTCTAACTTCTCGGTAAAAATGCTGCCATTCGTCATCAAAAAGTTTTTGAAAAATATCTCCTATTAGATTTCTACACCGGAAACGGGAAATTTAAAATAATTTTCAGTGGCCTGAAACATTCCAAATGTTTTTACTAATATGCAATATCGTTTTCGTGTATTATTTAGTTTATTTTTTACGATATGGATAGCTCCAATTATGCTCTTGACTAAGCTTATAAGCAAAACTGAGTTCTTCATACTTAGAATTCATTTAAGAATTTTTCTAAACGTTCAATTTTCTCAAATCTACCAAAAATGGACTTACGCCACTTGTGCTCTGAAAAAATAATGGTATTTGTCAGAGCAATAACAAAGTATTGCATTTTGTTCAGAGATTACGTAAGCTAGGAGTTTCTAGCCCGTACTCATTAATAGGTTACATTTTCCTCTTCACTTCTACGTACTTAACTCAATTTCCCTAAAACATGGACTTACGCCACTTGTGCTCTGAACAGCTCATATAACCAAGTGTCATACCGTCACGTGCTGCTTTCATTACCGCACAGTTTTTCATGATACAGCGAAGAGTTTAGACGTAAATTGTGTAAAAAGTTTTTTGATCGAGTGAATTTATCGCATTTTATGCCAACTACTCAACACAAATTCAAGGTAAATATATCAGCCGTGTTGGTTTAATGTTGTTCTTAAAAAATATGAAGTGTTTGTGAAATATTTATCGAGTGGTTGTGTGATGCCAGCCATATGATGAGTCCGGCCATATCACTTGAAATACGTCGACATTGGCAACCGTGGCTACTACACTTTTCGAAACTGCGACTCTTACCTCGATATTAGCGAATAATAAACTTGGATTCGATAACTTTTATCCAGTATTTTAGTTTCTTGCTGACTTAGGAGCCTGCCCGAGGCAATTAAACTGATTCATGTTGATGTTTATATATGAAAACGAAAGATTCTTTTGGTGAAACGCTTCACACCACCATTTTTAAAAAATCGAAAAACGAACATTTTCGAAGTATCCCCATAATTTCTTGTCGAAATCAAAAATGTTCAAATCCGAGCACATAGAAATAAAGATAAATTAAACCATTCTTTAAAAAAAAGCTAAACGCTTCACCCCCACCGCACCCTATAAGCTGAACATTAAAATCCGCAATTTTTTCGCGAACTCTCCCAAAGAAAGAAAATAAAAATTGTTTTTAAGCAATGAAGCAACCCAAAATTAGCTTAAAAAAAAATTTTGGTTTATGTTACATGAAACTTTGATCATGTGTTAATACCAAATCGAATGCAAAAAGAAGATAGAACGGCTTAAAAGAAATTTTATAACTTTTAATTTTACATGGTTTTTTTTTATGATTTAAATTTATTAATTTGACTTTATTTTAAGTGACATTTAAAACTGTGACCAAGATTCAAAGTTCAAAGAGTTTTATATTTACCACGGGTTCGTATTCTGCAAAACATCAATTAAAGCTTGTAACTGCTGTCGAAAAGAGTCACTAACTGTGAGTTTTCCCTTAGCAGTTCCTCTTTGAAAAGTTGATGTTTGTTGAGATGAATTTAGAAGCACATCCTGCCAAGTAAAAATATTATAAAAATTAATTTCATAATGTAAATTATATTTTATTAACTATTTAAGTATTTTTTTAATGTTTTCTTTATATTTTAATGTTTTCTTTATATATAATATATAAAAAAAAATTTAAAATATCTCTCTGATAAGATATTTTAAAAAACTGTGTTGATCTTTTTACAAATATGTAGTAATCATCCAAAACATATCAGCAAACCAAATAAATGTATTTAAAGTAAGCAATACGATATTGAAACGATATCGTAAAATTTGAGGGTCTACAGACAAGTAAAAAAAAACGATGAAATCCAAGTAGAGTTTTAATAAAGTTGCAGCATACAGAAAAAAGTTTTTGTAGTTTTTTTATTATATTTTCAAATTCTGAAAAAAAATCATATAAGAAAAATCAATACGCATCCACACATTTTTGTAGGTGCGCTGATTCTGGCGCAAAAGCAAGGAGCAAGGTGATTCATGTCGGCCACTTGTTGGCAGAGCGGTGAACTATTAATGTTAGTTTTGTGTCTAAAGCAGGGATCGCCAAAAATTTTTTTGAAGAGTGCAACAACAATTACAATACAAGTCAACAAAAACATGAAATCGTTGTCTACGATTTTAATTTTGCACAACAAGCAACAACACGCATTCCGGTAGCGACGAAACACTACGCAAAATTACCAACAAGAACCCTTCAGTATAGCAAGAATTATGGGCGATAGCATGCACTGTGTTTACCAACAACGAAAATAACAGAAACAACAAGCACACTTTACGTTTATCAACAACGACAAAAAAACAACAACAACACACACGCGTAGTATTGTTGCGGTGCAGCAACCAAGGAGAATAAATAATAGTAAAGAGATTTCAAAGGCGAATTAGTTCAATGAGGCGAAAAATTATGACCACTGAGGTGCAGCCCGTGCAAAGAAATATGGCGGCGATATTGAGAGCAGAGCTGAAAATGAGCCAATGAAATGAGTCGACCGAAAACAAATCGAACTGAGAGAATTTTGTAGTACACTCGCAACTGGTTTGCTAATGAAGACATGTTGCGAGTGTGAGCGGCCGGGGGAGGAGAGGGATGAAAACACCAGCAAAGTCAAGCAACAACGAAAACAAAACAAAAGCACAGATCATATGGCAATTGGAAACTCTTGAGTATCCGAATTGACTATTATAAATGAAAATGCAAAAAATCTAATTGTCACTGTTTTTAGCACATTTAGCTATTTGCATGTTTCCTTTTCTATGCCGAATTGGTTTCGTTTCATCCTCAGCTGAACGTTGCTGTTGTTGTTCTTGTTGTCAGCCATATTTCTAACATAGCCGATATTGTTTTGTTTTGTTCTTAGCTGAATAGATAGAAACCAAGCAAATATCCCATTTTCATGATCAATTAACTTTTTGAAAATATTTTACATATATGTATTACGAAATATTTCCAACAAATATTTTCCTTCTTTTAATTAGATTTTATATGAAAAATATGTGATAATAATTATTGTCAAAATGAAGTGATAATAATAAGTTAAATATCTATTTATTTGAAATTTTTTTTTGCAAATAATTTTCAATACAAAAAAATCTATTTCAACAATTTTAAACATTTAACTTATTAAAGTCCTTACCGCATTAATAACATATATACAAAGCCAACTTTTTGGTTACATAAAATCGAATCAAAGAAAATTATACTACACACTATTCTTGGGCTTATGGGCTTATCTATGTATTAGTCTCATATCTGTTTATTCATCTTTGGTCTGTTTATCCATCTCTGGACAGTTCAGAAAATCATTTATCTGTATGTATTATATTTTAAAGGATTGCGAAAAAGTCCATTAAAAGAAAACTTCATGGTTTTTTTTACAATATTGATTTCAGCAAATTTTGTCACAGTTAGAAAAATGTGTTCAAAAATTATGTGAAATGAAGATAACTTGTCTAAATGGAAAATTAACACATTTTGTTAAACATTACTTTTTCTATATACTGTTGCGCTTTACAAGATTTATCTTTATGTTTGTAAAAAAATTAAAAATAAAGTAACGTAGTAGAAAGATAAATTAACATATCATTAAATTTAAAGTTATAAAAAGTCGATATTAGTTAGTCGATATAAGAAGTAATAAAAACAGCACTTGAAGTATTTTTTAAAAAACCTGGTATGCACTTTGATCTATATTTAATTGTTATTTTAAATGAATTATCAAACAAAAACATCAGGTGAAAAGTACCAGAGTAGTGGTATTTTACTATCGAAAAAGCAACATTTTCAGAAATGCTAATAAAAATGTTGTTAAAATAATTTCTGAGACAAAACTTAAAAGAATTACAAAAAAGTTGTGTTATTACTTTAAATAACTTAATCATTATGACATTTTTTACTGAAAGTGCAACATTTTGTCAATTTTGAGTTTGAGAATTTTTACGTTATATGTTATAAAAACCTCAAAATTTAAAATTAGTCAATGAGATTTCGTTGGATAACCTGGTCGTTTTGAAAGTTTTTCCTGGAAGTGTAACGTTTTGAAAATTTCGAGTTTGAGTATTTTTGCGAAAATAATTCCTAAAAATCCAAAAATGCATAATTTTAAAAAACAACATTTCGGCCGTGCTGCGGATAAGTCGCAATTTTTGTGCGCTTTAATAGTTTTTACAATAACACGCGCAAAAGTGAACCTAAATGAAAAAAAAAATAAATAACATTATTCAGCGTCAACTATGTTGATCAACTATCGGTCAGTAATGGTTTTATAAATAATTTGTTATTAACGTTAATTAAAGTCTGAACTAATCACTTGATTTAAAAACACTCAAAGACAAACCGAATATATCTAAAAATATATAAAATAAAAACTCAAACAATTCGTCACACGAGCCGCCAGAAATATAAAGCGAAGCAGCGGGAATTTGCTAGTATTTAATAATTGTGTGTTTTGTTTTGTTCGGTCGCTCTATCACCACCACCTGCCCCGCTACTGTTTTGCTGTTGCTGCCTCAACCTATCGCTCTTCTTAATGTCTACTCCCACGCAAAGAATACTAAAGCGTAAAGATGTCTCTCCACGTCGCTCTAGTCTAAATGCTTCAAAGTCTCTTAAGCTAGATGAAGAGGGAGCCACATTAAGAAGAGCGTCAGCTCAAATTAAACAATTAGAAGACCGGTTCTTGGCTCACTCTAATAAGCTATATGAACGTCTTTCTAACGAACTCTCCTGTCTGGAAGAAAAGCTCACACACAAAATAGAAAATAGATGCGATTAGTGAAATAGATGCGATTAAAGCAGAGTGAGTGTGTTTGAAAATAAAGTTTTGGCGATAGAAAACCAGCTGTCAGCACTTGCGAAGCGTTGCGACGAACTTGAAAAGACGAATGCATTGAACATTAACAACAACAAAAAGAAGCAGCTGATGTCTCAACGGATGCTCTCCTATTTGGCATCCCGCACTGTGAAGCAGAGAAGCTGAAATCGATCTTCAATCAAATCTGCCACTCGATAGATTTTTTTTTACCTTCGCAGATAAGAGATATATTTCGTATCAAATCGAAAAGCAACAATAGCAATTCAGTTGTTATCATTAAATTCTTCACGCCACACGATAGGAATCGTGTTTTGAAAGCCTTTGGTGACTTTCGAAAGAGAACAAAAACAGCTGTTAACCTGCGTGGAGCTGGGTTTGATTGTGATAACAATGTATTTATCCATGAAAGCCTTACGATGGAAACCAGAAAATACATTTGTTGGATCGTTCATGATGACATATTTGCCTTTATTTCCTACTAACATATTTGCCTTTATTTCCCTAAATGTAATATTAAGTTTGTTGAATAATTGTAGTAATTATGGTGCTTGTGAAAACAAAAAAGTATTGATTGATATACTATGCAAGCAGTATCAGGGATTGAAAGTTGCACATTTCAACGCCAGAAGTCTCAACGGTTCTAAGCTTGACTATGTAAGGCATGTTTTTGAAAGTTCGCTTGTAGATATCTTATGTGTTTCTGAAACATGGTTTAGCAATGATGTTGATGATTCATATTATAAACTAAACAATAATTATGAACTGCTGAGAAACGACAGATTGAATTATAAGGGTGGGGAGTTGCAATATACTATAAGTCGTCTTTGAATTGTGAAGTCATTAGTAAATCCGTTGATGTTGGTGTTGAGTTCCTAAATGTACAAATTTGTGATCGTAATAGTACCAAAGTCTAATCTACAACTCCAATCGCGGTAATAATATGCAGCCTTATTTTGATTCGTTATCTAATTGTTTAATAGATAATAATTTCTTTGTTGTATATGGAGACTTCAATGTTAATTTGCTTGTTAATGACAACGATTTTACAAAATTATATGAAGGATTGACTCATGCTGGGTTATCAATTGTTAATAGTAGTATGCCTACTAGGTTTGCTAATAACGCTAATCCTAGTTTACTGGATCTTTTCATAACTTCCGACGTTTCTTCAGTTTTATTTTTTGAACAAATATAATTTGTTAGTGACCATGATCTTATTTTTTTTACTTTCAATATTAATCTCTGTTGTAATGTTTTACCAATTTCAATAACCTATCGCGACTTTAAGTCAATTGACAGCGAATCTTTGTTTTGTGACATAATGTCAATTCCTTGGAATGACTGTTGGTATCTTAATACAGTTGATGATAAACTCATGTTTTTTGTAAGTAAAACTAATGCCTTATTTGATCAACATGTTCCCCTTCGTACTGCTCGTTGTGTTAAAAATTTATGTCCGTGGTTCACTCAACATGTTAAGTTGACCATAAAAAAACGAAACCAGGCTTACACTAAATGGAAAAGATTGCCGACAGACTTGTACTGGGAAGCATATAAGACAGCTCGAAATGAGGCCAATTCGGTTGTAAAGGATGCCAAGAAAAATTTCTACAAGTGAAAACTTGACGTAACGCTTTCCTCCAAGCAACTTTGGAAAAATTTAAAACAAATTGAAGTGTGCAACAAACAGTTGCCTAAGTGTCAGATTGACCCAGATGCTCTTAATGACTTTTTTGTCTCTGACTCACAGCCCGTTGTAAACTGTAATCAAAACAGAACGAATTCTGTCAATATTATAAGCAATTTTGAGTTTTCCAGCGTATCGGAATACGAAGTAGCCAGGTCTATAATGAGAATTAAATCCAGTGCTCTTGGAGAAGAAATATTAGGTTTATTAAAATGATTTTGCCTTACATTTTGAGTCCGTCAACGCACATCATTAACCACTGCTTTACTAGCTCATCCTATCCTAAAATGTGGAAAGTAGCAACAATTATTCCCATTGCAAAAAAGCTAGAGCATCTGAACCATCTGATTTTCGACCCATAAGCTTGTTATCATCTCTTTCTAAAGTCTGTGAGTCACTAATTTGCGTTAATAAGCTCCTGTCTCCCTTTCAGTCCGGTTTTCGTTCTGGTCATAGTTGCTCTACTGCAGTAGCTAAAATCTTAGACGACATTCGAATATCCTTTGACACAGAACATCTTACATTACTCTGTCTCTTGGATTTTTCTAAAGCATTTAACACTGTAGATCATTATATTTTATGTTCAAAGCTTCAATCATTATTTTGCTTTTCTTTAACTGCAGTCAATCTTATTAAAAATTATCTTAAAGGTAGATCCCAAAGAGTAAAAATTGACAGTAATTACTCGAATTATAAATACCTTAACAGCGGAGTGCCACAAGGCTCAGTTCTTGGGCCTCTTCTCTTTGCAATTTTTATTAATGATATTTTTACCATTCCAAAAAATGTAATAATGCATGCATATGCGGATGATTTCCAGCTTTATATGTCTCGTCCTATTGGTCTCAGCGAAGATCTTTGCTTCAGAGTGAATGAAGACCTAGATGCAATTAATAAGTGGACGATAAGTAACAAGCTTAAACTAAATCCGTTAAAATCTTTTGTGTTGCCAATTTCAAAAAGTCGTTACTCAGTTGAAGATATTCCTGCCGTACATATAAGTACTACACCACTAAAGTCTGTTGAAAAGATAACCAACGTTGGGTATCGAATAAACACATCACTTTCATGTGTAGACCATATGAACTATGTTGTAAGCAAAATATACTTTGTCTTAAGAAATCTGCGAATGACTGCTCAGATCACACCAACAGAAACTCGTCGTAAACTAGTAATACAGTTGATTATGCCTGTAATAAATTATTTTAAAGTGGTGTTTAGTAATCTAGACTCACATTCGTTACATAAACTGCAAGTGGCGTTAAACTATGCGGCCCGTTATGTGTATGGTCTCAGAAGATTTAGCCATGTTACCGGTCTAAGCACCCGAATTCTGGGATGCAATGTGGAACATTAATTAAAAGCAAGAAATTGTATATTCCTGCATAAGCTGATACATTCAAAAACTCCAAACTATCTTTATTCTAAGCTTCAGTTTTGTTTATCAGCCAGAAGCTTAAATTTGGTAGTTCCTCGCTTTAAATATTTAAATTCCTCAAGACTTTTTTTTTTGTAAGCACCATTAAATTGTGGAACTCCTTGCCGAGGTATCTTAAATCTATTTCCAATGCACAAAACTTCAAGCAATTAATATCTGCACATTTTTCTTGAATTCTCGTTTCTCTTTTACTTTCTCTCTTCTTCTCATTTAACCCTTTTTTATTTAATTATTCATTAGATATAAGTTTTTGTTGATATTATTATTTTAATTAAACTACTTTTAGAATTTAACTTAAGTAATTTTTAAATATAAATTTAGTAACTGTTTGTTTCTTTTTCATTCTGATCTTATGTTTGTTCGAGATATATATTATACTATTTTATTGTGCGCAAAAGAAAAACTATTTCTTATGTACTAATACATATATTGATAAAGCCAAATTAAATAACATCACAGGCGGTTGTGGCAACTTTTCCAAAAAAAAGCGAAATAAAAAAAAGTTGTAACTGTTGAAACTTGACAGTTTCCTAAAAATCCTCAAAGTGCCTGTTTCTGGCATATTGATCAATTCAAAATCAAGAGCATGCAGTCGTCATTTTGATTCTTCTTGCATTGGAAGGTCACGCCTTAAAAGTAGTTCAATTTCAACCATGTGTCTTGATAAATGTTATACAATTTTGAAAAGTTTTAAAATAAATATAAATAAATCACTCATTTCGTGTTGCGTACAGGGAAATTTTTCAGTACTTAAATTTTTCCACATAAAAGTAAGTTTTTTGACTATTATTGGTTGCGTACTGGGGAACTTTAATAAATTTTGATGAAATGTACAAGTGCGAAACTCTTTTCAATGTAAATTCTTGCTTTTCATAGTAAAATTAATCGAAAATATGAGCCACTAAGGCCGCAAAAAATATAAAAGTGTTTCACATCGACAAACAAGAAATAGAGGACTCGAAAATAAATTTAAAAATGAATGGGCAAAAATTTAAAAGATCCCGAATACACGAAATCAACGTAATTTTGAGGCAACAATATATAATCATGGAGCAGTAAAGGTCCCAACAAGACACAGCTAATAACATTTTAATTTTTTTAACACGTATTGTTAACCTTTTTTAAGTGTCCACCGTACGCAACCATTGGGGACACCATACGCAACCGACCGAAATTTTAATTTTTATAATTTTGAATTCTGTACTATTTACACTTTTTATACATATAAAAAATGTATCTTGAAATTTCAGCACATTTCGCTGATTTACTGTTTTTTCTTAAATTACCTAAAACCGCAGTCTTTTTGGTGTCCTCCGAACGCAACCGTATAGATAATTTATATTTGGATTATTGTTTTAATAAATTGTTTAAACCAATTGGTTTAAATACATATGTAGTTATTCAATATATTTTTACTCAATTTACATTTAAATAATTAATACTACACTAAGTAGTTGCATGTAGTAAGTAGTTGTTTACCTGCATTTATTTAAATAAAGAATATCTACAATAAAATAATTTGCATAATATGTAATTGATAGCAATTGTATTTATTTCAACTAAAATACTTATTAAAGGTTCGTGATGAAGAACTGTGGTAAGTATTCTTCTTAAAATGCATTTTTTAAATACAAAAATTCTTTGATTTTCTTATAATAAAAGCAATCTTTGTACTGTGGCAGAAAATGTTTTGCAGTTTTTTAATTAATAAATGAAAAAACATTTAATTTTAATGTAAATGTATTTATTTTCTGTAGTTAAAAATATGTAGTAAAAGTAAATAATTGAAACTAGTTAAAATAATTAAATTTTTATTTGGACGGTGAGCTACTAATTTACATTTGTTTTAAATACATTTTTATTTATTTTTACTACAGGATTTTTTTGGGTGAAAATTAAATTTAAAGATAGACACATACTGAACCAAACTGGATGAAAGAAAAAATATTTGAATTCGTTTTATCATTAAAAAGCACCAAAATATACCTACATTTAAGTACTGAAAAATTTCCCTGTACGCAACACAAAATGAGTGATTTATTTATATTTATTTTAAAACTTTTCAAAATTGTATAGCATTTACCAAGACACATGGTTGGAATTGAACCACTTTTAAGGCGTGACCCTCCAATGCAAGAAGAATCAAAATGACGGCTGCATGCTCTTGATTTTGAATTGATCAATATGCCAGAAACAGGCACTTTGAGAATTTTTAAGAAACTGTCAAGTTTCAACAGTTACAACTTTTTTTTATTTTGCTTTTTTTTCGAAAAGTTGCCACAACCGCCTGTGATGTTGTTTTTTAAAATTATGCATTTTTGGATTTTTAGGAATTATTTTCGCAAAAATACTCAAACTCGAAATTTCAAAACGTTACACTTCCAGGAAAAACTTTCAAAACGACCAGGTTATCCAACGTAATCTCATTGACTAATTTTAAATTTTGCGATTTTTATAAAATATAACGTAAAAATTCTCAAACATAAAATTGACAAATTGTTGCACTTTCAGTAAAAAATGTCATAATGATTAAGTTATTTAAAGTAATAACACAACTTTTTTGTAATTCTTTTAAGTTTTGTCTCAGAAATTATTTTAACAACATTTTTATTAGCATTTCTGAAAATGTTGCTTTTTCGATAGTAAAATACCACTACTCTGGTACTTTTCACCTGATGTTTTTGTTTGATAATTCATTTAAAATAACAATTAAATATAGATCAAAGTGCATACCAGGTTTTTTAAAAAATACTTCAAGTGCTGTTTTTATTACTTCTTATATCGACTAACTAATATCGACTTTTTATAACTTTAAATTTAATGATATGTTAATTTATCTTTCTACTACGTTACTTTATTTTTAATTTTTTTACAAACATAAAGATAAATCTTGTAAATCGCAACAGCATATTTAAAAAGTAATGTTTAACAAAATGTGTTAATTTTCCATTTAGACAAGTTATCTTCATTTCACATAATTTTTGAACACAATTTTTCTAACTGTGACAAAATTTGCTGAAATCAATATTGTAAAAAAAACTATGAAGTTTTCTTTTAATGGACTTTTTCGCAATCCTTTAAAATATAATACATACAGATAAATGATTTTCTGAACTGTCCAGAGATGGATAAACAGACCAAAGATGAATAAACAGATATGAGACTAATACATAGATAAGCCCATAAGCCCAAGAATAGTGTATAGTATAATTTTCTTTGATTCGATTTTATGTAACCAAAAAGTTGGCTTTGTATATATGTTATTAATGCGGTAAGGACTTTAATAAGTACATTTTTTAAATTGTTGAAATAGAAATTTTTATATTGAAAATTATTTGAAAAAAAATTTCAAATACATAGATATTTAGAACTCTTCACAATAATTATTATCACATATTTTTCATATCAAATCTAATTAAAAGAAGGAAAATATTTGTTACAAATATTTCGTAATACATATATGTAAAATATTTTCAAACAGTTAATTGATCATGAAAATGGGATATTTGCTTGGTTTCTATCTATTCAGCTAAGAACAAAACAAAACAATATCGGCTATGTTAGAAATATGGCTGACAACAAGAACAACAACAGCAACGTTCAGCTGAGGATAAAACGAAACCAATTCGGCATAGAAAAGGAAACATGCAAATAGCTAAATGCGCTAAAAACAGTTACAATTAGATTTTTTGCATTTTCTTTTATAATAGTCAATTCGGATACTCAAGAGTTTCTAATTGCCATATGATCTGTGCTTTTGTTTTGTTTTCGTTGTTGCTTGACTTTGCTGGTGTTTTCATTCCTCTCCTCCGGCCGCTCACACTCGCAACATGTCTTCATTAGCAAACCAGTTGCGAATGTACTACAAAATTCTCTCAGTACGATTTGTTTTCGGTCGACTCATTTCATTGGCTCATTTTCAGCTCTGCTCTCAATATCGCCGCCATATTTCTTCACACGGGCTGCACCTCAATGGTCATAATTTTTCGCCTTATTGAACTAATTAGCCTTTGAAATCTCTTTACTATTATTTATTCTCCTTGCAGCAATGTCTGTAAACGATTCGGCGAATTACAACAATCATGAAAATCTTGAAATTGTTGTAAAAAAGTGGAAAGAGTCAGGCGCTGACGACCGCTGGTCTAAAGTATAGAAATGTTAGGTTTGTGTATACTATAGATTCATCTTGCGAATATCATATAGTTTATGTGTATTGTGTAGAAGAGTGGAGGAGTTTTGTTGAGTTGCACATAGGCAGACAGCATTCATTCTAAAAGGAACATAATCTTTAAGCAAAGACACAATCCTTAAAGAGAAACTAAACATCTTTAGCCTTTGTAGTCTAGTGGAGAGTGCGCTAGACTCTCAACCCAGAGGTCCCCGGTTCGAATCCGGGCTCGGGCACGGTTCTTTTTACTTTCTTTGTTCTTTCCTACATTTAAGATCATGGAAAACTAAAAATCCACGACTAAATTATGGAAAAAGTGGAATAAAAGGAATGGAACAACTAAGGGCTGGAAATGCTTGCCGAGGTTAAGGCATAACACTAGCCTCGGCTATAAGCAATTCAAATTGTCTTTCACGGTTGTTTCGCCCAATCAATAATTCACGTATTGTTCCAATCAATTCCTCTAAATAAATCTATCCTTTTCCTTTCAGGTCAAAGGCCAAACCTTGTTTGTATAAGGCGCATAACTTGGTTCTTTGATCTATTAAAAAAAAAAACATGAAAAGTATATTCTGTTTAAGATCCTTTTGCATTTTCTATAGACAAACGAAAAATAATTTTCCATACTCACATCTATTTCATCATAATGTGCAATATGTGTGAAAATTTTCTTTCATCTCTTATGGTAGAAAAGTAAAATAAGGCTAGTTTATAGAACCGCTTAGAAATAAAACATTATGTTATACACATGATATTAAGAACAATTTTTTGTAGCTTAATTTTACTCAAATTATTAACCTGTTTTTTAAACCGTGTTACAATTTCAAAGTATGATATGCATTTTTTAATGTGGTAACAATAGTAAAAAAATTAATAATTTGAGCAGCTGACTGTACACTTTTACTCTAACTGTTATCTTATTGTTCAAGTATTATAAAGTTTTGATGTGACAATACTAAAGAAAAACAGCTGACTTGAACATCATGATTACTTTTTCTCCAATTATGACTTGTTATAACCATGTAATGCAACTATGCAACAGCGTGATTCAAAATAACTGTCGCACTTGTTTTATGCCATAAATCAAAAGCACTGTGTAAATTTTATTAAACGAAAATTTTTATTTTAAGCATTCTTTATAACTCTTCAGCATAAAATTCGAATCTTTCACCATTAATTTTTTATAAAAATTTAAAACAATTTGTGAATCCGGTTTTCAGGTATATCATCTGATATTTTCATTAATCGTCGCTTCAATTTACCTACCGTCATGTGTTTACGTTCGTTAATTTGCTCAGCACTATACCCCAAATAGAAAAGTCCACGGGGACTTTTCAGGCGATGACGGAGGCCATAGGTCAACAGAAATAAAACATGACGAAGTTGCTCTGCACCATCTTTGAACGATTTTTGTCTTGTGTGCTAGAGAAGAATCTTGCTGAAAACAAAAGTGACCCTCTCCATAAATTTGCTTGGCATGCGGCATAATGTTCTTTAAAACATGTTCTAAGTAATATTCCGAATTATTTTAACGCCTTTTTCGATAAGAAGAAGGGGCAATTACCTTTTTCGGAGAAAGCGCCCCAAACCATGATTGACGAATCATCTTTCAATGTTTTTTTTTTTAGAAATATCTGCCATGCAAGCTGTGTACACTCAAACATTTTGCGAGTTGTGGCTTGCTTGCAGAAAGAAGAGTTTTTCGTCGAAAAATATGATACTGCAACCTGCGTGCAGTCGAAGGATCTCTGCTCTTATTTCCTTTCACAATATTATTACTATTATTGACGAAACTTTTGAAACGGTTTATGCAATAAGTGTACAATTAATGCCAGTCGTAAAAAACAACACATGTTTCCAGTGTTGCTTCTTTTTATGTAATTGATATTAATATAGGTGCGACAGTTACTTTGATTCACGCTCCGGGATTTTCTTTCCTCGATCCCGGGATTCTTAAAAAAAAAAATTTTATTACAAATATTCATGTAAGTGCAACCATTTCAATGTAAGTTGATACGAATATAAAATTAAAAACCTTTTATTTAGGCTGAAAAAGATTGTTAGGAATTGAATCACTTGAGCAAAGTCTTCGGAAAGTTTTAGAAGATTTTGCAAAATTGTCAGATATTCTGACTTAGGAAATTATTTTGTTTTGTGTTGAAGCAATTGTGATCGAAACGTACAAATTGCTTACGATTATCGTAACCTATTTCTCCAACTAGCATTAAAAGCACCGTTCTAATTCTATGCTAGTTGGAGAAATAAACCTATTTCTATATAGCATTCTATATAGCAGAAATAAACCTATTTCTCCAATTTTAATTTGCACTGAACACAAAAAATATGAAGACGGTGTCTAAAAAAATTTTTAACATTTATATAATAATACCTTAAACCAGGACCGTAGCCAGGATCTACCCATTTTTTTATTCAAAATTAAAATATATAAGTTTTTGTTTCATTTTATTCTCAAGTTAAGTTTTTTATATATTATTTATGCAAGTAAATATATAACGGTACCTCGACTTCCATTAGAAAAAATGTTCATGAGTACCCCTCTAAAAAATAACCTTGGTCTATTTTATGGTTCCCAAAATACTTTGTCTGATACGATAGCCGCCAGTGAGCTAAGACATTTTGCAAACACCTCCAAAAATCATGTTTTTCGTAAATATATTGGCTGGTAGAATAGTTGTACAAAAAATAAACTCTCAGATATTTGAAGACGGAAAAGACTCCTCTAATATGCATCAAAAAATTTTAAAGTTTTTTAATAGCATTCAAGATAATGCTGTTTTTCGTGCCTTTTTTAAATTTTTTTGAATTTATTTTTACTAAAATTGAAATAACTTCATTATTTCTAATGCGATCCTCATTAAAGATATCGTTGAAAAGGCTTTGAGTGCTTGCATTCATTGTCAGAATTTCTAAAATTATACGTATTAAAGATTAAATATTAATTTTAAAAAAAATCTGAAATTTTTAAAGGTATTAAAAAAATAAAAATGAAATTACTATTATCATCTGCAATTGCCGATGTCAAGGGTAGTGAAAACAATAGTGATGATAGTTTTGAATGTATCACGTTTGATCCGATAAATCACGATACATTGGTTTTCACTATTGCTGTTTACACGATTCAACTCCTAACAAAGACTTTATGACACGTAAACGTAACTTCAGTATATGATTTAAGTATTTTAGAACATATTAAGTGATTCAATGAAATAATTATTTTAATGCAGTAATTTTAATTTTAATTTCGACCCTCTGGAGGGTTTGAACTCCGAAAAGGGCAGTAGCAAAGGCCCTGACCTGTTCATTTATAAATAAATTAATTAAGATTTTTTAGTTTCATCTAATAAAAAATAAAAAATTAACTAAAAATAAAAATTTAAATAAAAATTAATTAATTAACATTTTTTAGTTTCATCTAATAAAAAATAAAAAAACGTTTAGAATTATTTACTTCTTAAAGTTTTCAATCCCGAACTAGTCCCGGGATCCCGGGATTGAAATTTTCAATCGCTCGAGAAAAGCTCCCGGGATTGGACTCCCTAATAAATACTTTAATAACATCTGGACATTTCAGTTTGGTTTGACTATCAGTGATGACAACACAATCTGCTTATAAAATAATCAATAAATTTATAAAGAACAATCAGCTTATTAGGAGTATATTTTTAAATATTAAATAAAACATAATTTACTGACTAAACTAAAAATGAATCCACTTCAGTGCAGTGAGTGCAAACTTTCTTTTTCACAAAAGCGTAATCTTAATCGCCATATAAGGATAAAACATCAAAGTCCTTACGCACAATCGTTCCAGTGTGAAATTTGCGAAAAAATATTTTCACGTAGTGATAATCTAATAGAACATAAATCGGAAAATTCATATAGCGTCTACATCTTACATAAACGCATGCATAGATAATGAAACTTCAAAACTCTTTTGCAACACATGCACGAAAGAGATATTAGTAGGTAGGTTGTGGGGGTTCTGGACCATGGATTGTGGATTAAGGATTGATGTAGGGGTTCTGGACCATGAGTTGTGGATTAAGGATTGATGTGGGGGTTCTGGACCATAGATTACGGATTGACGGAGCAGGAGCAAGAGCAGGATTTTGGATTGACGGAGCAAGAGCAGGAGCAGGATTAAAGCAATTGGTGAAAAAGTGTAGGTGAATTTTGATGGGTGGTGAATATGTGTATCGGAATTTTAATTGGTGGTGAAATTGTGTGGGGAATTTCGATGGATTGCGCACAGGCGCACGTAAGAGTCCAATCTATAGGAATTTTTTGTGGAGCAGAAGCCAAACCTATTAATTTTTATTTAACATAAAGGAAACCTAGAAGAAGAAGTAAGGACACAACACACTCTATGAAAATAATGTGACGAAAGAGTTATTTAAACGTAGCACGCTCTGTTAATATAGGTAGGTAGAAAAAACCACCACAACAAAAAATAACAGCCAAATCATAAAAGAATATAATGTGATTAAAAATTTAACTAAACGCAACACACCCTATGGAGTGTACTAAGATACCACCCTGTAGATATAAAATAAATCCATTTTAAAAAGCAGTATGCAGCAAAATAGAAAAGTAAGATAATCTTTAAGCAAATACCAAATCCCTAATGAGAAACTAAACATGAAAAGTATATTCTGTTTAACATCCTTTTTCATTTTTTCATACTGTTTTCCCAATGATTTTTCATACTCACGTCTATTTTATCATAATGCACAATATGTGTACACATTTTCTTCCATCCCTTATGCTATAAAAGTAAAAAAAGATTAGGCATCAGAACTACAAAGCAAATAAACATCAAACAAAAACAGGCCGATTTACTATAGCATTGATAGAAGTTTTCTAAAAAAAAAAAATTTTATATGTATGTCAACACAGGAGGTCTATGAGGAATGTCAGTGGGAAGAATGCTAAACATGTTATCTTTGAGGTTACTCATATCAAAGAGGTTAATAACATATTGCAATATTTTATTTCGACATTTATAAAATCAAAATAACACACTCTTATAGCTATGTTGTTTATATCTTGACAGTTGACAGGTAAGTAAATGGCATTTCGAGGTTTCTCGTTTATTTAATATCCAGGTGAGTCATCGAGAAGAAATTCATGAATAGTATGTACTGAAGTGTTATTAATATATGAAGAGGTTGTTAAATTACATTTAATTCGTATTCTGGTAACTTTCGTAATATTCAAAGGTAAATCAGATTCATATCTCACACCCTCATCAGAATAATGTGATGATTTATTTACTCGCAACAACGAGTCGAAAAATCTGTCAACGGAGGTTGCAATTTTAGTTGTAAGAGTGTTATTGCTAGATTCAATTAAAAGGGAAATCGATTTATCAATATCCTTTATAGATGACTCCAAGAAAAAAGCGATATCATTTTCCTGATGATTAAGAAATTCAGGGCCTGAAAACCATCTACTCGAATCGCAAATTTGAGGAATTTGAGCCCACTTAGTAGCTTCATTCGCTACATTTGTTTAGTTGGAGTCCATCGCCGATCATTTATTGAAGTCAATTCTAAAATTTCGGCTATACGAAATGCAACGAATTGTTTATATTTTCGATGGTCAGAATTGATCCAACTTAAAACTGTCTTAGAATTTGACCAAAAGAACCTTTTCGAAATTTGAACGTTATGATTATCACAAATACACTTTGCGAAGAGGCCACCTATTAACGCTGCCATAAGCTCAAGGCGCGGAACTGAGGTGATTTTCATTGGGGCGACTCTAGTTTTAGAACCAATTATAGAACAAATTATTGTTTCATTTTTTACCAGACGTATGTAGCATACAGCAGCGTAGCCATCTTTGCTGGCATCGACAAATGTGTGTAGCTGTACTTCGATTCCTTTATATGTAGCCATTAACTTTAGATAACATCGAGGAATTTTAATTTGTTCTATATTTGGAAAAATCTTGGTCCACTTGATCCATTTATCCATTAATTTTTGACGAATTTTCTCATCCCAATTCACTTTTGACCGCCATACTTCTTGAAGTAAAATTGTAACGTACATTATGACATTGCCTACAAGACCTAGTGGGTCATAAATTGACATAACTAAGCGAAGCACTTCTCGTTTTGTTGGTATTTTTTTGCCAGCAACAATTTCGCAATCCTTACATCTTGATAAAATTTTAAAGGTTATAACATCCTTCTGATGTTCCCAAAAAACTCCAAGAACTTTTTCGATTTGTTTTTTCCCATTGAGGTTAAAACATTTGTTATTATTTGAACTGCTGTCAACTACTGCTCCTAAAACATCTTTGTTGTTAGAAATCCAATTTCTTATGTTAAAGCCACCTTGGCGATCACGTCTTCAACCAAAGCAATAGCTTCTTGAGCTGTGTCAACTGAATACAGTAGATCATCAACATAATAGTTTTCTTTTATAGCTTTAACAGCAGCAGGAAATCGTTCCGCAAATTTTTCGGCGTTTAAATTTTTTATGTATTGCGAAATGCTAGGGGCACATGTAGCTCCAAAAATCATTACGTCCATAACGTAAATTTCAGGTTCTATACTTTGGTTACAGTCGCGCCATAAAAAACGCTGAACGTCTCTATCTTCTGGACGTACTAAAATTTGGAGGAACATTTCTTCAATGTCTCCACATACAGCAACAGCTTTTTCACGAAACGAAAACAAAATCGTTGGTAATGAGGCAAGTAGATCTCGTCTTGCAGCAAAAATGAATTCAGAGATACACCATTTGTCTTTGCTACTGCGTCCCAAACGACTCGAGACTTACCGGGTTTGTTTTTATTAAAAACAGTAAATACTGGGAGGTACCACACTTTGCTAGTAGTATTGGTCTCGCTTTTATTTAGTTTTCTAATGTTACCCTTGCTTAAATAATTTTCGATTGTGGTCTTGAAGATATTTGAAAGTTCTGAATTTTTTTATTAATTTACGCTCTAGTCAGAGTAATCGCCTAATTGCCATATCATAGCTATCTGGTAAATTTAGTATGTCAAATCTCCACTATAAAGGGGTTTCATAATGACCACTTTCTGTTTGAAGCGTATACTCTTTTTAAAAGACTTAGCGCTCTTTCATCATCTTTACTGACAATCAAATCTTTACAACAAATCCCCCTACGCTGTCAAGGAAGTAAAAACTTTTCACTAGCTCATCTAGACTTTGATTGTTTTTGCTACAGTCACATATGTGAAAATTAAAATTCTTACTTGACATTTTATTCTCAGCAACAGTACCGTAAACGAGCCATCCTAGTTTTGTGCAAACGGCAATAAGTTCTTGTGATGATCCCTCATGATTCTTACTTGAGACTCCTAAGTCAAAATGATTTAGTCCAATTAGAATTTGTGGCACCGCGTCTTTGTAACTTGCCATTGGCAGATTTCGCAGTGATATTGTTGCGACAATATTTTATAATCCATAGATTGCATAGGCAAATTCAAAGATCTCACTGACATTCACAGCCACACGCTTTTTATTTTCACCTAAAATATAACTTTTTAACCTCTTTGAATTTTCTTCGCTTCTTTTCATACCTCCCGTCCACTGCAAGCACAAGGGATTTGAAACACCATTTACTTCAAGTTGACTAGCCAATGACTCGTCCATTAGACTGATCGACGATCCCTCGTCAATAAAGGCAAATGTGTCCATTGTTTTATTTTTTCCATATATTTTAATTGGAATTAATTTAAATAAAATATCATTTAATCTTTTATTATGCGTATTTTTAACTTCTTTTGTTGTTGCATTCAATTCTTCATTTTTTATTTCACTGGACGTTTGATTTTGCTTAGTTGCCGGTTCAGTATATCGATGTAATGAAGGATGGTGAAAATATTCACACCCCTCTTTACCGCACCTTCTCTTTTTATTACAGTCACCACTGTATTTAAATAAACAAAATTTACATAGTTTCTGTTCTCTAACAGCATTCCACTTTTCCCCCCGATCAAGTGCTAGATATTTTGGACAGTAAGCTATTGATTTGCAGGTGTTATTCAGACATAGAATGCACTTACGTTCACTATGAGAGTGAATAAAGGCTTTGTTGCTTGTTGTTCTTGTGTTTGCATTTTTTAAAACCTTTTCTTTGTAATTTGCATTCGTGCAGGGTTCAACTGTTATACTGCTAGCTGTTATACCTATATTAAAAAACCATTGATCAAATTCGTAAAAATTAGGTATTCTGTTTTTGTTGATCAGCTGCATTTTTTGAGTTGCCCACTACATTTGGTACGAAGTTGGAAGTTTTTGTATCAAATCTTGCAGAAGTGATGAATTATTTATTTCATTATAAAATTAGCTAGCATTAATAGTTGCTATTAAGCCGCGAACGCTAATGGCAAACGAGTTTAGTGATTTTAAATTACTTTCGTCGACTTTTGGTGCTAAATTCATTTTTCTTTTACTGAATTTATTATTTTTTCAGGTTGACCAAACAGCATATGAAGTACTTGCATAACGCCAGGTACGTTAGATGGATGAACTAACATATGCTGGACACTGTGTAAAGCATCTCCTTTCAAGGCCTTTTGAAGACGAATGAGGTTTTCCGCATCAGTAAATGCGCAAGCGACAGTGCACCACTCATAGGTAGAGAAGAAAGTTGGCTATTCTTCAGGTTGGCCATTCTTCAGGTTGGCCATTCTTCAGGTTGGCCAGAAAATATTGGTAGTTCTTTCGGAAGTGATTGCCTCGAGTTAATGTGGGATTGTAGCAGACCGTGTGCTTGTTGCAAAGGAGGTTGCGGACAGGTTGTCGAATTTGTTGGCGCGTTAGTAGGAAAATGTAGTGTAGATGCATTAGTTATAGCGTAAAAAATTCTTGCGGAATTGGGTTAAATACATTTTGTGGGTTATTATTGGTGATAGCAAAATTGCGGAATTGAATTAAATAAAGTTTTTGGATTATTATTTGTTGTAGCATCCGACGTAAGTATCCCACCAGCAGGGTATGATGTTACCTCAGGTCTTGAAGGCTGGATTCTTTGATGGCCACTAAACGTTGTAATATTCGCCGTACAATTCGGTACTGCGGACGAGGATGAATTTATGGCAGCAGTAGTGACCGTTTGTGGAATAAACGTGGTGGAATTTTGTGGCATTACATTTGACGCGCTATCCGTTGTTGATTGGCTTGCGTTAGACGCTATAGTATTTGCTATATTCGGTGTAATATTATAGATTTGCTCTGGCAAACGTGATGTTTGCAAATGTGTGCTATTATTTGAAGCTTTAATCACAGGTTGTACACTGGCATCATGATTAAGCGCTGATGAGTCAAGCCAATTATGAACAGTCTGTGACTTTTCGGACGAAATATCAGTGAGAGCTTTAGCTTCTTCAAGAAGTTGGTACTTTTTATTTAAATACTCTTGGCTGAGTTCTCGGTTTTCTTCTAATTTTTGAAGTTGTAATTCAATCCTTTGATATTGTGAAAGACGCAAACGGTTAGAGCATCGACTTGTAGTACTTAATGCTGGTGCAGTTGGTAGTGTCGATTGGTGCAAAGAAGAGCTCAAGAAATACAATCGCGATGCTTCAAAAGACGTTTACAAGATCGTGGCTGGTAACGATTCATACGTATAAGCTTGAAAGTATACAGCAATCAACTGTATGGATCTTTCAAAACGAACCAAATCTAACAAAAGTTGTTTGAGCTCGAAGCATTCCGAAGCAAATAATCGCCTGTTTCTTCCAAAAACCTAAAATTATAAACATCAGCTTAAACAAATTCGTTTTTGAGAACTCACAACATCGGATTAATAGATCATCCGCCGTACCGTCCTGATTTGGCACCCAATAACTTATTTTTGTTCCCGCACATCAAGGATAAACTGGAACGATTTTCGACGCCAGAAGAAGCCGTTAATGCGTTAAAAAACTATGTTTTGGAGGTGTCTTAAGCGAAATGGGATAAATGATCATGACAAATGGTTCGAACGCATGCTAATATGTAAAAAAATTCGGTCTCTATAATTATTCCCGAAATATATGTTGCAACCTTTGTAGTTGAGCTGAACGAGTTATCTTTTGAGCTAGTACATTTACTTTATAGTATTGAAGCTGATTGGCTACACTGCAAGGTGGTTACTGATTCATAAAAAATGAAATAAATCAATTAGAATTGGCAGGTTTTGTTGAACTGGCTCCACTACAGATCATAAATTAACTTCTAACCATGGAATGGAAATAAACCTTAACGAACGGTTCGTTTTTTAATGCATTTTTTTAAAGAGCGCAACCTTTATTCCGCTTTGTTCGTATATTGCTCTTCGACTCAAACACAAACACTTCCCCTAGCAGGCCGAAGATAGAGACCGAAACAGGATGGTAGCGTTCTGTAAAACGAGCAAAAAACATAATTCGCTTTGTTGTGGTTTTAGCTCGTGATCGTAACTGATTGTTACGGTTGCTTAAAAAAAAATTTTGGCATGCGTAAACAACTTCTTTTGCTGGTGTTCTGAAGAATTTTAATTTTGAAGTCGTTGTAGCAGCAACGGCGAAGCGGGGTACATTTGTTACTGTTTTGCTTTGTGTTTACAAATACGAGCAAAAACCACAACAAAGCAAATTATGTTTTGTGCTTGTCTAACACAAGGCTACCATTCTGTGTCGGTCTCTCTCTTCGGCCTGCTAGGGGTAGTGTTTGTGTTCGAGTCGAAGAGCGATTTACTAATAAAGCGAAATAAAGATTGCGAAATTTGCGTTTTTGCTGTTAAAATTGAAACATAAAACTTCTAGTAATTTCTTAACAAGTTTAATTTTAACTAGTAAATTATATACAAACCTGAAATGACGCCAGCTCTTGAATAAAATTGTTATCACTTCGACTCATGTAGTCAAATAGAACATCTTGCTGAACGTCGCGATTTTTATCCACGAAGCCTTCTACAGTGTAATTAACACAACCTGCATAATGTTGTATGCCAAATTCTGTCTCCCAATGACGGCGATCAGATCCTTTTATGAAATGCATGTGACACTCGAACTCAGTATGTAAATTATTTAAGTATGCTACATCAGACCCTTTTGGCATATGGCACTGCTCCGTTAATAACTTCAAAACACATCTCGGCGGTTTTTCAATTAACTCCAAGCAAAGAGTGTTGTCCGTGAATTCGATGTGAGAGTACTTAATTTCTTCTTGCCTATACTGTATGGTTTAGAAAATTTGATATTTAATAATGCTAAAAAAGGTTGTCAATTTTTTTTAATATCTAGAATAAAAAATTTTAATAAAAATAAATATTGTTAAAATTTGGAGCTTTAGGTCAAGTAATTTATGAAAGAAGGCAACAACAACTTTGTAAAAAGTCAATCACGCAGCCGACTAAACCTGTTTCGGAAATAGCTACATTTCGTCTATTTTTAGTATCACTAATTTGCAATAAACTGACAAACTTTTGAGAGTGTATTTTGTCTTGTTTTGGAAAAAATGAGTTTTTAAAAATGTATTAAAAACTTATTTAATATTATTGCATATAAAATAAGTTTTTTAAAATTTAATTTCTTATTCGTACACAAGAGGAAAAATATGAAGAAGAATATTAAGAGGATAAGAAATTTAAATTTTGAGTTCAATATCTCTTAGACCGTGTGCGTTCAAGTCAAAAACCATTTTATTGTATCTTTTTATAGCATCTTTCACATTTATTTATTAAGCTTTTTAATTTGCGTGAAAAATTACTAGACTTACCGATTCCAACATAAAATTAATCGCTTAATCGAATGCCATTACCAATGTTTGCAAAAATTTAGTTTTTTACCTCGTGCACTCTGTCAAACTTAAAATTCGTATTTTTTAGTTTTTGGTTTTAACCAATGCAACGAACTTAATAGCACTTTGCAATGTGAAAATAAATACCATACACGGAGGCATAATTTAATGAAGATAGTCCACAAAGTTATTTTTAATCGAAACATAAATTTTTTATTAAATAATTTTAATTTTAAAGTAACATAAACCAAACGAAATTTATAAAAAACACAGTACTTAAGAAAGTATTATCAAATAACAGTACTAAAAATAATTCATTGTGGTTATTATTTTAGGAAGCATTATTTACATGGGGGGAGGGTATGACCATCATCCTTGCGTTTTTTTACTCAAATTATACAATTATTATTTAAAAATACAAGTGTCCCTCTTTCTTTGCATATCACTGTATGTATAAGGTGTACAATAGAAAGCACTCTGGAAGGGTTCTTGATAAAGAAGGTCTTCAAAAAGCACACTACATTAAAAATAAGTACTGTCCGAAAATATATTATTAACAAAAGAACATGAATTTATTGGCTGAAGATTCTTTCTGGAAACTGTGTTGAATGCGAGCTCCTATGTTATGCTGGAACGAACTCCTAAGGCTCTGTCAAACCCTCCTCACAGGTACGAAGATTTGAAATTTTTCCCATTTTCTCTTCCACTCCATCCCAAGAAAACGATTTGGTAAGCTCATTTGGAATATAAATGATTTGCAAGTCAAATAATTAAAGAACAATATCAGCTATCAAATCCCAAGAAAACGATTTGGTAAGGTCATTTGGAATATAAATGATTTGCAAGTCAAATAATTAAAGTATGGTGATTAGTTCAGATTCTACATCAATAATATTAAACACGTGCCAAGAACGTTAAACACCCTGTAAATTGAAAATGTTACAATATAGGAGGAAACTGAGTTCAGATTTGAAAACAGGGTTAAACGTGCATATAGAAATAAGAATGGGTTTACCGGATACGAAATTTGTAGACTAGTATTATTTATCTAAACATATCTGAATATATATTTTTTTCGCTACTGTATATAATATATAAAACACTTAACGTAAAATTGAAATGAAACAAATAATTGTCCCTATATTATAATTTTGAAAAAAATTCTCATCAAGACCCCCCTCCCATGGGTAAATCCTGACTACGACCCTGGCATAAAATACTGGCGTTATTTTTCAATTACCTTAAATATTTCTACAAAATTAGATTTGAAATGATTGAAGAAATGCCCACCGAAATCACATTTTTCTAGTAGATCATTCAGTTTTACTAAGATCTGCCACAAAATAATAACAATGAAAAACATAAACGTCATCGCAATAGACCAACAAAAACACCAATACTACCATAAACAACAACGCCAACAACAAACGTAATCACATCATTACTAGTAATCATATTTACAAATTAATCATCATTACAATCATCAACAGAAAAAACAACAATAACAACAATCCAACATCATAAGAATGCAAGAAACAATAATCAAAAAAACCACCACCAATAGGAAAAGTGAAAACAACAAGAAAATATCCTCATAAAACATATGTTTATTTTTAATTCTTTAATAACTTTCATTGAATTGAATATTCTGAAAAATGAAAAAAAAAATTAATTTAAATAATAAAAAATTTCTTATTATAATTTCAAAAAACTATTAGAAAATCTCTTTTTTTGGCGTTTTAAATGATTTTTATTTCAGAAGGAAATGCAGAAACTATTAAACCTAAACAACACATCATAACTCCAAGCGTTCTGCTGTTGATCACATAACATTCAAGTCATTTCGTTCTGCTGCGCTCTTCTCTGTCGACTCAAGCATAACATTGAGTCGGTTTTCTTTTGTTTTTGTTCTGCTCACGCGACGAGTGCTCTCTGTAATGTTACGTTTGTTCTAATTAATCAAGCGCGTTGGAAGCGAATTTCATCTGGGGGGCAGTACAAATGGGGGGGCAGTACAAATGGTGGTGCAAAAAAAGTTCACCAAAATTTCTTCAAAGAAACATGAATGTGAATAAACAAATTTTTTATTTTAATTTAAAATAAAAAAAAAATATAAAAATATATAAAAAATATTAAAATTTCATTATTTTTAAAAGTTCTTCCAATTTCAATATTAGATATCATTCTTTAAAGGATCTTTCATATGGTAATATGAAAATAAAAGAAATAATTGTTGCTTTTATAAAGCAAGACTAGGTATATCTTTACATGGTTTAAATGCAATAAGGTACAAAAAGTTATATCAATTCGTTTCTGTGTCATAGTTGCTCGAAGATACGTCTTAAGTCGTCTTAGTGCACTTAAAAAACGCTCAGATGAAGCTGCTGATGCAGGCACAGTCAAAAACAAAGCAATAAGTTTTTCAACTTAATTTAGTAGTTTTTTTAAAGTATCCGAATTTTTTGCAAATTGGGATACAATGCCACTACAATTTGAAGGTGTTTGGCCAGGCAATTGCTTCAGCAATTTAAGTTGCGCGTGGAGGTCGCTCACATCAAAGACATCTGCATAAAGATCTAGTTTTGTTTTTAGATTTTGTTCAGAAGGCACTTTTCCGTTGAAGGCTTCGATTACAATATTACAGTATTAAGCTACATACTTAAGGGT
Source organism: Dichetophora obliterata (assembly GCA_963920525.1). Taxonomy (NCBI): domain Eukaryota; kingdom Metazoa; phylum Arthropoda; class Insecta; order Diptera; family Sciomyzidae; genus Dichetophora; species Dichetophora obliterata. The sequence goes on from OY986435.1 coordinate 118,434,171, forward strand.
GCTTTTAAACTGAAGTGGTGGGTTTGCAGTAGAAACTCTACATTTTGTTCTATCTTTTTGCAAACACAGAGAAAGAAAATGGTTATTCGCAAGCATGCTTATGAAGAAGAAAGAAAGAAGAGGAAAATATATAATACAAAAATATTATCGTTGTAAAAAAACTGATATTTTTAATAACTTTTGAAGTTTTCTTTTTAAATTGTTTATCTAGCTAAAAAAGTGGGGGCAACTGCCCCCCTTTCCCCCGCTTCCGACGCCAATGTAATTAATGAAAGCCGAACAAAACCAACGCTTGCTCCACAAATCAGTGTTCTGAAATGTATTTCAAGCGCACTCGTGCAGAGGTTTAATATCTACTCGCTTACAAATGGCTAACGGGACCTCAAAAGAGGTTACTCAGCAACTCGTAATCAACACAAAGCTCGGAGGAAAGCACCGCGACACAGAATTTATCATCCTACACGAAGTGGTCGACGATCTGATTCTAGGCTTAGACTTCCTGGTAAAAATGGAAAATATTGCAGTGCGGAAACCATTCGATCACTCTCACAGAAAGCGGGATTGAACGAGAAACAGCATGCTGAACTGATGTACGAGCAGAGGCAATTGGAACAAGTACGGGAGATCCAAAAGAAGTAGCTCTATCCGACGCTCTATCACAACAACCGCAAAAGACATTACTTAAGACGGCAGACGCCTATGTAGAGAACACTCCTGCCTGCAAATAGTTCTCGAAGAGATTAAAAGAAGTCCAACAGAACTCTGAGAAGTATCCAGAATTCATCAAAGAAAATGGTGTGCTATACCGCAATATACCGCCAAACGCAATGACGACGACTGCACCCCGGGAAATGTGTGTCCCTAGTTCTCAGCGAGAACAAGCTCTTAAGGAAAATTACGATGATCCAAGCGCCGGCCACATGGGCATCCGCAAGACCATGTCTTATGTCCGGGAACATGGGCATCGCCAGAATATCAATACTACTGGTCAGAGACATAAGCCGGTATATGCGAAGGTGGACTTCATGTCAGCAATTTAAACCAAATGCAGCGCAGCAGCATCTGCGTAACAAATTACCAGAGCAGTCGCTCTGCATCATCAACGGCCAGCGCAGCAGCATCTGCGTCACCAACTGCCACAGTAGTCGCCACTGCATTAGCAACGGCCATCGCAGCAACATCTGCGTCATAAACTGCCATCGCAGAAGCACCTGCGACACCAACTGCCATCGCAGTAGCACCTGCGTCACCAACTGCCTCCGCAGTGGCAACTACGACACCATAAGAACGCACTGAAATTCAATATCAGTTTAAATCCATTACAACAGAAAAAACAAAATATGAATTCTGTTCATTATTTATAATCATAAAAAAAAGTCAAAGATAAAAATTAATATTCAAAAAATTTAGACATAAATAAAAATACCAAATTAGAAAGAATAAAAAATATAATCAAATTGTAAATAATCAAAATATATGTGTATTATAAAATAAATATTTTATTAGATAAAATACCACCATAATTGGCGATCCTGCTCGATCCTGTATTCAACCCTACTCACAAAAACAAGAGTTTCAATTAATAAAAGGACAAATAACAATCAAAGCCACTACAAAAATAAAACCAACAGAACAAATATATTCTCCCGTTCAAAATCATCTCTTAAAAACTGCCAGGCCCACTACCAACAATTTCGCTTCACATAAAAATATAACTTCCAACAACAATTTTCAAACAAACAACTTTAACAATCGCAACTACCAGAGCTTTAGTCGTTCGTCACAGCCTCAAATTAAATTACAACGCTGTGGGCACAGCACCATTCACACGGCAATTTCTGTGACACAACAATACGTGAACCCGCGCCAACATCATCATCAAATAACGCCGTTTGTCTACGGAAGCACAATCCGCTACCAGCTACCAAACAACAACAACTTAACGTTAAAAACAAACTGCAAGATAAGTTTATATATTATTTATTACTATTATTATTATTATTATTATTATTAACTTTATAATTTAAGTTTTAATTTTAAACTTAAATATTAACTCAACTTAATAAATTTTTATTCCTAATCTTAAAAATCTTTAAAAAATTATAACTTATAAATCAAATGTTTTTAATCAATAAATTAGTTTGTTATTGAATCACATTTCCTACTTTATAATACTAATTAACAGCCTACATCTGTAAACTACTCTCCAATTGAATAACTTTACTATGTTAATATTTTTCAAATAGTATTAGCTAGGCCTTATACTAGAAATATTCCCTTAATTGATATTAACATTCCCGCTTCTGAAGAGAACACAAACATTTCTCTAACATCTCCTTCTAATACATCGACACCAATACATCACTCACGAGATCAAAACACATTGGAAAACAACGCCATATCTTTTAAAAATCAAACCACACATATCCCTCATACACCTATTACATCATACATCATTACTCATACATCAAACCCATACTAACTTACCAATATTCTGGATTGAATGTCCCGAAGCTTGGTTTTTCAAGCAGAAGTACAATTCGCTTGATTAATACAAAAGTATTAATTCATTTTTTTGAATTGTATGGCTGCTAATCATATGACATTTCAAAGCAGTAGGCTATTTATAGATCACCGCCATCAACTCTACCAAGGTTGCCATCTGTTCTAGTTGCTTCTTTTATTTATTTTAATATTCATTGGTGTTCGACAGCTTGTCGAAATGCACCATAGAAATGAAAAGAGTTTTTGTCTTCGCCAGAAGTAGTGTTCTAACTGAAAGGTGGCTATTTTTACAACCACATGTTCAATTACACATGACTAACTGAAATCGATCAAATATAAGATAACTTAATTAATTTGACATTAATTAAATTTATTTGGCCGTGCTCCGCCATAATTAGTTAATTAGTTTTATGATCTATTAAATTATTACATGAATTAAATTGAATGGCTCATCAATTTGGTTCAAAACGCTTTAAAATTGACTTAGGTTTTCGTCGCGATTTCGAATTTCCACTTTTATTAGCTAATATTTCAACCCCTATTATTGTAGCTAATTTTTTAGAAAAATTCGGAATCATAATTGATATCAGATTTAAACAAATAATTGATTTAACAACCAAATTAAAAGTAAATGGTACATCTGGCTTTTGCGATATTTATTCTCTCAAATTACCTCTTCATGAAAACAAATTTTCCACCCTTCTTAAAGAATTTCCTTCTCTCACCTCCGAACCAGACTACACCAAACCAGTGAAGCACAGTACGGTTCATAGGATAGAAACAAAGGGAGGTTTTTCCATTTACAAAACCTCGTCGTCTAGATCCAATCAAAATGAAAATAGCTAAAACTGAGTTTGAATATTTTGTAAAAGTCGGAATTTGCAGACATTCTAATTCTCCTATTGCATCTGCCCTTGTCCTAAAAAAGAACAAAATGATTGGCGACCATGTGAAGATTATAGAATGCTTAATTGTATTACCGTACCCAACCGTTATCCTCTTCCACACATACATGACCTAAGTATCGAACTTAAAAATAAGACCATATTTTCGAAAATTGATCTTGTTTGTGCGTACCACCAGATATGTGCAATAACCACTTCATTCGTAATGTTTCCATTTTTACGCATGCCATTCGGATTAAGTTTCCAAAGTTTCATCAACGAAGTATTTTTTAGGTTAGATTTTGTGTTTGCATACGTGGATGGCATTTTAATTGAAAGTAAAAATGAAAATCTACATTTAGAACATTTAAAAATAATTTTTTATCAACTACAACAATATGGACTCAACATCAAACCCTCAAAATGTATTTTCGGTGTACATTCACTAGATTTTCTTAGCTATGAAATTTCTTCTAATGGAATACAACCATCTAAAGATAGAATTAATTTAATTACAAATTTCGACAGACCAAACTCTATTAATAAACTTAAAAACTTTATTGGAATGGTTAATTATTACCATCGTTACATTCCGATGGTAGCTGCAGAACTAAGTTCTTTGTAAGTAATGTAAAACCAAACCAAATTAAATTGGACTGAAAAATCAATAACTTCATTTGAGAAAGTTTGATCTCTTTTTGCCAAAAACACACTTTTCACACATTTTAATAAATATGCAAAATTATCTCTAGCAGTTGATGCATCAAACGTTCTTATTGGAGCTGTTCTACAACAATCCACAAGAGATAGTTGGAACCTTTATCATATTTTTCCCAAAAACTTAGTCCCACCGAAATCAAATATTAAATTTTCGATAGAGAACTTTAAGGAATTTACCGCGCCGTCAAACATTTTAGACATTTTTTAGACTGAAGACAATTTATTATATACACTGATCACAAACCATTGACATTTATTATAAATTCAAAAACTGACAGATTACCCCGACAAACACGACACTTAGAATACATAGCTCAATCAAAAATAAAATTCATGAAAGAGACATAAGATCAAAATAACTTAAACCAAGTACAAAACCACCTTTGATTTGCTGATTATAACAACCCAAATAGATTTTCATCCTCTCCTAGAAAATAAAATAAAATGCTTGCAAAAAAGTGCCACAACATAAAAACAACTTCAGATAAGTACAAAAGCGGTTTTGATTTATTGTAGTAGTGAGTTAGTTTTTGTACAATTTATTGAACAAAAATTCTATCAATAGAAATGTTACTCCTTTCATTTTAGAAAATAATTGTGTATGTGTTGCAATCGAGTCTTGAAAATAAAGCTCTTCTTCAAGCTTCAATAAATTGCTGCCGGTTTTTGGTGCCAAGATTAACATCTATATTACAAGTTATCTGTGTATCCAGGTAGCATTGACAATTGCTTATTTTCTCTTCTACAAAGAAACAATCTCTTGTAAATAATTATTAAAAAATTAATATTTAAAGTTACAACTTAAATTTTATTTATTTTTTTTTAAATAAATTTACAACTTTTCTGGCGTTAAGGGTAACAACACATTCGGAGAAAGACATCGCTCACTAAGGTATCGCTACTATAACAGTTCACATCAGTTGACTCCACTTAATGTACGCGGATGTTGTCTCACTTTTTACAAATATACCAATCCATCTTGGTATAAAGAACATAATGACAAAATGGGAAATCATAACAAAACACACCAAAATACCCAAAGGACGATTTTTGGAGATACTATATTTCTGCTTACTACTTTAAATACGAGGACAGACACTACAGTCAAACATTTGGAATGCCCATGGGAAACCCCCTTTCCCCCACGATAGCAGACATTGTACTGGACTGCCTACTTGACACTACAAACGAGAATTTAAAAAAAGAAAAAATTCGCATAAAGGGCCTATGCAAGTTGATGACATTTTCGCGATAATAAAACCACACCACACCGAAAAAATACTGAGCACACGCAACAAGTATCACAAAAATGTACAATTTACATTTAGAATACATAGCTCAATTCACAAACAATATAAAATACATTTCTGGAAAACAAAACATAGTTGCAAACACACTTTCTCGCGTTCTAGAAATTGAAGCGATATCTTCACAAGATATAAGTTATCAAACACTACATACAGAACAACAAACAGACGAGACTCTTCAACTTCTTATTAAATCTCCAAATTCTAAATGCAATCTAAAAGAACTTACGATTCCTATTTTAAATATTAAAATTTGGTGTGACATTTCTAGTCACTCTACACGACCCTTCGTTCTAACTTCCATACGAAAGAGTATATTTGACAAAATTCATTCATTATATTAATACAATCAAAATACTTTTGGCCTAATATGCGACAAAAAATAAATGATTGGTCATCAAGATGTAACGGGTGTTTTTTATAGAGTGATACAGGTTTGAGTTGGCATCACTGCTTTATTTGACCACCCATTTAACAGCTGATAGTTGCTTTTTGTTTAGTTTGCTTAGACATTTTATTATATCAACTTACACCAGAGCAACGCGTGTAAACTATGGAAGTTTTTAATCAAAATAATGGTTCTGTTCGTCAAACTTATCGTGCACTTCGTCCATTTTATGGCGTACATATTCGTCCTTCAGAGCTGCTAATTCGAAGAACAATAGATTGTTTTTGGACCACATTTACTGTTACTGATAATGTGCATCTCGTGAGACGCTGAACAGTGCGCACTCAAGAATCTGTAGCCACTGTACAGGAAAGCATTGAAGATGATCCTTATCAATCAATTCGTCGCCGTACTCAGCAACTTGGGTTGTGTCCTTCCACTTTATGGAAGATTTAGCAAAAAGATCTTGGCTTAAATCCTTTCAAGATTCAACTTGTGCAGGAATTAAAGCCAAACGACCATCGTATGCGCTGCCAATTCGGCGAATAGGCTGAAGCACAAATTGATATTGATTTTGAATTTCCATGGAAAATTTTATTTTCCGATGAAGCCCATTTTTGGTTGAATGGGTACGTAAATAAACAGAATTTGTCGTATTTGGAGTGAGGAGAATCCACAAGCTTTTGTCGAAACAACATTACATCCACAGAAAATTACTGTTTGGTGCGCTTTATGGGCTGGCGGAGTCATTGGCCCATATGTCTTCAAAAACGACGATGGTCAAATGTTTCTGTCAATGGTGAACGGTATGGGCACATGATTCGAAGTTTTTTCGTACCTCAATAAGCTGGCATTAATCCTGCTGGTATGTGGTTTCAACAGGACGGAGCCACATGCCACATAGCTGGCGCTACAATTGATTTACTCAAGGAAACTTTTGACGAAAAAATAATTTCACGAAATGGCCCAATTAATTGGCCCCCAAGATCGTGTGATTTAACCTTATTGGATTATTTTCTTTGGGGTTATGTAAAGTCACTTGTCTACGTCAATAAACCACAAACAATTGAACACCTGAAAATCAACATTCGAAGAGTTATAGGCGAGATACGGCCGCAAATGCTGCGAAAAGTTTGTGAAAACTGGTATTCCAGATTGCGAAATGTGCGCGCCAGCCGTGGCGGCCACATGGCCGAAATCATATTTAAACATTAATGACATAAAATTTTCTATCCAATAAAGTCCATTTCATTGATATTAAAAATATATTATTATGTTTTATTATGATTTAAACTTGTATCACTCTATAAAAAACACCTTTTATTAACTGTAAGAAATCCAAAATTAATGTATGTATACACAATGTTTTATTTCGGTCACTTCTGACGTTCCTCAGGGCAGTCATCTTGGACCGGTTTTGTTTTTACTATTCATTAATGATTTTCCTTCGGTAATAAAACACTGTAACGTCTGTACGCTGACGACGTGAAACTTTTTCTTTGTTACAAAACACCCGAAGAACGACATCTTTTACAATCTGATCTAAATAGACTTGTGGACTGGTGTAGCTTAGATAAATTAAATCTCAACTTAAAAATATGTAAGCAAATGACATTCTCGCGAAGATCTGCTAATAACATAAATTACACTTTAAATGACACTTACTTAGAAATAGTTTGCAGTTTTCTCGATCTTGGTGTTATTATGGATTCAAAACTTCGCTTCAATGGTGATAAATAAGGCAAGAGGAATCCTTGGTTTCATTAAGAGATGGGCTAAAGAATTCAGTGATCCCTTTACTACTAAATTATTATATACCTCTCTCGTAAGGCCAATTCTTAAATATGGATCAGTTATATGGAACCCACAATATAATGTCTACATCGACGCCATAGAATCCGTTCAAAAACAGTTTTTGCTTTTTGCTTTACGTCATAGTCGTTGGAACCCAATATTATGCTTCCATCCATATGGTGCTAAGGGAAGGTAGTAAAATAATTTTTAGGCGTATTTCATACGATGAAAGCATAATATGGGGAACGACTATGACGTAAAGCAAAAAGTAAAAACTTTTTTTGAACGGATTCTATGGCGTCGATGTAGACATTATATTTAATTTTTCCGACGTTTCGAAGGTTTCTTTCCTTCTTTTTCAGGGGATTTACATCCTTCCTTCCTCTTGCACATTGAAAATATAATATGTATTCTTGTGTTTACAGTGTTTAACAAAATATATAATCCCCTGAAAAAGAAGGAAAGAAACCTTCGAAACGTCGGAAAAATTAAATATAATGTCTACATCGACGCCATAGAATCCGTTCAAAAAAGTTTTTACTTTTTGCTTTACGTCATAGTCGTTCCCAATATTATGCTTTCATCATATGAAATACGCCTTAAAACTATTTTACTACCTTCCCTTAGCACCATTTTCCTTTGAAAATGGAAGCACTGCTCGAAGATAGAAAAACGTACAAAACAATAAGAACCGACCCTAAGTCAAAACTTCAAAAACAAAATAATAACATTGTCAACGAACTACACAAAAAGAATTGCATAAATTTTTACCAAAAAACAAAACTTTACTGCTCAGCAGCACAAGCACCTAGGATTTATGGACTCCCGAAAATCCATAAAGAAGGACTACCGCTGAGATCTATTTCATCGTCGACCAACGTACCCTGCTATATGCTATCAAAGCACATTGGACAAATATTAAACAACATTTTATCTGACAGATACAACATAAAAAACTCATTAAAACTAAAAGAAAAGCCGAAAGATTTAATTTTGGACGAAGACGAAATATTAGTTTCTTTCGAAGTTATATCGTTATTTACAAATATACCAGCAAGCAATGGACGACAATAGAGAATCACACAAAAATACCAAAAAAATATTTTTGGAAATTCTGGACTTCTGCTTAAACAAAAATAACTATTTCAAGTATGACAACATAATATTCAACCAGATATTTCGAATGCCTTTGGGAAGCCTTTTATCGCCGTTAATTGCTGATATCATACTTGACAATCTGCTTGACAATGCCATAGAGAACTTAACAAAGAAAGACATTCACATTAAATTGATAGTAAAATATGTAGATGATATGTTGGCAATCATAAAGAAAAAAGACCAAGACATTATTCTTAAAACATTGAATAATTTCCACGACAAATTACAGTTTACGATAGAAACTGAAGAAAACCGTAGTCTACCATTTTTGGATACTAGATTGCACAGAATTGACAATAAAATAATTTTTAACTGGTATGCCAAGCCAACAGCCTCAGGAAGAATGATGAATTTCTTATCCACGCAACCAACTTCACAAAAATTTAACATGGCAAATAATTTCATCAGTAAAGTACTCACTTTTAGCGATACTCAATTTAGAAATAGTAATATAAACAAAATAAGAACTATACTCAAATCAAACATTTTCCCAATCAAAATAATCAACAATATAATAAACAAAAATTTAAACCAAGACTAAAATAAAAATAATAAACAAATTTTGGAATTATCTGGCAACCCTTTCAAGTTTTTCGGCATAACGTATTTTCCTAACTTAACGAACAGCAAGAACCTGCACAAAACAATAAAACAAAAAGACATAAAATTCGCTCACAAGGCGAACAAAACTCTTCACAATATATTTACTAACACGAAGTCACGAATAGACAAAGAACAACAACACAATGTCGTTTATGAAATAAAATGCAACGGAAAAGAGGGAGAAAAATGCGATCTCGTATACATTGGAACGACAAAAAGAGCACTTGGGGTAAGAATCAACGAACACAAAGCAGATGTAAAGAGAGAAAAACAGACAAGAGGATTATCATACAACATTATGGAAAGTGAACACCAAGCAGACTTTGGCGAAGTTAAATTTGTAGACAGAGAACAAAAAGAAACAAGACGCTAAATATTTGAAAGTTTACGAATACAAGAAAAGTCAACAAAAACAATGAACCACCAAGAAGACAAAGACAAAATCTGTTCCAGCTACATGTTGATTTTAGAACAAAATCAGCTGCAATATATGTTTATTTTATTGCTTAGTAACCCTCCTAATAATTCAGTTTAATTGTTTGTGCCAAATGTTTAAATTAAGTTCGATTTGTTATGTAAATTCGATTTGTTATGCAAATAATGCTAAATTAAATGTGAGTTTCTTGTTAAATATTGTTAGAAAAAATTTAAAATATAATATGTATTCTTGTGTTTACAGTGTTTAATAAAATGTATAATCCCCTGAAGAAGAAGGAGAAACCTTCGAAACGTCGGGAAAAATAAATATTATTAAAGTTTTTTAATTTAATGAATATTTAAAAAATCAAATTGACCAGAAGAGCCCAAGCACAATAAATATGCAAATTTTAAACAAATAATGAACAACTAATTATTTACCGAATAAAAACCGAATATAAACAGGGATCATGCTCTTTAAAAATTAAGAGAACATTTTTCCCACATCCGTTAAAAAATTGTTCATCATAGCAATGATAAAAGTCAGGTTAAAAAATCGCTTAGTACTTGTGAATATGTTTTTGTAAAAATTAGTCTTTTGTCTGGACTTCAACAACCATTGGAAGGTCCTTTTAAAATAATTATAATTTAATAATTTATAATTTTATAATTTTATAATATAATAATTTATAATTTTATAATTTAAAATAATAAAAAGTTTATAATAATACGGTAACACAATAAAATCTATTTTTATTAATCACCTCAAACCAGCATACATTAATTTAAAAACAGGAATACAATTCCACTTCTTCAAATAATTATTTTAAAAAGAAAGTAACTTTTAATATTACATAAATGGAGGGGGAGTATTTCTGGTGTCAACAAATTGTCAAAATATTTACTTGTTTTATTTTTGTACTTTACGTTTAATTCGGTTCATTATTTATAATCATAAAAAAAGTCAAAGATAAAAAATTATATTCAAAACACTTAGATATAAATAAAAATATCAAATAAGAAAGAATATAAAATATATAATCAACATCTAAATAATCAAAACATATGTGAATGAAATAAAAACAAAATAAATAGTTTATAACATAAAATACCACCAAAACCTGATTACAGCTCTCCCGTAAGGGGTAATCACAACGGTACTCGATTTTATACAGAAACCTTCAAGCAATTAATACGAGAACTTGACGGAGTGATGGGAGATAGGAAGCCTTCCCAATACTATAAGTCACTATTGCTACTAGCTGTTTCTGCGGTTGAACCAGACTATCTTCAGAAACTATGGCTCAGGAAACTTCCAAAAGCACGTAACATAGCTTTGGCCGGGTCGAGCCATGAAGAGCTAGAGGAACTTCTGAAAATGTCCGACAAGCTATGGGAAGTCATGAATGAAAATGAAGTTTCAGTTTTACAAACAATCCAAAGTTTCAATGTCAATGAATTAGCAAGTATGGTACAAAAGTTAACGACATCTAACACAAATACATTAACTGCTTTAAACAAATTGTCAACAGAAGTTAAGGCCCTCAAGTCACAAACCAATTTCAAATCACAGTCACCAGCGAGACATAAGTCAAGCTCAAGACAAAAATCATGGACACTGATTATGCCTAAGCCATTACAAATTCGGTAGAGATGCACGTAGATGTGAACAACGATTTACATATGTTCAAACGCCAACACAACACAACACAACAAACTAAATTACTCCATTGTCGCGACGACTGACAATGGACCTGTCACGTCGCAAAGTGTGGCATTTCATACAAGTTAGACGGCGGAAATTCTTTTATGATTTTAAACGATAAGTATGCAAAAACAAGCAAAAAATATACAGCAAGTGGGGATCTATTTTGACCCCCTGAGGAGTTATTGGTTATTTATTATTTTTCGGAGGTTGTTTCACTTCGTAGAACTTTTAAAATAGTAGAGCTTAGTAAAACTTTTTAAAATAGCTTTTAAAAAAGATAATTTTATGACCTTTCTAATGATATGGAACATTAGTAGAGATTTGTTCCTTAAATAAATTTTTTGCGGTCAAACCGGCAAGTTGAGATGTACAATTTTTAAGTTTAAACAAAATTTTTCAAAAAAATACTCTATAAATTATAATTTCTCAAAAAATTTACTTAAGAATTGAAATCGTTTTTTATTTTACTTCAATTTTTCATAAAATAAAAATAATAAAATATAGCCTCTTGAACTTAATTTAAAATTCAATGCAACTTTAGTAATATATAAAGCTAAGCTTCAGTCTTTTTGCTCTTGTATTATTAATCCATTTTTTCTGGTTCGTAATCTCTGGGGTAAAAACTTTATGTTTTCTCGAAGGCTTTTTCCGGTATGAATTTATTAATGTGTCTGAAGAAATCAACAACATATTGAAAAGATATCTATTTTCAAGAACCCTTGATGATTTCTGCGTATTGCACGTACGAAAACGTATGCAATATTTATTACGGTCTTCCTGAGCCTCCTCCGATAGTTTACAAATAGGTACAACACATTGTTTTATAATTTCTTTAAGAAATAAAAATAAGAATTTTGCCGACACTAACTGGCATACAATACCAGCCGTATAAATTTAAATATAATTTCCTGGTTTCTTCTAGAAAATTCTCTCAGCTTACCTGCTGGTATATTAATTTCATTTCCTGACGATATACAAATTAGTATAATTAAAGTTTTTAATTCCCGTTATAACAGCTGATTTCTCGGTTTTTAAAAAAATGTTTTTGCTGTATTTCCATCATAGGTTGTTCCACAACCTGGTTTGCATAATTCAATTAATATACCCACTTCTTTTTTGAAACGTGATTAAATGATTTTTTTTTCTATGACCAACGTATTGACCATTTTCTGACATCCAAACGATATGCTATGTGCAAAAGGCATTCAAACGTTTTGATCCAGGCATGCAATGTTGGCAAGCCACATCGATAAAATTCAACTTTTGGCATTTTTGAAAGTGTTACATTATTCATCTCACTCGGCTTAGCTCCACATATGTAGCACGATTGCGTTGACTTTACAAATGTTAAATAATTTGATATTTTTCCATTAATTATTGTAAGAAGGAAGCTTGTTTTTACAGTAACATTCTTAGAAGCCGCTGATAAAGTTAGCGATGTTAAAGTGGCGATTTGGCTTTCTACATCATTAAATTCTGTCACGGAAAGGTCCTTTCAATTGTCATCAATTATGTTCAGAACTTTGTTAATGAAGTTTTTAGCTGTGTTGATAATTGTCTTTTTTGGGTGTTTTGAATGGAAATTTATAAGATGCTATTGGTTTTTGACACCAATCTGTTTTTATTGTAGTGTTGTTCCTTATTATTTTCGCGTCTTGTCCATAGTAGTTGTACAAAGTTTTCGTTTGAATCATTTTCTATATAAAATTGTATCAGAACAAAACATAAAATTAATAGGTATTCATCAGTACTGGATTAATTTTGAAATCGCTGTTTATATCTGCTTTAACCTGAGCTTCCATCTCCGCCCCATTTGCAAACAAGGACTAACGTGCTACCGTCAGCAAAGTGCATCTAGTGCATCTCTGCCAGCCAAGACACTTTTGGACTTGATGCTAGCGGAGCGCATGGATTTGATCGCCGCTTGACTGTCAACGAAAATGTTGATGTTAGAGTGTTGTGTGTCCATGCTGAGGGCTATCTCAGCAGCCTTCCTTATGGCAAATATTTCCGCCTGGAAGATACTGCAGTGGTTCGGCAGTTTATATGGCTGCCTTATATTAGGCTCTGCGCAATACACCGCCGCACCTACCCCCGTAGGCATTTTGGAGCCGTCGGTAAATATATTGACTGCCTGCTGTGCTTGTTCTATACCTTTGCACCAGTCGTTTGGTCCCATAAGAGTTCGTACTTTGGAATTGACTATTGTGCGAGGTACCATGTAGTCCGTGCTACTAAGTAGATCCTTTCCGATTGTACAATGTCCAAAATTTTGAATGTGCACGTTGCCTGCTGCCGTAAGGCGTTGTGCCGTTTTTCCGGCTATTAGGTTTGCGTGTATGTCCAGGGGGTCCATACTTAGAATCGTTTCAAGCGCTTTAGTTGGAGTTGACTTCAGTGCCCCCGTGATGCATAGCGCTGCCTGCCGCTGAGTTATCTCCAAATGCTTGAGGAATGTTGATTTGTTCACAGCCGGCCACCACACAATAATCCCGTAGAGTAGAATAGGACGCACTACCGTTACATAGATCCAGTGCATCAGAAAGGGTGAGAGACCCCAAGTACTGCCTTGCATCTTTTTGGATGTGTATAGTGCAATGGTGGATTTCTTCACCCTTTCTTCCACGTTGGTTTTCCATGACAGCTTGCTGTCCAGGACGACTCCTAGATATTTTGTGTGAGTTTTCGGTATGAGACGTATATCGTTCAATTTCGGTGGTATCCACTGTGGTATCTTGTACCTTTTCGTGAACAGAACCAGATCCGTTTTCTCTGCGTTAATACTAAGACCGACTGAATTTGCCCATCTAAGTACATCTTTGAGTGTGCTCTCCATTATGGAGCTTACTGTTGATAGACATTTCCCTACTATAATAATGCTTATGTCGTCTGCATAGGCAGTTATCCTCGGGGCTCTACCTGCGAACTTTTAGAGTAGTTCATTAACTACAAGATTCCATAGTAGTGGCGAGAGGACCCCTCCCTGGGGTGTCACACTGTGAGCTTCCCTTACCATGGATTTAGTGCCCCACTCAGCCCGCACCTTTCTGCAGCTTAGCAACTTGTCTAACCAAAGGTTTATTGCCGGTGGTGCCTCTATTCCACGTAATCCACTAAGGATTGCGGTGGTTGATACATTGTTGAATGCACCAGAGATATCTAGAAACGCCCCGAGTGCGTATTCCTTGTGATGGAGGGCTTTTTCTATGGTTACTACTAGGGAATGTAGTGCCGTTTCAACCGATTTCTTTTTCGTGTACGCGTGCTGGTTGGTTAATAACTAGATTGAATTGTTTCTTAGGTGCAAGTCAATCAGTTTCTCGAGCGTTTTGAGTACGAAGGAGGTCAGACTTATTGGCCTGTAGTCCTTCGGACATGGACGGCTGCCCTTACCTGCCTTCGGTAAGAATACAACCCTCGCTGTCCTCCAAGCCACAGGTACATAGTTTAGCCTGATGCATCCGTTAAATATATTCTTCAGCCATGGGACGACTCGCGATTCTAGCAGTGCTAGGAGCTTCAGTACAGCCAGGAAAATGCGCCTTTAACAGCACCTCGAGGGATTCCTGACTGCTCTCCGTCCACTGGCCATTGTCTTTGCGTAGCTGGCTCTGAATGGAGGGCTGCTTTGAGAGTAGCTTCCTGAGCCTTGCTGTGTCCGCAGTTTTTTCTATGTTTGAGCAGAAGTTCTTCCACGAGTGTCTTTTTGCTCTGCGTACGTTTGTTTTAAAAAGTTTGAGCCTACATTTGTATTCCCCCCAAATTTCCTCTTGGTCAGCTATTTTAGCTAGTTTAAAGAAATCTTTTAGGTCGCGTCTTTGCTCTGTAAGATTCGGATTCCACCATGGTGGTCTGATCTTACGCTTTGTTCGCGTGGGCTTACAAGAGGCATGATAGGCCTTGAGAAGATGGGCCGAGAGAATCTTCAGTGACCTTTCAATGCCCTCTTCCGTATTAATTTGTTTAGTAGCTGGTAATTTGGTCTCAATGATACTTCTGAAGCGGTTCCAGTTCGTGTTTCTGGGGCTTCTAAAGATCTTTTGAGCTGGAGTGTAGTTAAAGCTTATACTAAAGCTAATATAATTGTGGTCCGAGAAGGAGGGCTGTGCTAGCACCCTCCAATTTGTGACCAGAGTGTTGTTGTCTGAGGATAGTGTTAGGTCTAACACGTTCGACGAGGTGGGGCCTACATACGTGGGTTCCTCGCCGATGTTAGCTACACTAAGGTTATATTGTAGAATAAAGTTAAGTAGGGACTCACCTCGATCGTTGATGTCTGGGCTGCTCCATACTGGGTGGTGGGCATTGGCATCTGCTCCGATGACCACTGCTTGGTTCTTCCCGCTGGCGACTGCTACCATTCTTTGTAGCTCGTCTGGTGGTGCGTCGACGTCATGCGCCATGTAGCAAGAGGCGACCAGGATCGGCTCGTCCGCGTCGCCCTCTAGCGCCACAACAGTGAGATCGTCAGTGCTGTAATGAGACATTAGATAAGTATAGATGCCTTTCCTTATAAGGATGGCTGTTCTTGTTCTACTTACTGTTGTTGCGAAAAACGTATCAAAGTTTTGTGACTTTAGGCCAGATACCGCGTTGCCCGAGGCAATCCACGGCTCCTGTACTAAAGCCGCATCGTAGCCTCCTTCCTCCAATACGAGAAGGAGTTCTGCGCTGGCGGTTTCGCATTTATGCAGGTTTATTTGAAGGACCTTCAACTCCATTAGGCTGAAGGTTCCTTTACGGGGTCAACTTTTGTTGGTGTGCCTCCGTCACCCGCATCTACCAGACTGAGTCCTTGGGCAGCGTCGGTCACGGCTTCTAGGCCGAGGTCTTTTTCCACCTCTCCGGACTCTAGTGTGTTGCTGTTGTTGTCCTTGGGGTGGCGCTTTTTGAGGCGCAGATAAACACTACTAACGCCCCACGCCATCTTCCCGTAACGCGCGTAGAGGATATCCTCTGCCTCCTTGTTGATTTGGAGGATGTAGTGCTGCCCCCCGCTACTATCAGGTAGCGGATCAGCAACCTTCAACACCCTCCAATCAGCTGTTGGCACGTCTGGATTTTGCTTCTGTAGAAGTTTCAGTGCGGACTCCTGCGGCACTACTCTCGGGAAGAGTACCTTCGCTTTTGGCAGGGACGGGATACTAGTCCTGTTCACTACTTCCAGTTGGGCACCCTCCCATAGGCCTTGGAGTGTCGGGGTTACTGCTTTCACCCAGTGCAGAGTTGGATCGTCGTTGCACTTTAGGATCTTAACCCCATTGAGCCAGCCTGCTCCATCGAATGTGGGCATGGGAGCGTCAGGTTGGGCTTCCAACCTCGCGAACATCACCTCGAGAAGCTTCATCTCTACGGATTTCCATCTCTCAAGGGTCATTTTGCCTAGGGGATCACTCCGGTCGATCAGTGCCACGATCAGGTGTCGTTTAGTCACGTCACTGGCCTTGGTTCTTACCTCCTGTTTAGGCTGCGGGATTGTGTTTGTATTCGGTTTCTGCTTCTGTCGTTTGCTTGCTGGAGCTCCGACTTTCGCACTTTCCACCGATCTTTGGCGTTTTTGAGCAGCCTGCTCTTCTACTTTGTTCGCGAACTGCGAAGTCGTAGGTGCAAAGCTTGGTCTGCTCGCGAAGTGTAAGCGACCCTCTTCCATCTTTAGCTTAGCCCAGGCGAGCGACTCCTTCTCTTTGGAAGAGAGATCAATCTTGCCTGACAGCCGGCTGCAGATTTTAAGGGCCGCTTTGTAGTTGGCCTTGGCCTTCAACCCCTCCTTTGACTTGGTCTATACATTAACTATGATAACATTAACCTGCTATTGTTATTAGTTTGCTTATTTTTCGCTCATTTCTTTAAAGTTAAATAATATTACATGAATTAAATTGCGAGCTTTACATCAAGTAAGTTTTTAAGAAGGCAACAACAAGAACTCTGTATAGAGTCGATCACTTAGTTTTTCTGCCGTCTAAACAGGCCAAACGCCACACTGTGCGTCGTCTCTTTATTTACGACCCGACAAACAAATTTAACTTTTTAATGGACAGCGGAGCAGGAGTATAAGTACTTCCATCCACCAAATTCAAAATTTCAAAACAAAAATCTGATCTCACTTTAACACCGGTCAATGGCACTTCCATTTCGACTTTCGGGAAAAATTTACTTAAACTAGACTTCAAATTATGACGGGAATTGCCCTTTACATTCATCACTGCGGACATTTCCAAACCAATTTTAGGCGCAAACTTTTCAAGAAAACACTTAAAAATAAACACTTGTTTTAATTTTAAATATTTATTTGTTGATCGATACTTCGACTAAAATTATCAGTCACCATCAGGACATACATAGACAAAAAATATAGAAACTTTTATCACAACACTTAAACATTATATTATTACAATAAAAAAATATAGAAAACAATTAAAATTAAACATCAAAAATAATTACCAGTAACACTAAACAAAAAGGTACATGTTTAAAAGAAATTCATTCGTCAACTAATATTTTGTCTTATTAAATGTTTGTAAATATGAGCGCAGTTATCAGTGTCAGTTTTGTTGATAATTTGTAGCATGGGTGTGTTGATAATTTGTAGCATCTCTATTAGGGGTGTTCTTATTTTGAAATATCGGATTTTTATAAACCGCCGGGCAGATTCTTGTTCCTTTTATATTAAAATGGTGAATAAAACAAATCTGGAGTAAATCCGATATGTTTTAGTGGACCCGGAAACGACATCAAATATTGGAATTTTTCAAATATAAAATGTGGCACGTTACCCCAAATGAGGTATGTGAAATATCAATTATAAGCCAAAATAAATGTTTTCTGTTATGCAAAAAGTCCACTCCATAAAATAGACCTTTTTAAAGTTAAAAAATATAGGTGGCTAACCTAAACCGCAATCCACTTTATCACTCTACCAACTATAGTAGTTATTATTGAAGCTTTAAAAGTATATGCGATTCGAAAAAGAATGTATTGTTTAGAACACTACTGTTTGCGTAGACTTTTCCTGGAAATTATCTATTTCTCAACGAGAGACGCTGATGATCAGGCGCGGATCCAGAGGGGGTCAGGGGGTTCATAACCCTCCCCCCGCAAAAAAACAGCCCAGTTTGCTTTGATTATTTGGTTAGTTTTTTTATTTTTGATTTTTTTTTCAATCCTGCGACCCCCTCCCCCTCAAAAAAATAGATCAGCCCCTGCTGGTGATAACGGGTGTTGGAGATTTATTTTATTTATTTATAATATTTTTAATTATTTTACTAATTTTATTTTATTTCATTAATTTTATTTTATTTACGGTAGTATTTACCATCATTTTCATTTATTTAAGTATTTTATCTTAAAACTGTAAAATAAGGAATCACCCTAACATAGAAATATATTGTTCTACGACACCACAACAACAACATCATGTAATGATGTTTCTTGTCGTTTGGCTCCAACAGTCACCGGTTCGATAATGCTGTTGTTGTTGTTTTGTCTCATCATTCGTCGGTCCCAACTATCGTTTGGTTTGTCTCGATCAGTTGCCGGTCCGCTACTACTGTTATTGTTGTTGTTTTGGTTCATCAGTTGGCGGTCCCAACTGGCGTTTCGTTGTCTTGTCAGTCGCTGCATCTGTCGTACATATGCATGCACTGGCATTTCCTAACATTATCAGGAAAACGGCAAATGTCATTGTTGAAAAATCCGTAGTTCAGTTGATTTTTTCATTTGTAATGTGAGTGTTGATCGGAGTGTAATGAGTTCTAAACAGTGAAATTAATTAATTTGTAATTCAAGTGGTGTTTTCAGTATACATGTATAACAATTAATATGTCCAAAATATCATCGAAATCTACTACTGAAGAAGCACCAAGCACTTCAATCGTTACAACACGTAAATCCATTGAAAATTTACAGAAAATCGACTTAATAGGGAATGTTTCTCACCAAATTACTGGCGCAAAGCTTCCGTCAAATCGTCAGGTCTTGCAAGTCCTATTCTACAATATGCGTTTTGTAAATCTTTCAGCAAAGCTAAGTGCAAAATTGGCAATCGATGCAGTTCAAATATTTTGGCATCAAGCACGTATACCGTGCTTGAGAAGGGCATAAGTGTATTGAAAAATTACTAAAATTATATGAAAAGTGGAAAAATTTTCAAAAAACAATCTCTGGGAAAAGATCAAATGCCCAAAAACAAGCCGTTGAAACATTTGTTGAACATCTGGATGAGTTATTTGATATTGCCGCCGCCGATGCACTAGTCCAAATTGTTATTGTGGAAGATAGGCAGTTTCTAGAAATGCAAAGACAAAAAGGACGCCCTGGTTGCATGGCTGGCGTGGATATGGCTTTATGGGACCGAGAAAGAAAAGCACAGGAACGAAAAGATAAAAAAGCTGCGCGAAAAAGGAAGTACGAAGAAGAAAAATCGAGTCAAGCAGGTATGTTTTGTATATTAATACATTTTAGATTTGACCGTCCAGTTTTCTATAGACGTTTCTCAACTTATGGAGTGGTCTGATGAAGATAGTGTTGTCAACTTACCGGTTAACGACACATCTATTGACAAGGAAAACCTAAGCTCAAACTCTGTGTTAGGCCAAAAACGGGGTCGCAAAAGTTTTATTACAGCTCGGTTAGTAGCAGCGCTAGACAATGCCAAAGTGTCTGATGGAATGGCAGTTCACATCCTTATAGCAGCAGCAAAGGCATTAGGACATCATGTAGAGGACCTTGTCATTAATCGTTCAACTATTCATCGTTTACGCCAAGAAAATCGTATAAAAGAATCTAATGAAATTACGACTGGATTTAAAAACAATGTAAGTTGATTTTTAAAAATGTTTCAAAAAAAGGATTTTTAGCAGAATCTCATTACTATTTATAGTTTAGTAAAATTGGTTCACTGGTAGCTCATTTCGACGGAAAGTTTATGAAAGATTTGATTGGATCCACAAAAGTTGAGCGGATTGCAATTTTGGTTAGCTACAACGGCACATCAAAGTTTCTTGGTGCACCAAAAGTGGAATCTTCAACTGGCAAAAATATTGCAGACGCAGTTTATGAAGTTCTAGTTAAATGGAATATTGTTGATCAAGTAAGCGGCTTCTCATACGATACAACGTCTACAAATACTGGTATCAACACAGGCGCTGCTGTTCTCTTGGAAAAAAAAATTGGACGTAGTGTAATCAACCTACCTTGCCGCCACCATGTGTATGAGATTATATTGCGCAGCGTTTTCGAAACCAAATTATATTCAACCTCTGCTCCAGAAGTTTCAATATTTGAAAGATTTGCAAAATCATGGCCAGGTTTTAAGAAAGAATTATTCAGAAGTGGCAATGAAGATACAACTGTTTGTCTACAAATAAGTCCATCTGAACGTGAAAATTGTGTAAAGTTTTGTTTTGATCAACTGACTAAATCTCAAAATCGAGAATACTATACAGAACTGTTACAGTTGGTCTAAATCTTTCTTGGCGCAGAACGGTATAATTTTCGAACGCCAGGTCCAACTAGTCATGCACGCTGGATGTCAAAAGCAATATATTCTTTAAAAATATTTCTATTCCGTGACCAATTCTCACTTACGAAAAATGAATCAAATGGATTACGTGATATATGTATTTTTCTAGTAAAACTTTATATTAAAGCCTGGTTCAGACGTACGAATGCCATAGACGCAGCGCTTCAAGATTTGACCTTCATTCAAGGTGCTATAAAGTATTCTGAAACCAGCACAGAAATCTCAGCAGTAATACTTAAAAAATTTAGCCACCATTTATGGTATATTTCTGAGGAAACAATAGCTCTAGCCTTTTTCGATTCAAATATATCTTTTGAAGAAAAACGTAACATGGTTGAAAAACTTAAATTAAAAGAACCAACGGTGAAATTAAAAAATGGGCGATCCTATTTCAACTTAAAAGACTTCGAAAGATACTCCATAAGTGATTTTGTATCAGAGAAAACAAAGTGTTTCTTCAGTCGATTTAATTTATCTCTGGAATTTCTAGAGTTTGATCCTTCAACTTGGGAAACGTCGTTTGAATTTGAGGAAGGCTGGACATTCTGTAAGGATTTATTTGTTGTAAATGATACAGCAGAGAGAGGAGTTAAATTCATTCAAGATTTTAATAGAATATTAACAAATGATGAAGAGGAAAAACAACTGCTGCTCCAGGTTGTTGAGGCATATAGACACAAATATCCATCGTATAAAAAATCGGATCTAATAATACATCCATAATATCAAGGTGTATATATCCAGAAAACTATTCCCTACTTCATTTTGATTTTTTTATGTTTACCAAAATTATAAAAATATTTTTCGAAAAAAATTTTCAAAATTGCCCATGTTGTTTTATTTATTCGCATAGAGGCATATTGAAGTCGTTTCCGGGTCCACTAAAAGTTATCGGATTCGTTCAATATTTAAGTTATATCATTTTTTAATATAAAGGAACAAAAATCTGCCCGGCGAAATGAATTCAGAACACTTTGAAATTTCGCCATACAAATAAGAACACCTCTAATCTCTATAGTATATCTTCGTTTGTAATTGTTCTCTTGTTGCAGAATCTTTGTCTCTTCAAAGTTGGTATAGTGGACCCACTTTAAACAATCGGCCGCTAGTGCTGTTTTATTGTCATTCTTGTTCTTAATGTCTGATCTGTGCGCTGAAATTCTTGTTCTTAATTTCGATTTTGTCGTTCCATCATATACGCATATGTTGTCCCCGTCTCCTTTACAATTTATTTTATAAACCAAGTTTGATTTGTCCATGACTTGAATTTTTGATTCTGTGTTGATGAAGATGTTACTTAAGGTGTTATTAGATTTTGGTACAAGTTGGAAATTATTTTTGTTGTATAGGTCTGTTTTTTTTTTAATTTTTCCGTAAAGCCTATGTGACTCCTTTGTATATAAATGTATTTTAAGTTTGGTTGTTGTTATTTTTAGCTTTGCTTTCTTTAAGCAACTGAATTATTGTCGATTTTGGGAATTAATTATTTATTAAAATGTGTTCATGATTTTTTTGGAGATTTTTTGGCCAGTGCTTTTTAAACTGCAATCAAAGAAATTATCCAATTTTGTTCCCAACGTTTCATCGCTTATTTGGCGACTTCCTCAGGGGATTTTTTTTTTGCTTTAAAAACACAAAATTTAAACAATGATAAGATAAAAAATTAAAGCTTGTGTGTTATAAACATTAAACTTACAGATATCTGTTTTATAAATACATTTTATTTTAAGCACAAGTTATTCTAACTTTCACGTACATTAAACATTTAACATAAATAACATAACAATGATAAAATATTCAATTTTACGTTTATTGTTTACATGGAAAATGTCATCAAATATGTTCATCACTTTGTTAATGAAGTGGGTGTTTTGAATGGAAATTTATAAGATGCTATTGGTTTTTGATACCAATCTGTTTTTATTATATTGTTGTTTCTTATTATTTTTGCGTCTTGTCCATAGTAGTTGTCCATAGTTTTCTTTTTCTATTGTTTCCAATGTTGTGACCATCCTTTTCGTTTTTACGATAAACAAAATGTCATCCACATATTATGTTAGTAGTCAAGGTTTTTGTGCGATGTTGTCCATAAAAAAATATCTAAAATTTCTTCCATCACGATGTCTGCAATGATGGGGGATATTGACGATCCCATAGGCATTCCTTTTAATTGGTTATACTACAGATATACTATAGAGATACTCAACATTATCAACACATCCATACAAAAGAGACTCAACTACAAAACTGACACCGATAACTGCGCTCACATTTACAAACATTTAATTAGACGAAATATTAGTTGACGCATGTAATTCCTTTAAACAAGTACCCTTTTTGTTTAGTTTACTGGTAATTATTTTTTATGTTTAATTTTAATTGTTTTCTATTCTTTTTTATTGTAATAACATAATGTTTAAGTGTTGTGATAAATGTTTCTATATTTTTTTGTCTATCCTCATGATGACTAATAGGTACGTCCTGATGATGACTAATAATTTTAGTCGAAATATCGATCAACAAATACATATTTAAAATTTAAACAAGTGTTTAATTTTTATACGACCAAAGCCTATTACAATTAAAAAATTTACAACAAAAAGCCGATAACATACTAATAACTACTAATATATCCGATAACTACTAATAGATCGAAAACGTAAACAACTTATCGACCAATTCACGAACTTATCAGTCAACACTATCTCAGCATTTACAGAAACCACACGACAAAAATTATTTTCAGTCGAAAACAAATACACAGAATTGCTAAAAAAAGGTTCATCACTTTTAACAGAACCCGATTACATTGCACCTGTTAAACACAAAATTAATGTCCGACAGAAACCGAAATTTTGGCCGAAAGCGAAACCGAATATTCGTCCATTTTATAATATTCGGCCGAAACCGAAACCGAAACTGGTTATTAATATGAAAATTTAAATTTTTACAAATAAGTTTACTTGCGTCTATTACAACAAGAGGATATAAAATTAAAAATATTTCTTTGTAAGCGTGAGGATCGAATTCGCACTATACCGATCGAGAGTTCTACACCTTAACCACTACTCCCAACCAACCCTTTATGATATGATTTAAATCATTCAATATTAACTGAAGCTATGTTGCAGTAGATGACAGGAATTTATTCAATGGATTGTTCATTAGCTGTCCTACATATTCTATTGTAAATGCGTGAAGCAATAATGCAGTAGATCACAATTATCGATCAAATACTACGTTTATATGGCGAGTTAAGTCGAGGTTGACTCGGGATTAACTTCCCATGGAAACGCGAGTTGAGTTGAATTTCGTTAAATCCACGAAAATTGTTAGATTTAACTGAGTTAGATTGGATGCGTTCAGAATATGAAACAGTTGCTCAACTGTTGAGCGAGGTGTTATTGATTATTTGTTATTTTATTTTATTTCTGCCGCTGAGCTGGCATAAAATGTAACCAACCGTTCAGCAGGCACACAAAGTAGCGGAAACTAATACTGATCAGAGACTCAATATGTTTAGTAAATTTTGCACCTTATGAAAGCACACATTTATACTAAGAAAAAATAGCGAATAGAATGTCCGAAGTCCAACTCGACTCAATGTTGTGCATGGAAACACTTTCGAGCTAGAAACGCCATTATGCCAACTTGAAGAAAACCCAACCTAGGATCAACTCGCCATGGAAACGTAGTAAAAAGCATTTTGCATTAGCTATCCAAACAACAAAAGTAGCAAGGTTCCATTGAACGGGTGGAATTTAATTGCAGACATGAATGTGGGATTTATGGCAAGGATGGTGGTCTAGCGCTCGAAAATTTAAGGTATTTTCAGGATTTTATTAAAAAGTTAAAATATTGAACAACGATATTTAAACTTTTTAGGTGTTTAACCTGGTTATTAACTCTCATTCATAATAAAAAAATATATTTTTTTAATTTAAAAAATTGTTGATCTTGTTCAAAATGGCGGTCAATGAGACGCTCTCAAGGGTATGGACCAGAGATTTGCATTCTAATTCGTCAGTTTTTGCCACTCGAGTAACAATCGTCGTCAGCCGTAATCGCACACAAGAAAAAAATGCATATATACCGCTCGAGTTCGTAAACAACGATTGCTGCAAAGCACACTTTGTCACGATTGCGAATTGATGCAAAAGCAGCCTCCAGACCACGAGATCATTCGGATGCTTCGCTTAAATCTCGAGTGTCAGCTGCTGCATGAATTTTTGTTGTTTCCATACTTCTCTGACCTTCTCTAGCAGCACGTTCTTCTTTGTGCTGTTTGTTTCCTTTTAGTTTATTGTTTTCTTTTCTCTACTGCGGAGCAATCAGTATTGCCAGTGGCAAGTTTTATAACAGTAAATTTTTAAAGTAACCTGAGCTAAAATTTGGACCAAGAGTGCATGAAAGTTAATCTTGAAAGCGACCTAAATTAGTAAACAAACTATTATTGAAAGTTTGTCGGTAAAATAACAACAGTGTTTTGCTTTCAATGAACATTCCTTATCCCTTCAAGACAAGCGTAACCAAAGCTCCAACACAATTATAAAATATTTGATGAAAACCAACACAAACTTGTCATTAATTTCTTTTTTTTTATGAATGTGAGAAAGTGCAGGTTTAGCAAATGTCACGAGCTGAGCTAAGTTGTGTAAGTTAGAAAGAGATCCTTCTGACAACTATTGTAAAGAAGTGATTTTATTAAACTATTTTATAGAAAAAGCCCAGAAAAATGAGTATTTAACCCAAATGTATGGAGTTTTTCAAAATAAGCAAGTATTTATTAATAAAACAAATTTTGTACAACTGTTAACTTGTCAAAGAATGGCTAAAATTTTTGGGTATGTTGTGTAGTCGAACTGATAAAAACACTTGTCTTTAATTTTGATTCATTTAATTAAATACCTCAAATTTCAGGTGTAAGAACTGCGAAATTTCTATAAGAACTTGGTGCCAGAATATGTTTAGAAAAGTCCAAGAAAGGCGTATAATATGATTTGATCAAAATTATAGATGCCTGTGATATTTATCGAAAGCGGCGAATATGGACAATTTCAAATTATGTAACGTTTAAATAAAAATCGGTTATGTTTAATAGTAGATACAGTAAAACTGAAAATAAAAATTAGTTTAAGTATTAGTAAAGAGAGTTTGCTTAACCCTTTATTACTAACCTATGAAAGCACCCTTCAATGAAACTCACTATTATAAGGATTCAAGTGTATAAATCTTAAAATTTTTTAAATTCGAAATTAGTTAAACCTTTTTTATTAGTTATAAATAGTTTTTTTATTACTTTCATTCACTAATTCTATGCTTAGAATAATTTTGAATGTAGTGCTACTAGGTGTAATCCACCCTACTTGTGAAATCACTTGTATACGTTCGTTTAGTCAGATTTTTCACATCACCATCCTAAAACTAATAGAAACATTATTCTGCAAACATACTTAAGTTTCTTACAGCAATACTTGTTTAGTAATGATTTATTTTAAGGCTTTTTTTTTTGTTTATTTTTTTATGTAATTGTTTGCGTTTTTTTTTTTGTCACTTATGTCAGTTTTTAGGTCATCAAACTACGAGCCCTGGTTATTAATATATTTATTATATTTTTTCTATGATATGCAACTGTTTTATTGTTTCTATAATAAAAATATTTTTTAATACATAGTAAGAAATAATAAAATAACATTTTAGATACAATATAAATATCTTGTAAAAAAAATTATATCAAATATTTTATAAGAATATTTAATAAAATATTCTTTTCATTCGCCACATAACTCATTATATTTTATTATATATTTTTTCTTTGTGCGATGAATATTAAAGGCTGAAGGTTAAGTTGTTTGTGTCAGTTCCTCAAAAAAATCCTTGGTTGCAATAGCATTCATGAAGATTCCTCAAATATTTCGATTCTAGTGATAGCCATTCGTGTGATGGAATGGTTTGAAATAGCCTCTAAAAATAAAGATTTTTCTCAAAATATTGGTTGGTGTAATAGTTTTAAAAAATAAACTGCCAGAAACTATACGGCGAAAAAACTCTTTCTATCTGCATCAACAATTGAAATGTATGCAATCGGATAAAAGATAATGCTTTTTTTATACATATTTTTGTTACATTTTATTTTAAAATATTAATACAAAACTTTCTTGATCTAAAGCTCGCAATCTTATTAATATGATTTATACAAAACTTTTAAAATTAAAATGTCTTCATAAGTTGTATTTTGCTTTTTAATTTCTTACAATATTTTTCAGTATGTGCTTATTTTTTAATTTATATTTTAGTTTTAATATATGTCAATATACGGAATTCTGACCAGAAATTAATCAATAAATTGCAGCCACTCAAAACCTTTCCAACGATATCTTGAAAGTGAGAATAGCATTTGAAATAATTATGTTTTTTTGTATGTAATTAAAAATAATTAATAAGTAATTAAATAATGAATAAATGCACAAAAAACAGCATTTTCATTCATCTGAATGCAAAAATTTAACATTTTTGCTGATTAGAATAACTTTTTCATAGCCATTATTTCTGACCGTTTGTATTTTTTAAACTACCACACCAGCCAATATTTTTTCAAAAAACTTGATTTTTAGAGGTGATTTTAAACCATTCCAGCTCACGGATGGCTATCGCTACAGCCGAAATATTTGGGGAATTATCTATACTATTACATAAAAATCCTAACTGCATTTTATATGACATAGCATTCTTTTGCAAAAAATCGTCCAGTTTTGCGCAAAAATTTTTAAACTGTTTTTGTCTTTTTTTTGCCCTATGATTTTTTTGGGCAAAATTTGTTTTTATATTTAATGTGTCAAAAAAATTACATAAAAAAATAACCCCAATATCTCTTTCCAAACAAAGGTTATGGCTAAAATCAATTTTTTTTTACCATTGGCTATATTAATATAAGTAATTTTCACATTAATCGTACTCAATTCCTGCTATCCACCTCGCAGTCAAATTAGCATAGAAGTTGATTGTTGACATATTTTTTCGCCAACGTGTGCGATAATAACTCTAATTAAAATCTTATTTTATAATATTGAAATTTTTTGTGTCTGGTAACAACATTCCAGAATAAAAAAAATGCAACACTGCAACTAAAATTTTTCCTTTGTGTTAATGAGCATAAAAGCATGGATTTTCCTTGCTTTTGGCGATTGTTCCTCATGTCTTGCCTTGTTTGCCATTCTTGTGTCGCAGACGTTCGTAATCGCTAGCGCTCACACTTTAGGCATTCGTATCAACAGCGATTGGTAACATGCATTTGCGCATTAATTTAAGTGCAGGAAGCACATTCGGTGCTCGTTTATTGACGAGACAATCGAAACGCCATTTGAATGCACTCAAGCTGTTCTCTGGTATGGACGTTGTTAGATTTAAACTGTTCTATTTATCTAAAAAATAAAAACCTAGAATATTGTTAATCACTATGAGTGCAGCTATGGCTGGCACTAGAAAAAAAGATATGAAAAATTGACAGAATGACGCGCTTTTGAAAATTAAGTACTTAAAACAGCTTGTTTTCTACCGGTTATTAAGTGTAAAATATACGATATTTTCAATAAAACTTTGATTCAAGTTCCAGCGATAGCCACCGTATTTATGAAAAGCATATTTAAATTTCAGATGATTCGGCTAAATAGTTTTTGTTTTTTCTACAACACCTTGCCGAAAAAAGAAGTTTCGAAATAAATGAGTATAAAGAGAATGAATGTAGACGAAACACTGTGGCTCGCCACCTACTAAAACGGCTGTAGAAGCGAAAATACAATGTTTAGTTGCTTTTTAACAAGACGTAATGTAAAGTAACGTAGAAATCTAAAATCCACGGATCTACACGTCCCGTCACGTTACGTTACGTTTATTAAAACCACTTGTATAAGAAAGCATTGTTTCAAACAATCAGTGAAAGATCGCACTGCTCAACTGACATTAGATCACATTGCGTTACTTCTATTACAATTGGACATTAACGTCAGAAAGACGATACTTTTGAAATATTAAAAAATCAGTTTCATGAAAATTCTAAGCCTTAAACAATGCTGCTTTGATAAATATAATTTGCGAATGACAAGCGATCCAAATATGTGCACAACAAGATTAGGACAACTATTGATGTAATATTTGCTAGAAATATCGATGACATTACATCTATACAATATGCGTTTGATATTTTATATATAAAACCCAATAATTTCATTAACATTTACAAAAAAAATTAAAAATTAATGTAAAATAATAATGTAAGGTAATAAAATTGACTTGTGGGAATATTATTTTTTAGTTAGCATTAGGTATTTAAAATTTTTCAATTTAAAAATTTTTTTATTAAAAAACCATTAAATTATGAAACGTTTGAAACTGTGCTTCGCTTCTCTAGTGTGTCCAGCGACGCATCTGTTTTTTTTAAGGGTTTAGTATTACAAAAATGGAAATATTTCGTTTTTTTTTCCTTTATTCCTCTCACACAGAATACGTTCGGAAGTTTAATTATCATTTTTTTGGTTTCAGTACCTATAAAACTTAAATATTAATTGCAATAAAGATGATAAAATCGAAAATGATAGTATCGAACGCATAAAATTAACCAAAATGTTTTTCGCTAACACGAGAAATCAAGTTATAGACGAATTAATAATTTTTGTTTTGTACAATGCGTTGTAAATATTTTTATATTTGAATTAAATGGCTGATGCAAGAAGTTTTTACCAAAAGTTTCGGCTAGTTTCGTTTATTCGGCCGTATTTACGCCGAAACCGAATATTTGGTCGGACACTACACAAAACAGTACACATCACATAGTCACCGAAGCGCAGTTACCATTCACAAAACTGCAACGTCTAGACTTACCCAAATTGAATATGAATGCAATTTTTTAGTTAAATCTGGTATTTGTAGACCATCGCATTCAAAAACATCTTCTACACTTCACCTAGTACCTAAGCACGAACCGAATCACTGGAGACCATGCGAAGACTGCAGTAAACTGAACACAATAACGGTATTAAACCGCTACCCATTACCGCTTACACAAGATTTCTCGAACAACTTACACATATCTACTTAAAACTGGATTTAATCAGGATCTATCACCAAATTTCCATGGCCCATGAGAATATATACGAAAGAGCAATCACTACACCTTTTGAAATGTTTGAGTTTCTCCGAATGCAGTACTACACGGGTTAGATTTCATTTTTAATTATTTAAATGACATTCTTGTAGCCAGTAACACAGAAAAACAATATTATTAATACTTAGCGCAAATTTTCCAACGACTCGACAAATACGGTTTAAATATAAAGCCAAATAAATGAATATTTGGAGTAAGCAACATAGATTTCCTCAGTTACAACATCTTTTAACAAGGTATCGGACCATCCGAAGAACTAACACGATGTATGCAAGATTTCTTTCCACAAGTAATATATATATATATATATATAATAAGTTGGGGATTTGCCGAAGCAGACCACAGTGGGTCCCTTTTCGTCCCCCATTGGACAAAGGGTACTACTGCTCGGAGTACTCGTACGTGAGCATGCTCCTTGTGTAAGCATCCTTTGTCACCTCAAGCATATCCTTATAGGTTAGTTGACCAATCTCGGCTTCGCCAATAAATGGGCGTCCCAGAGTGGTCAATCTTATGCTTGCCAGCGCCGGACACTGGCACAGAATGTGTGCTGCTGTTTCCGGCTCCTCTAGGCATAACCTACACGCATCGTCCTCGGTCAGAATCATCGGTCAGAGTGCAGTAAGCCAGCTTAAAGTCCTTCGATTGTATCGGATAACTTTTGCTGCCTGACTACGAGACCACTTCACGGCCGCCTTTGATTGCCTGCAATTAACAGCTTCTTTCCACCTTGTACTGTGTTCCGAGTCCGTCCATTGTTTAATAAGGCCTGCCACCATATTGTTGCCTATGGCGATACGTGGTTCTGGTCCACAGAATTCTTCTGCTGATCCTGCTCTTGCTAAAGAATCAGCTTCTTCATTCTGTTCTATGCCAGAGTGTCATCTCACCCACATAAGTGTGAGCTCATTCGTCTGGGCGCACCTATTGAGTTTTGTAAGACATTCTATGGCCAACCTGGAAGTGATGTCTGTCCGTTGCATACACCTAATCACAGACTGATTGTCGAGAGCGATGACAATTTTCTTGCCACTGATCCGGCCATCTATCAGGTGGTCCAGTGCATGCACCACGCCAAGCATTTCTGCCTGGTATACAGACACAAACCTCCCCAACCTCAGTACACAGGATAGGCTTAACTCTTTTGAGTACACGCCTGCCCCGGCCCGGCCATTCATCAGAGAGCCGTCTGTGAATATACTGATATCGCTACCAGCGATTTCTTCACAAACGGCTCCATCCGTTATAAGAGTTTTATAACATTTTTCTGTTATTTTTACTCTCTGCCTTCCGTCCATAGGCATAAACGCCTCCCTGACATCTCTCTGTACAATATCAGGGATGCGAATATGACCATGCAGGGCCGTTGCCCAATGCCACGTAGCATTTCGCAACATCCTGAGGGCTGACAGCGCCGCTGTTTCTTTATTTCTAAATCCAACGGCAGCATACCTAACAGAACCTCCATTGCGCTTGTTGGAGTGGTGCGTATTGCACCTGTTATTCCAACACACGCCAGCCGTTGGACTCTGTCCAGTCTCTTCTTAATGGTTTTCTGGCTGACTTTTGTCCACCAAATCACCGAAGCATACGTGATGACAGGTCTAACCATCATAGTGTAAACCCATTTCATAGCCTCTGGGTTTAGCCCCCATTTGAGACCACAAACGCGTCTGCACTGGAACAGAACCCTCTTGGCTCTTTGAATCCTATCTTCTACATGCTTGTTCCAGTTCAGTTTGCTATCGTTCTGTCAGGGCTTGCCGCAGCCTTCCAAAGCATATTTTGTCGAAAGCACCCTCGATGTCCATAAATGTGGCCATCGCAATGCCTCCTGAAAATACCTCCTTTTCAGTCACTCTTACCAATTCGTGAAGAGCACTCTCCGTA
The DNA here is from genome assembly GCA_963920525.1 of Dichetophora obliterata. NCBI lineage: Eukaryota > Metazoa > Arthropoda > Insecta > Diptera > Sciomyzidae > Dichetophora > Dichetophora obliterata. The sequence continues at coordinate 118,466,225 of OY986435.1, forward strand.
GACCTACCTGCTCTATATGCATGTTGGCATCTACTCAGAGGATTTTGCATCAGCGAGGTGCTCTCAAGACAGTCAACCATCACTCTTTACATCGTTTTCAAGAGAAAAGATGTTAGGCTGATCGGTCTGAACGACTTCGCCTCCGCATAATCTTTTTTTCCGGGCTTCGGAAGAAAGACAACTTTCGCCTCTCTCCAGACTCTCGGAACATACCCAGTCGCTAGGCAAGTAACGAATATACCCCACAGCCTAGGTGCAATGAGATCTTCCCCCCATTGCATCATAGAAGGAAATATACCGTCCATCCCTGATGTTTTGTACGGAGCAAATGAGCGTATAGCACTCCTCACCCCGTCCATAGTGATCATCTTTTCGGCTTCCAGCCTGTCAACCCTGTGCATTCCTTTCTTCAAGGGTGTCCACGGGTCATCAGACTTAAAACTTCCAGGAAAATGCATCTTCATCAGAACTTCCATGGACTCCTCTAGGTTCTCTGCCATGGTTCCATCCTTTTTCCGGATCAGTCCCACTTTGGAGAATGGGTCTTTTGAAACCATTTTCTGAAGCCTACATGCTTCTGATATAGTTTCCATCCCAGAACAGAAGTCTCTCCACGACTGCCTTTTCCGTTGTCGTATGAGGTACTTCAGTTCCCTTTTCCGTGCCTTGTAATTTGCCCATGTTTCTGGGGTTCCCCCTCTCATGTGTATATTGAAGGCCTTCCTAACCTTCTTCTTCAGAGATTCGAGTTCCGTGCACCACCATGGCGTTGGATCACCATCGTCTACTGAAAGTATTGGGCATGCCACCTTGTAGGCTTCGACCATGGCCGAGCTAAGGTGTTTGACATGACTTTCTACTTCCACCGTATTCTCTGGTACTTTTATCGCTTTTTGGGTCAGTGTTTCCCTCAACTTCGCCTTATATTTCACAGGATCTGTATTCTTGGGAATCCTGACCTTACTGCTATTCCGCTGGCGTCGGATTCCGTACTTGAATTCAAACTGTATGGATCTGTGGTCCGACATGGTTAGCCTATCCACGACCCTCCAATTTTTTATTCTGTTCAGAATCTTCCTGCAGATGAGAGTTACATCAATGACTTCCGCTCGCCTCGCATCAACGAAAGTCGGTTGTGCTCCTCTATTTGCTACCAACAGATTGTACCTCTCCACAAACTCAAGCAATTGCTCTCCTCTGTCGTTGTTGTTGGTGCTACCCCACGCAGTATTGTGCGCGTTAGCATCACATCCTATCATCACTCCAATGTTCCTTCCCTCACAGTACTTTACCAGATTCTCCACCTCTTTTGAAAGTGGTTGGTCTGGAGAGTCGTAGGGAAGATACGCTGAAGCTACCATACAAGCACCTGCACCATCCCCAATTCTCACAACGGTGAGATCCGGGAAACATAGGTGTGGCATATGTACCGCTAGTATACCATGTCTCACCAAGATACAAGTCCGTCGCCTGCCATCTGTTACTGGTTGGTACAGCGTGGCCTTTCGCTCTGAGAGACCTTTAATTCTATTGTGAAAAATCCAAGGTTCCTGAAGCATTGCTATGTCAATTCAATCCTCCTCCATGCAACGCATCATCATTGCTGATGCTGCCCTATGGTGTATATTGAGTTGACACACAACGAGGTTTTCCTGGTATGGAAACAACAAGTAATAGTTAAAAAGATACAAAAATGTATAAGTATGACAAAATATTACCACCGGTGCATTCTCAAATTCGCGCACATGTTAGGTCCCATTTATGAAAGATAAGCATTTACAATGGACAGACACAACACTGCATGCATTTGTAACAATAAAAGATAGTTTTGCTAAGCAAACACTAATAAATCACATTAATAGTAAAGCAAAACTATCAGTCGCTGTAGATGCATCGAACACCGCCGTTGGCGGAGTCTTACGACAAAAACACAATGGAATACTTCAACCTTTAGCATTTTTTTCTAAGAAACTAACACAAACAGAAACAAAATACAGTACATTCGACCGCGAATTACTATCAATATAACAATCAAATATTTCAGACATCATTTAGAAGGCAACACATTCACAGTTTAAACGGATCACAAAAGTTGTGATATATAATTGCATAGTAAATTTGCGTTGAAATTTTATTTATCATCTTCAAATTAAATTTTTAGGACCTAGTGAGTAAAGTGAAGTGAAGTTAATTTTTTTTAGTCTTTTTGCTTTACTCTATTATTTTGAATTTTAGTTTTTAGATTTTTTTGATTACTTTGAGTTAATGATTTATTTTATTCTTGTTTTTTTTTGTAATTTAAGTTTCCTTTATTAAGGAATAATTTAAGATCATATTTTTTTACTTTTTTTGTAATAAGTCTATTTGAATTTTGATTTATCTACTTTTTTGCATTTTTGCTTAAAATCTGTATTCAGTTTTAATGTAAAAAAACAGTTATGATGTAATTGAAAAGGAAGGAAAACTGTTTAATTTTTTTTTTTGGTTTTTTTGCTATGCAACTATATATCACAAAATACCCCGTATCCTGCTTTGTATGCTAACTTCGCATCTATACATATGCTGAGGTCGTTGAACTGCTTATGTACAGGGTTGTCAATATTCGAAGCGCCCATCTGGCAACACAGTAACTTTCCGCAGTGATGCCAAATCGACTAATGACATACCGCGTTTGAAGCGTCATTCCAAGCAAATGTTTACAATGGAACAGTTCACGCCACGCGAACGCTCTAAAATTGTTGAAATTTACATTCAACAAAACAAGTCAATAGTGAAAACTCAACTCAATGAGCGATGAAGCTCATTTTCAGTTGAACGGAACGGTAAACAAACAAAATTGCCGTATTTATGCCACTGAAAATCCACAAGAGATTCAAGAGGTACCTCTTCACGATGCAAAAGTCACTGTTTGGTGCGGCGTTTGTGCTAAAATGCTCATTGGGCCGTTCTTTTTCGAAGATGATAATGGCCACAGAGTTACTGTCAATCAGGAGCGTTATCGCGATATGATAAACAATTTTTTCATGCCAATCGTTCGTCGAAAGCGTATCAGGCACTACTGGTTTCAACAAGACGGCGCGCCACCACACACAAGCCGCACTACAATCGATTTTTTGAAGCATTTGTTCCCTGGCCGTTTGATGTCAAAAAATGGTGATTTGGATTGGCCGCCAAGATCACCAGATTTAACGCCTCCAGACTTCTTTTTGTGGGGTTATTTGAAATCAAAGGTTTACGTCAACAAGCCAAAGACCCTAGAAGAGCTGAAAACTAACATCCGTCAAGAAATAACCGCCATTCCCATCGAAATGTTGAAGAAAACCATGGAAAATGCTGCAAAACGGGCACAATATGTCGTAGAGGCCAATGGCGACCATTTACGAGATATCATATTCAAGAAATAATGTAAGCAAATCTACTTGAACCCAATTAAATGATATTCATGACGAACAGACAAAAAATTGTGGTTTCTTTGATTTATTTAAAAATAAAATGGGTGCTTCGAATATTGGCAACCCTGTACTTTGCATATGCACGCAGTCGATCAACTGTGTTTTGGCTATCTGCTTCACAAACGTCGGTTGAGGTCATTAACCTCTCCAGAATTTAAACACTATTTACAGTGTCAATCAGCTGTTTGTCTGGTTGATGTTGGCTCGTGAGCGTTTGAGCTTATTTATTTAGCTGGACGTACACTTCTCGACCGAAACTCCAACGTTAAATTTTAAATCTTCTTACAAGATTTTTACTTGCTTGCCGCAATTTTTAATCGTATTAATTTTAAATTTTTTTGTCTCTAAAAATTCGTAGGCCCTAAAACAGCACTCCCGCTTTGCCAGGACCTGTTATTTAAAAATTTCAAATTATAACCTACCTTCTACTAATATGCATTATATTCATGACTCACCTACGATATTATGCGGTATTTATATTCACCCACCAATATATATGCGTCTATATACAGGTACTGAAATGGGAGCTCGAAATCACTGTACTAACCAGTACAACTATTCAGCGACCTAACATTTAAACATTTAATTAATTATACTGTTTTTTCCATTTTCGTGAACACAGCACAAAACTACTCACTTTGTATTTTCTTAGTATACAATAAAAATTGAATTTAAGTTAAAAATATTTAGTTTTAATTTATATAGCCAAAAAAAACACTTGGTCGTCGACCACTTTATTTAAGCATTTGTTGCTTCACCAGAAACTATTTATTCCATGTCCTCTGATTTCGCACTTAGTTTTCCTCTAATTTATAACTTAATCATTTAACTTCATAAAAAAAAAGAAGGAAAGTTCAACTCAACAAATCGGATGCTGTCGCCATCATCTTCACGTTTTGGGAAATTGGTGAGTTCTTGTTCTTTATATTGATTTCATACATATATTTACACATATGTAGCTAGCTGCAGTTAAAAAAACAATATAAACAGTTTAATTTCTTTTGAATATTAAAATTAGTGCTAATGAATATAGATTAATAAATATAAATTAACTATTGAAATGAAAGTAAAATTAAACAGTAGTAATTAAAAATATGCATATATATGTATATGTTTATATATATATATTGCAAACACATGTATTTTTAATTAGGTTTAATTGAAAATTTGTTTTAATAAATTTTAACAATGTCGTGAATAACAAATTTTTGAAAATTGATATTTTTGTGCTTTCAATTTAGTTTTTTTTTTAAGGGTTTAGCTGAAAATGATGAAGTGCTAAACTTTTGGCTGGCTGGTGTTTAACCTGGGTAGGTCCGAAGCAAGGACTGTAGGTATGTAGTCCAAACAGGGCATGGGGTACAGACGGACGTAGTACGGACTTATGACAGAGTCAGTATTAGGGAACCACATATAAAATTACTTGGAGTCCTTATGTGGTTCACGGCTGATACAGGGCATGCACTGGGTGGGATGACTCCAGCTGACGGACTGAGACTTAGGGTTGTAATTATATAGTAATTTCGGCTTTTTCTTATACTTACTTCTTTTAATCTATCTCTAGTAAATTCTTGTCTATATTTTCTTAATTTTCCTCTCCTATCTTCTAATTTTTGACACGAAAATTAGTATGTTTTGAGCTAGTGGTGTGCACATGATGGCAAGAACCAACCCCAAAAGCCGTCGAGCAGCCTGGAATGCCACCGTGCCAACCGCCTGAAGGTCTGCACACCCAACATGGCCTGGCTTATTACATTGGCGCCCATCGTAATCTTTATCTCAGTTTTACTTAAAACTCGTATTGAAGTTTAATTCAATAATATTTAAATTTTAACTTTATTTTCCTTTCTTTAACTTATTGCTTTTGTGTTTTTTTTTCTAATCTTCCTTCCTTTTAGTTTTATGTCGGATGTTTGGGTTAGTATTGCTATACACTGTCTCGAGAGGTATATGACGAGTTTGTACAACTTTGCGACAGATGCACAATGCTACTATTGTTAGGTTTTATTGACCATGTCGGTGAAGGTTCCTCGTTGTTAGTGCTAATACGCTCAAGAGTGGTACTTTACAGATATGGGATACATATAAGGGAAGTGATGCAGCATATTTGCTTTGTGTGGTGTTTAGATTCATTGCTACAGTGGTCTGGCATAGTTGGACGCTTGAGGCATGATCTGAAAAAAACAGTACTAAGGTATGAAGGGGCAAAATATTCTTCAGCTGTGTTCGTAGCCAAAGGCTTGAGCATGTTGTGTTGAGTATTAGCTACCTTTTTTGTTAAATAAAAACTTTTCCCTCTTTTTTGGGTTTTTTTTGGGTTTTAGCACAGGTTAAAAATACTACATTAGGTACACACCAGCCACATCTCTCATATCGTTTTATTCGAACTTTTATTCAAGTTTAATTTTGTTTTTTTAGTTGGTATTTTTTATTGTTAATTTTTTATTAAAAGTAAGTGTTAATATTTTTATTTCTTTCTAATATTTTTTTTTATTTTTTTTTAATTTCTTTGCATTTGGCATACACTCTATATTGCCATATTGATATTTTGTTGTATCAAGTTTCAGTTGATCTCGTATATAAGTTGGTGTCGGTTGTGTTTTATCGTGTTATGTAAAAGCCTTTGTTTGTTATATTCGTGAGTGTATTAAAATAGTTTCAATATAGTAATTATTTAAATATCATATTTACTATACTAACAACATTAATATAAAACTGTTCGCTTAAATAATAATTGTGCATTTAAGTTGTGTAAGTTTAATTCTTGCATTTTAACTTTGTTTAACTTATTTAGTTAACGCAGTGTTGTTGTTGTTTTTGCATGCTTGCGGTGTTTTAGTTTCTTCTTTGTGCTGTGATTTGTTTATCTTCAGTTCAGTGAGTGTTGTTGTTTGTTTTTCGTTTTCTACTAAACTGTGCACACACTGTCTGAATAAAGTAACCCTGAAAGCACATTTTGCATCTGCTCATTTTTTTGAAAAATTAAAAATGGATTATTTTTCTGCAGAAAATATCGTTGCTTGTTCTTTGGACGAACTTTGCAAAAGCCAAAACATTCTAAACCCCATGTTCAGCTGTTCTGGTCCATGTGAGCCGATGTTTCATGCATCTTGTGCCGGTATATCCAAGTCATGCCTTGACGACTTAAAATCTCAGCGATCAGGCCTTCGCTGGTACTGTGCTTCGTGTAGGGCACTTTCCCCAGATGAACTTTATTCAAAAATTAAGCTTTTGGGGAAAGTCTTAACTCATTAAACAACAATTTTCGAGAAATTGTAACATTTTTTAGTGAAGTTAGGGCCGCACCCAGTACCAGCGTCTATGATGAAAATTCCATTTCGGAAAATATCCCGCTTTCTTTGTCACAGACTGTTTCTTCAGGGACACAAACAATCCTATCATCAGAAGACCACATTATCGCAAAAAAAAAGAGAAAAAATAAAAAAAATAATAAGAAGCGAAAATTATCTAGATCTACTTCTCAGGCCAAGCAGCCCTCAGCACCGCTTTTGAACAGGAACACTCAAGTTACTTCCTCGTCACCTTCTAACATTCCTTCTTTGACTAATAGTTCAGTTTTGACTCCTATTGAGCCTAGAAATCTATCAAGCTTAAGGGCAGTGTCGAGGAAAAAAAATTTATTTATTTCACGTCTTCAGCCCGACACAACTGTTGAAAATGTATTGACTTTTATCAAACATAATAAATTGTTGAGTCAAAATGCATTTTGTTCATGCAAAAAAATAGGTAATAAACCTTCCCATGCTTCCTTTATTCTCACAGTTCCAGCTGAAGAGTTTGCAACTGTTCTAAACTCTAATTTGTGGACTGATAATATACTCGTTACAGAGTTTCAGCCTAAGAATAAGCCTAGAGGGACGACTCAAGCCGCTCGTCAATCCCAAAAAAACTGAATAGGTTATCCCTTTACTATCAAAATGTAAGGGGATTACGCTCTAAGACGCGAGACATATTTTTAATGTCTCAGAATTTCTCTGAGGATATTATCGCACTGACTGAAACTTGGTTAAACGGAAGCATTACTGACTTAGAATTGTTTGATAACAGTTTTGAAGTTTATAGAAGAGATAGACATGCTGACAATACTTCTGCTGTCGGTGGAGGTGTCTTATTAGCTGTAAGGAACTCCTTCGTTAGTTCCATTATTGTTATTCCCTGCTCTGCTAACATCGAACTTATATGCGTCAAGGTTGTACATTGCAATTCTAATGTATATCTTATTAATGCATACGTTCCTCCTAAGAGCAGTATAGAAGTTTATGCAAGCCTTGCGGATTGCATAGAATACGTTATCAGCATAATTGACGTTAATGACGACATTTTATTGTTAGGTGATTTTAATCTGCCTGACTTGAAATGGGAATCTTCTGACGATGATACATATTTTTGTGCATCTAATTCGAAGACTCGCCAAGAGCATATATTTGTTGATAATATATGTTCTGACTTACAACAAGTGAGTTGTATTTATAATAGTCGTGAAAGACTTCTTGACCTGGTCTTAACTACAGATAGTAACAATGTGATTGTTGAGAGGGCCCCTCATGTTTTGACTGCTGTTGATGAATACCATCCACCATTGAGCATATGGTACAAATCAGACAGGGATAATATAGTAAAGTCTAACTCAATAGATAAAGTTTATGAATTCAATTTTAAAAAAGCTGACTTTTTGAAGTTGAATCATTTACTTCAAAGTAAACTTCATGTTATTTTTGAATATGTTAATAATAGCACTCTTGATAATTCAATTAATTTTTTTATATGGAAATCTTTGCTATGTTTTCTCTGTCCGTGCCATATAGCCTCAAATTTACGAAAAATTGTGCTTACCCCTGGTACACAAAGGAGTTAAAGATTCTTCGCAACAGCAGGAATAGGGCATGGAAAAAATATGTCTGTAGCTTAGACTTGAATGACCTAGAAATCTACAAGCGTTTGTTTCTGGATTTTGAAAATTGCTCAGCTACCTTATATCAAAATTATTTAGACAGTACTAAGCTGAGAATATTGTCTGATCCGAAGAAATTCTGGGGTTTCATAAACACCAAAAAAAAATCTGATGGATTCCCTTCATCATTTAAGACCTCTGACGGATTTACTGACGATCCTGTCGTAATTTGTGGTCTATTTGCCAATCTCTTTAAAGAGTCATTTTGTTCAAACTCTTTTAATCCTGATGAAGAGTACTTTGAATATATGAACTCTACACCCAGGGTTTCGTTTGATTCTATATCCTTTACTTCAGAGGATATTTTAAAGTATATTGGGTTGATCGATGAGGATTTTAATGCTGGACCTGACGGAATTCCTGCCGCAGTGTTAACACGATGTGGTTCCGTTCTAAGTCAACCACTGTCCATGTTATTCAATAAATCAATTAGCGAAAGTATTTTTCCACTTTTTTGGAAAAAATCTTTTATAGGTCCTATCTATAAAAAAGGTTGTAAGAACGATATAAACAACTACAGGCCTATCGCGAAACTCTCGTCAATTCCAAAACTTTTTGAGCGCCTCGTGTATGATCGTGTGAAAATTCACTGTGGGAAGGTCATGACAACTCGTCAGCATGGATTTGTTACTGGCAGATCCACTGTGTCTAATCTCCTCGATTTTACAACGTTTTGCTTAAATTCATTTTATTCAGGTAACCAGGTCGACTGTATTTACACTGATTTTAGTAAAGCATTTGATAAACTGCCACATAACTTAATTCTATTTAAACTAAAGTTAATATGTTTTCCACAATTTTTTGTAAGCTGGATTCAATCGTATCTGACGGAGCGATCTTATCAAATACGATTTCGAGGCGTATTGTCAGCTGAATTTATTGCTGAATCAGGTGTTCCTCAAGGTAGCCACCTTGGTCCACTTCTGTTTATTTTAGCCATTAATGATGTAACCCACATCATCAAACACTCTCATCTACTTATCTATGCAGATGACATGAAAATATACAGAACAATAGATGCTAAAGACAATTCAGATCTGCTCCAGTCTGATTTGAAATCCTTTGAATTTGGTGTTCTAAAAACAATATGTTTCTAAATCCAGATAAATGCCAAACTATGACCTTTTCGCGAAAAAGGAATAATTTAATTTTATTATACGATAAAAGATACGGCTTTAAATCGTGTAGATTCTGTCAAAGATCTTGGTATATGCATGGATTCTAAGCTATCGTTTAACGTTCATATTGATTACATTTGTAAAAAAGCATCTTCTATGCTCGGGTTTATGAAACGCTGGGCCAAAGAATTTAATAGTATGATCACAACTACAACGCTGTATTATGCAATTGTGCGACCACACTTAGAGTATGCAAGTCAAGTTTGGTCCCCAAGTTACAATGTACATGTTGAACGTATAGAGAGAATCCAAAAACGTTTTGTTCGGTTTGCTCTAAGGGGCTTAAGTGCAACTGATACTTTAAACCTTCCTCCTTATGAGGATCGTTTAAAACTTTTAAAAATGCAATCTTTGAATGAGAGAAGGAAGTCTGCAGATATCGTCTATTTACACCAACTCATAACTGGTGTATTCGATGCACCAGAACTTCTAACTCTTATAAATTTTAACACTAACCGTAGAAGCAGTAGAAATGCTAACAATTTAATTTACTTACCTTTTAGTAGAACAAATTATATGGCTACTGCTCCTTTACTTCGCATGAGTACCTTTGTTAACAACTGTAGCTTTTTTGATGTTAACTTATCGAAAGGTCAACTCAAAAGTAGATTGGAAACTAATGTATGATTAGATCTATGTAAACGCATGGTTAGTTGTTATGTCTTGTGTTGTCCCTGAGCCCAACCCATATTATGGTGGGTAAATTTTTCTCACTTTGGATTGTTTTGGACCGCTCTTATCGATATCATTAGGGCTATTCACGGTTTGAGCGTACTTTTAACAAATCGTATTTATAGCATTTGTTATTGTTCGAACTGTGAGCACCTCGCCATGTGACTGTCGTATAAAAAGACTGTGCAACTCTATGATGTATGTGATTATGCGGCTGTAGACAGAGCATAAAAATACGAGGTACAAAAAACACGTCCAAGGGCTGCTTTTATTTACGCGTGCCTGTGTATTTGCATTTGTATGCAAAACAACAGCAAAGCAAAATGCGCTTTCGTAAATTGGCGTACAAATAGCAGATCGAACAAATGGCAGACCAGCGTATTCGAACTGTGAATGGCCTTATTGAGATGTTTTGATGTTATTTGGGCTGGTTCTTAAGATGATCCAATGCGGAGAAAGTGCGAAAAAGCTGTAGTAGCTGAACTCTATTGTTATTGCATGTAAAGTTTAATAGCTTATTTTCGGGCTAACAGCTAGTTGGATTTGTTTTTTTTTTTAAGATTTTTTTGTTACTTCCAGTTTTATTACTTTCTTGGTGATATCAAGAAGGCGTTATAATTTTCTTTAATAATTTAATTTTTTCCTTTGAATTATTTTTACTTTCTTATTTTAATTTTCTAAATATAGTTGCTTAGTTCCTATAGGAAATGAATTTTATTTTTGTTTTTTTTTATCATTTTGAAAAAGTAAATGAAATATTGAATTGTGGAGTTTGCACTTTACTGGCATTTTTTTCATTATAATTTTCTTAGTTTATGTTTTTTATTTGAAATGTTTTAATTTTTTGGATAATTTAAAATATCTAAAATTTGTACATTTTTCTTAACTTTTTTATAGGTTTTGTGAGTTTGAATTTTTGAATTATTTTTGGATAATTAAGGATATTTAAATAGTTACATTTTTTAGTTTATAGCTTTTTGTATTTGAATTTCTGAACTATTTTACGCGGATTGCTCTTATTTTTATTTTAGGTTTTTTTTTTAATTTTTTGTACTAATTAACTTGTTTTTATTTTGGTTGGTTACTGTAAGTTTGAATTTTTGAATATTTGGAATATTAAAATAGGTAACTTCTTCTGAATTTTTTTTTAGCTTATAGTATTTTGAATTTGCATTTTGAATTATTATTGCTGAGTGATGGCATTTTAGCAATCGGGTTTTTCATTGTATTCTTTTACTAGTATAAAAAAATAAACTGGCCATTTCAGCCCTTGGAAGGACTTTGACCTAGCTTCTATTGATCAATTGTGTTGTGCGTGTTATTAAACGTTTGATCACAAATGACTGAGAACTGGACCTAAGTGTTTTATGCCGACTCCGAACGGCTTATGTTCTCAAGAAGCTTTACATGGCACTTTTTAGCTTTACATGGCAAACCGGGTTGTTGAATTTGTTAGCAAGAGGGTAGGAACGTCGGAAAGTATTAGGGTAGCAAACGACCTTTTCAGTAAAAGCGTTGAAGATACCCTTAGTTTTTCAAGGAAACTTGAGCGGGTGTTCGAAATGTCGGAGGAAGAAGGTTTAAGAGGAGTTGAAAAGGAAGCAGCTGAGATTGTTAATGAAGGTGGCACGGCTGATACAAACCTTCAGATGAGTCATGTAATGGCTATGCTAATGCAGCAAAACTAATTGATGGTCAACTGTATGGAAGAGGTGCGTAGTGTATGAGGTAAGGTAGTGGAGTTAAATAATCGCATTGCAGAGAGCGAAGGGTCGATGCACTCAAACACAGCGCTTCATCCTCCGTCTTTCACCTCAACGCCAACCATTGATAAGGCTGTTAGAAGAACTGGCATAGCTGTAGGTGCTAAAGCGGCGGTGAAAAAGAGGATCAGCACCGAAAACAGAGAGCGAGAAGATCTACCGAGGCAAGATCAGACGGCGAAGACGTATAGCCAGAGCGAGGTAGAGAGATGCAAGAATGTGGACCTGGATAGGTGGCACACAAAGTTTAGAGGGTCTGCCAAGGACATGACGGTGGAGAGTTTTGTTTTTAGGATTGAGAGAATACGAGAGCAGTATGAAATTTCCTTTAACCAACTTTATTCGGACTTCCACTGTCTACTAACTGGTAGCGCTGCCAAAAGGTATTGGCAAGTCTAAGAAGATCATGCAGAAGATGATCTGTTTGATTATTTCGAGCTCAAGAAAGAGCTGTTAACTCACTTCAAGTCCTCCGAATCGGACTATGAAATAATCAAGGAAATTATGTAAAGGAAACAGCTGATAGGAGAAAATTTTGAAGATTTCTACGCAGAGATCTACAATTTAACTTTCAAGCGTAGGGAAAAGATTCCTGAACAGGAGTTAGTAAGCATAATAAAGGGGAATCTAAAAACCAGCTTAGCTACGTTGACTTTTGCCTCACAATTTAAGACACTAGCTGACTTGAAGCGCGAATGTCAGAAAGCCGAAAAATTAGTGCAAGAAGGTAGAGCCAAGGCAAGGCTAGTCAACGAAATTGAAGCGAGGAATTGTGAGGATTTGAAAGAAGATTTTTGACGGGTAGGCATTGGAATCGATGCAATTGGACAGAGTGGTGCCCGGACCAATGGTGGGAATGGGAACCGAAATAGCAAGCTATTTGGGCCAACGCCAATAAATTTTAATAAATTTTTCGCCAGGGCGAAACATGCCAGTGGCTCAGTCAATGGCAACGCCAGACTTAGCGCCCTTTGCCACACAATATCCGATTCAACCTCTTAATGTGTCTAGTACCGTGTTTTGTCCTTCGCCTTTCCACTTAAATTTATGTTTTAGTTGTGGAAGCTCTTAAAGAATTTCGTTGTAAGTATGCATTTCACAAAATGTTGTGTTTTGTTTGTGGTCGTGGTGATTTGTATTGTCAGTATAAGTCCACTGGTTCGTTAAACTCTTAACTGGCGGAGATAACCGGGAACTCTGTCCAGACAAGCAAATACCCGGAAGTCTGAGCAGCTCCCGAAAGAAGTGCAGAAACCAAAACCTCAGGTAAAAAGTCTGCATCAACGGCATTAAAAAATAAAATTTTGCTGATGAGAGAGAAGAAAAAGCAAATGAAGAGATTCCGGAGAAAAATCGGAGCAACTATAGTGCAATTAAAAGGCGATAATAGGTTTTTTGCACGTACGAAATTTAATGGGGAGGAGATTGTAGCACTGCTAGATTCAGGTGCTTGCGCTAATTGCATTGGACGAGATGCCTTAGAGTTTTTAAAAAGTAGGCAAGGTAAAATTATTAAAATAAAAGTCCAGAACGTGCACACGGCAGATGGTGGTGAAACACCGGTGGAAGGGGTGATTTCCTTACCTGTGATGTGGGAAGGTGAGACCAAAGAAATGGATTTTCTGATCGTGCAAGCTTTGCAACAATTTTATTTCGGGGTCGAGCTTTGGCAAACTTTTAGAATGGCGATTGTCAGCAAGGGTGTTGCAAATACACAAGTTGCCTGAATTAGAAGCTGAAAAATAAGAAAAAGTAAAAGCTAAGTTCCCGTCGTTGGGAGTTCTTGGTTTGGGTAAAACAGATCTAGAACAGCATGTCATTGATGTAGTAGATGAGAATTTGCCAGTCAAGCATAGGTTTTATCCCATTTCACCTACAATTCAAAAACTGGTGTATGCAGAGTTGGACCGTATGCTGCGCATGGGAGTGATTGAGGTTAGCAATAGTAGCTGGAATTCTCCGGTGTCACTTGTAAGGAAAGAGACCAAAAATGGGTTATTTCTAGACGCGAGGAAAGTTAACGAGCGCACCATCAAAGACGCATACCCTTTGCCTAACATTTATGGTATCCTTAGCCGGTTGCACGGTATATTTCAGCAATGGACCTCAAGGAGGCTTTTTGACAGATTCCGCTCGAAGAGAAGTCAAGGGGCAAGACAGCATTCACGGTACCCGGTAGGCCACTGTACCAGTTTACAGTAATGCCGATCGGTCAGTGTAATGCTGCCCAGCGAATGTGTAGGTTGATGGACAAGGTCATTCCCTCTGCGTTACGAGAGAATGTTTTTGTCTACCTTGACGATCTTCTTGTGTGCTCAGCCACCCTCGAGTCTCATTTAGTGCTCCTTGAGGCAGTTGCAAAATGCCGGAGAAATGCGAAGCTAACCATCAATGTCGAGAAGAGCAAGTTTTGCTATCAAGAAGTACTATACTTAGAGTATGTTGTCGGAGGTGGTTGCATCAGGATTGATGTAAAAAAAGTAGCTGCAATGGAAGAATTTCCGGAGCCTACGTCTCCTAGGCAACTTAGACGCTTTTTAGGCATGACAGGGTGGTACCGTAGGTTTATTAAGGACTACGCGACGATCGCCGGACCCCTTCATGACTGCCTGACAAAAGACAATATAAAAAAGTTCATTATGTCAGAAGAAGCTAAAATAGCATTTGCGAATCTAAAACAAAATTTAATTACGGCACCGCTGCTATCAAATCCTGACTTCAGCAAACATTTTTACATTCAATGTGACGCGTCGACGCAAGGAGTTGGTGGTGTGCTCTTCCAGATGGATGATGAGGGTAACGAACGTCCGATAGCATACATGTGTTCAAAGCTTAATAAAGCTCAGCGGAATTACAGTGTAACTGTGCTTGTGTGCTATGCAGCAATATTAAGCGTGAAAATATTTCGTCCTTATGTGGAAGGTTTACCTTTCACCATAATTACGGATCACGCAAGCTTGAAGTGGCTTATGGGTCAGAAAGACTTTTCTGGAATTTAAGTCAGATGGAGTTTAAAGCTTCAAGCTTACAATTTTAAAATCGAACATCGTAAAGGTGCTCAAAATGTTGTACCGGACGCGTTGTCTTGCATGCATATGGAAGAGTGCATTTAAGTTGGTAGAGTATTAGACGTTGACCTTAAGTCCCATTATTTTTTGTCAAAAGAGTATGAGGAGTTAAAAAGACAGATAGAAGAGACCAAGGACCTAATCCCAGACATTTGTGTGTCTGATGGATTCGTTTATAAACGTGCTGAACTTAGCTCAGGAGATGCAGATCAAGAAGACCGCGCGTGGAAGCTTTGGGTTCCGTCTGAATTGCGTAAGGACCTGTTAGAAGCTGCACATTTTTCGCCATCGGCTGGTCATGGCGGTATACACAAAACGTTATCTAAAGTGCGTGAAAGGTATTTTTGGCCAGGTATGGTGACCGAAGTGCAACAAATAGTAAAGAATTGTGACGTATGTAAGGCAACCAAGAACTCCAACATGATTCGTCGTCCACCGATAGGCGAGCAACAAGTTACAGAGCGTCCATTTCAACGTCTGTATATTGATTTTATGGGCCCTTATCACTTTTATCACATTTATAAATTTGTTTGGTTAAAACCTTTGCGTAAAGCAACATCCGGGGATGTAGTGAAGTTTCTTGAACGTGATGTGTTTCATCTCTTTGGTTCTCCGAATTTGTCCATTCTGATAATGGCAAACAATTTGTGTCGGAAATGTTTAAGTCTTTGTTAGAGTATGGGGTTAAGCACATTAGATCTGCGTTTTATTCGCCATAGGCAAATGCGTCAGAACGCGAAAATAAGTCGGTGCTGCAAATGATACGAGCATTTCTTGATGACAATCAGAAAAACTGGGACGCACACAAGTGATGCAGCATTTGCAATTAGAAGCGTTGTGCATAGCTCGATTGGCGTGGAACCATACTACGCAGCGTTTAGTAGCCATATAGTGCAGCACGGAGCTTCGTATGAAGTTATGCGGCGCTTGCATTCCGTTAAGGATGCAGATGTTTTAGTTAAAACCGTAGCTGATAAGCAATCTCTTTTAAGAAACAAAATCTTTAACCAACTTAGAATGGCTCATGACAAAAACGCAAAAGTTTATAACACGTGAAGCAAAAATGTTAGGTTTAAGGTAGGACAAGTGGTACACCGCCGAAATTTCAAGCAAAGCAAAGTATTAGTGTTGTAGCAGAATTATACCTACCAAGTGCACCGAGAATACATCCGAATTTGTCCTTTGAGTTTTTTTATTCTTTTTTTTGTTTAATTTTATTTGTTTTATTTATTTATTGCATTTAATTTTTCACAGCTCGTGTGCTAGCTAAGATTTAATATAAAATTTATGAAATGACAGATGGAAAGTGTCCACTGTGATTGAAATTGTTGAAGAAAGCGTAAGAGTGAGCGGCTGGTTGGAATGAGTGGATGACTCGTTCACAATAGATGCTTAGTCTAGCTAAATGTTGAGTTTTTCTTATAAGTTAGCCTGGAGTAAAACTATTGTTGTAGTTTGTGGCTAAATATCGTTTTTTACGTTGGTTTTGAGTGGTTAATTGTGTATATTTTTTGTATAAGAGGTTGTTGTCTAAAGTGAAGTGAAGTAAAGTTTTTTTAATCTTTTTGCTTTACTGTATTATTTTGAATTTTAGTTTTTAGATTTTTTTGATTACTTTGAGTTAATGATTTATTTTATTCTTTTCTTTTGGAATTTAAGTTTCCTTATCATAGTTTTCTATTTTTTATTTTTTTGTTAATAAGTCTATTTGAATTTTGATTTATCTACTTTTTGCATTTTTGCTTAAAATCTGTATTCAGTTTTAATGTAAAAAAAAACAGTTATAATGTAATAGAAAAGGATGGAAAACTGTGTAATTTTTTTTGTTTTTTTCTCTTTTAATAATTTATAACTTAATCATTTAACTTCATAAAAAAAGAAGGAAAGTTCAACTCAACAAATCGGATGCTGGCGCCATCATCTTCACGTTTTGGGAAATTGGTAAATTCTTGTTCTTTATTTTGATTTCATACATATATTTACACATATGTAGCTAGCTGCAGTTAAAAAAAAATATAAACAGTTTAATTTCTTTTGAATATTAAAATAAGTACTAATGAATATAGATTAATAAATATAAATTAACTATTGAAATTAAAGTAAAATTAAATAATAATAAAGAATAAAAATATATATGTATATGTTTATATATATATGTATATGTATATATGTTTATATATATACATATATATATATGCAAACACATGTATTTTTAAATAGGTTTAATTGAAAATTTATTTTAATAAATTTAAACAATGTCGTGAATAACAAATTTTTGAAAGTTGATATTTTTGTGCTTTCAAATATATTTTCTTTTTTTGTCTAAGAGTTTAGCTGAAAATGATGAAGTGCTAAACTTTTGACTGGCTGGTGTGGAACCTGGGTAGGTCCGAAGCAAGGTCTGCAGCTATTTATTCCAAACAGGGCATGGGGTACAGATGGACGTAGTACGGACTTATGATAGAGTCAGCCTTAGGGAACCACATATAAAATTACTTAGAGTCCTTATGTGGTTCACAGCTGCTAACCATGCAGGGCAGAAACTGGGTGGGATGACTCCAGCTGACGGACTGAGACTTAGGGTTGTAATTGTACAGTAATTTCGGTTTTTTCTTATACTTACTTCTTTTAATCTATCTCTTCAATTCTAGTTTATTTGTTTTCTAAATTTTCCTCTCCTATCTTCTAATTTTTGACACGAAAATTAGTATGTTTTGAGCTAGTGGTGTGCACATGATGGCAAACACCGCCCCAAAAGCCGTCGAGTAGCCTGGAATGCCACCGTGTCAACCGCCGGAAGTGCTGCACACCCAACATGGCTTGGCTCATTACATTCTTGAAGTTGTTGTTAAAAAATGTCTAGTTTGGCACTGACGACTGCTGATTAAAATAATCAAAATGATCTAAATGATCTATTGCCTTTTATTTTCATTTTACTTTAAATGATACAATTGCATTGCTTGTGGTGTTGACGAACAAAAACACGTCGTGCATGTATTGCCGAGAGAAAAAGTGTGTATTGTGTGTGCTTTAGGATGGATGAAGCGTGCTGTTGTTATAAATTGGAGATAAGCATGCAAGATGGACGGACGGACGGATAGGCAGATGGGCTATGATTGATCAAGCTGGCTGAAGTAGGATGGCTGGTGTTGTTGTTGTTATAAATGGGAGATAAGCAAGCATAGAAGACGTATGGACAGACAGTCGGACAGAGGGTCAGATGGATGGACGGATGGAGGGATAGCTAGGGGGGTATGATTGGTCAAGCTAGCTGAAGTAGGATGGCTGAAGCGTACTGTTGTTATAAATTGGAGATAAGCAAGCATAGAAGACGTATGGGCAGTCAGTCGGACAGATAGTCAGATGGATGGACGGACGGAGGGATAGCTAGAAGGGGTATGATTGCTCAAGCTGGCTGAAGTATGATGGTTGATGTTGTTGTTGTTGTTGTTATAAATCAAATTTTAAGTTTAAGGTGATAAGCTTAAGCTTCAAAGCAAGCATAATGTTTATAGATTTAAGTCGCTACAAAAACTTCGGTGTTGTTGTTGTTATAAATCAACATTTCAGGTTTAAGGTGATAAGCCCAGACCCAAAACCGCAAGCTGAAGATAAGGAAACAGTACAGAAGTAAAATATTTTTTATTTTTCCCATGATTGTTTAATATGTTTATGAATTTAAGTCGTTACAAATTTCATGTTAAAGATGATAAGCTCTTGATCCACAACATAAATCATTTAAACCTATTTCTTGAAGATTATATTGAGTGTAGTTGTTATGCATTTTAATAAATTTAATATGAGTTGGTTGACTAATGTGAAAACAAAGTATGAAAGCGGCAAAATAAATTAAGCTAGCGATTGAAAGCGATATCATAACCACGACCATACGCAACTATGCTGATATAAATAAAACAAAACGAATTGATTTATATATATATATATATATATATATATAGGATGGCTGAATATTATATACTATTATATATTATATACTATTGCGGTAGCAACTCCCACTTAGAGGAGAAGTGTAAGAAGAAGAAGGATGACCAAAAGTTAGCAAAATGGGCAAAGGAGCAAAAAGACGCTAAAAATAAGATTGGTAAAGGAGTAAAAAGATGCAGAAACCGAAGAAGAAGAAGATAGAACAAAATTATACTCGAAGCTGAATGTATATATTTATATATATTATATTGAATATATATATTATATTGAATATATATATTATATTGAATATATATATTATATTGAATATATATATATATTAATATATACATTCAGCTTCGAGTATAATTTTGTTCTATTTTCTACTTCTTCGGTTTCTGCATCTTTTTAATCCTTTACCAATCTTATTTTTAGCGTCTTTTTTCTCCTTTGCCCATTTTGCTAACTTTTGGTCATCCTTCTTCTTCTTACATTTCTCCTCTAAGTGGGAGTTGCTACCGCAATAGTAGCAATAAATTAATTTATGATACCCTCTCAATCTATTCATGTTATTTTGTTGATGGCTTTATTCAAAACACCTTCAACAATAAAGATCAGATGATGACTGGTTATCTTTTTATAATTCACACACATTTAAATAATTCTTCTGATTTCGCTGGTTAGAGGTGAGTATTCAATTAAACGATCATGGATTACTAGACAATAGGCTGATGTTTTATCTGGAATCGGTTTGTTTGCTTCGGTATCAAATTCGATTCGTATATCAATAGGTAGTCACCACAAATTTAATGTTAAAGATGATAACCTCAAGCTTCATAGTAAGCGTATTAAACGGATCCAAAACCGAACGTTTAAGATAAGGCAGCAGTATGGTTGTTTAGCATTTTAATAAAATTAATATGAGTTGGTTGAGTAATGTAAAAATAGTACAAGCATATATATGTATATATATATATTAGGGCGGGTCGATTTGTAGGGATTGAAAAAATTCACAAATTTCCCTAGGATTTCCGTATTCTATGGGTTATTCCATTAAAAATTTGCCGAAGGAACCATACCTCTATCGTTAAAATCGAGTCCCCTACTTTTTGTTGGTAAAAAGTTCAAAAGTTACGGGCATTTTTGTCCAAATTTTGGACCATTTTTCCATTTTTTTCATGATTTTGTCCAAGAATATTACTTTCATGGCCATTTTTTTGGCTCAATCCATTATTTAATTCAATTTACAATTCAAAACGAAGAGTTTAAGCCCAAATTTATCGAATTCAGTTGATTAATTCATGCGATATTGCTAAAACAAAATAACACATAAAACCAACTTTTTGATTTTTTTCCCCTTTTTATTTTTTTTTTCTACAAAAATTCAAATTAAGAGATAATAAAGTATCTATCAACCTATTATCAAAAAAAAATATTCAATTTGAGTGTAGTGAAAGACAAAATGTGAAAAAAAAAAATTATTTTTTCTGAAAGTCTTGTTTGCTTTCAAGTCTTGGTGTTTTCGTACGGCTCTCTAATGTCGTCGCCATAGCGCCTTCTACATTCTTTCCTGCAACTCGTTTAGCAGTGGCAGCCAGCAATTGGACATGTCTTTCCGTTCCTTGAATGTGTAAAGGAATTTGTGGATCATCGAACGGTGGCACTTCGTAATTTAAATATCCCTCCAAATGTTCATACGAATAACTTTGCGTAAACGGTGGTTCGAATAAAATGGTATCGTCATTTAAATCAATCATATTTGTATATTCCGTACAATTAAAGTTTATAAGAGATTTTTTATAAACTCTAAGTTCCGTTGGGTCGACAATATCTCTTCGGTAATGTAAAATCTTCTTTAAAGCAATGTTTCGTTTTTCATATCTATCATCAAACAACATAGATTGCAACATATTTTCTGAGTGTGCAAAATATGGATTATCTTGAATTACTGTATTTACAACTCCAAGTAAATTTGGTGGTAAAAATCGTGTCCAAGTAATAAATTCAAAAAGTAATGTACTACCGCATGCGGCAGAGCTATAATACTTAACATTGAAATACATTGGCGTGTATACTTTTATTATATAGTTAGCCAGAATTTTTAAATTTTCAGTTGGATTATTAGTTGTCACATACAACCGTAATAATCTATTGGCTTTGGTCAGCCAACGAGAATGTGCAATTGGCCCTGGTTTTATGTGAGACAAATCCGCAGGAACCACACCATTAGAAATTGCATTGACCATTAACATCAAGTACCTCGAATCGGTAGATAATTCTTCTGGATTTAAATCACCAGGAGGCATATTTTCCAAAGCGATTTCCTCAAAATCGGTTACCACCTGAAAACAAAATATAAAAGCTAAAAAATAGAATGAAAAATGGTAAAGAATCAGCTATAAAAATTACATACCGGAAGATTTTCACAATCAGTAATTTTTGAGCTCAACTTTCCGGTAGTTGATCTTGGTCTAGTGGTGGTTGATTTGTCTAAAGTGTCAAACAAATGTCTAAACGGAAGCTCGTTAAAGTGCAGAAGACACACAAACCAGTGCAGTGGTCTCTTTAACTGTTTTTCGAATAGTCGCAAAATTCCACCGTGGAAGAATTCGATCAATTTGTTGACTTTGCTTGCCGCAGTTTCACTTTCTGGTTTTGTGTAGCCTATCAATTGAGATTTTGGTTCCCTCAAAACAACAAGATGAGGTTCTTTAACCATCCTTGGATGCAACTTCTCATCAATTTTTTTCTACAGTTAGAGCATCATTTTTCCTGCCGTCGAATGAAAATGATATCAAATTCGAGCCATCATACCGCTTACGAAGTGCGTCTTGTCTCCATTTTTCGCTTTCTCTACGAAGTTTATTTTTATCCATGATGACAAGATTGTCATGAGCATCTTTTACGCCCAGGTCTTCCATCAGAGCTGTTGCCAATGCTGATCCCATTCTGTCATGCACACCAAATCTGTCACACGTCATTGCATAGTTTTTAGTATTGTATCTGGGAGTGTATGTTTGTGGTGGTAGAACTAAATCTGAACCTCCTCTCACATCAACTTCCATTTCGTCATAATGTGGTTCGTATGTAGGATCGTTGCTCACTGGGATTGTTGGTATAGTCGTTGGTATCGTCTCTTCACTTCCACTATCGTGTTCCGGTATCGTTTGTCTTCTGTCATTATATTGATCGCGCATGAAATCTTTTAAGTTTTCTGGGATAGATCCAAATGAGCAGTCGTTTTCTTTCAAGTTGCATTTACATTTTCCAATGTTGAATAATTGGTTTGCTGATTCTACGAATTTTTTGAATTCTGTTGCGCGTTTTACTCGTTGTTTATCTGCATTACTATATGCGTCAAGCAAATTATTCAATTTCCTAATGATGCTACCTTTGAGTATAAGTTCAATAATAAGTTGATTCCAAATTTCTAACAATCTGTCTGCTACTTGGGGAGTAAATGTTTTATAGAAAAACATTTTGCTTTGGGCTTTTGAACGTTCGGCCAAGAAAAAATAGTACTTCAATATATCGTTTAGTTGACAGATTAATATCAGGTAATTCACAGGCCACGCCAAAAGAAAAAATCATGAGAGACCAAATGTTGCAAACTACTGCGTTGGGTATCTGTTGGATTTTGCGATGAACCAGGCTCTGAATCCATTTTTTAAACCGTCACTAAAAGAATTAAATATGTTTTTCATAGAATAATAATATAACTATTAACTATAATAGTTAGCAATGTTTTTACACTTACCTTTAACTCTTTTCTAAATTTCAAAATAGTTTGATTATTTGTTAGTTATTTCAAGTAACACTTCACTGAAATGACGCTCAAACAAAACTAGCATACACTGGAATATTATAAACAAACAAAAATAAAGAAGTCTATAAAGAAACTAAAAACATAAAGAAATAAACAAACATAACACAGCGTGTGCACCCTGTGAAAAAATATGCCAATAATGTAAAGCGCAAATCAGTCCAGTCGTAACGTAAGGTTCGTAAGCTTCGTAAGTCAAAAAAATTGAGCCAAAAAAATGGCCATGAAAGTAATATTCTTGGACAAAATCAAGAAAAAAATGGAAAAATGCTCCAAAATTTAGACAAAAATGCCCGCAACTTTTGAACCGTTGGACCACTGTTGGAGATTTTTTTTGGTAAATTGATCAAAATTAGCTCACCTTTCCAACGCGCCTACTGGCGATTAAACCCGATCGATAGTTTTTGAGTTATGGATGTGAACTTGTAGGTAATATTTCATACGAACGTCAATTTGGGAAAAAATCTACCAACAAAAAGTAGGGGACTCGATTTTAACGATAGAGGTACGGTTCCTTTGGCAAATTTTCATGGAATAACCCATAGAATACGGAAATCATAAAGAAATTGTCGAAAAATAAATCGACCCGCCCTAATATATATATATATATATAGACATTTTTTTATTAGGTTTAATAAACCTAATGGTTGCTTTTAGCTAAAAACTCTCGATTCAATTATTTATATATATATATATATAAATTTCCTTTGGCAAATTTTCATGGAATAAAAATTTATATATATATATAAATATATATAAATTTCGTTGACGCGTGCACTCATTTTAAAATTATTCAATATAATCTTCAAGAAATAGGTTTAAATGCTTTATGTTGCGGATCAAATATTAAATGAGCTAAAAACTCTCGATTCAATTACTTATATATATATATATGTATATATATATTATAATTTTTTTTAAATGAGTGCACGCGTCAACGAAATTTAAAAAAACGCAAAAGCATTGTGCGAAAATGCTCATAGAAGAGTTTTCCTCGCACCTCATAACCCTTCGGGGTATTTTACGGAAGGTAAAAACTGTTGGAGCAAAACAGAGTGCTACATGTGGAATAGGACTTATTCAAGGCTATATAACGCAGTTGAAGATGCTCAATGCTTGTACTGGTGCAGTTCTTTCCCGAACGGGTAACAGATCGAATTGGGCTTCTATTCGAATTCGGTGGGAAGAAATCGAATCAACATTTGGTGGACGGTAAGCTTAATTTTTAAGTAATTTTATTACCATATTACTTATTTTGATTTAATATAATATATTAATTTAAACCCTATTTTAATTTTCAGAGTACGTACCGGCGTTATAATTAATTTAATGCATAAAGATCCCCAGAATTTAATGCATAAAGATCCCCAGAATTTCTTGGCAGATTGTCTAGATCTCTTTCAGCGCACCGTTAAAAAATCCTTAACGAAATTTACGTCTCTTAAGGTAAATACAATATTTTGTGGCGAATTTCGAGTTACTAGAGCTAATGAAGAAATCAGTGACTTGAAATTCATGAACACGAAAAATGTTGCTATTTACCGGCAAACGGATATTAGAGCTTGGTTTTTTGAGCATGTTCAAAATGCAATTTTGAAAAAGCTGGAAGAGTTCCAAGAACGGGATAGTGGATGGGCGTTGGCTGTAGTCATTAACTTGGCAGTGAACATTAACAAATTCACGCCACAGCTACGATCATCATATATCCCGCTACCACCACAGATCCAAAGCAAGAAACCATGCGTTAATGTGAAAAATGATGACAACGCATGTTTTGCTTGGGCAATCATATCTACTCTGCATCCAGCGAACATACATACGGATCGCATGTCAATGTATCCAAGTTATCATGATTTACTAAATTTGACAAATATAGTATTTCCAATGACGATGAGGCAGATCCCGAGATAAGAGATGCAAAATAATATCTCAATTAATGTATACATTCTGCATAAAAAAAAGAAGCAAATTTACAGTGCTACCGTCATATTTAACGAAAACTAAAATGGAATGTCACATAAATCTGCTTATGGTGCAGAGCAGATATCAGAATGATGATGACAATGATAACAACAATGTCGCTGAGAATGGATATGGTAGCAGCAATGATGATGTGCCAGTCACATACCATTATGTGTGGATAAAAATTCTTTCACGGCTTTTATCTAACCAATTATCAGCACATAATGGATGCAAATATTTTTGCGATAGATGTTTGCACTACTTCCACTCAGCACTCAAGTTGGAGCAGAATACCGAGGACTGCAGCAGACTAAACAACTGCAAAATAAGGATGCCGACAGAAGCTCTGAAGGAGGTTTGCTTCAAAAATTTTAAAAATAAGATTATGACGCCATTTGTGGTATATGCCGATTTGGAATGCATTTTGGCAAAGTCCATTGTTGGAAATGCATACCAGAAGCATATACCATATAGTGTGGGTTTTTATGTTAAGTGTGCGTATGACCCCACGTTATCGTTTTATAAAAGCTATCGTGGGGCAGATTGTATTGCGTGGTTCGTTTCGGAACTTAATAATTTTGCCGAAGATGTTGAAACTGTCTTCCTTTGCCCTCTACCCATGGATGACATGACTGTTGAGCAAGTTCAAAGTTTCACGATCGCCAACACATGTCATATATGTGAGAAAGACTTCACCAATGATGATGTCCACCAATGCCGTGATCATTGTCATCTTACCGGTGTTTATCGAGGCCCAGCGCATGAGGGGTGCAATATCAACTTCAAAGACTCACACACAATACCCATAATTTTTCATAATCTCACCGGTTATGACTCACATTTCATTTTTAAAAATTTAGCTACAGATTTAAAGGGGCGAATTGACCTTCTACCAATAAACAAGGAACGTTACATTTCATTTACAAAACGACTGGACGAATATGTAATAAAATGTCGGTTTATTGACTCATTCAGATTCATGGCGAGTAGCTTAGATACTTTAGCCTCACATCTACCAAATTTTAATATTATAAAATCAGAGTTTAAAAATTTAAATGATGAGCAATTAAATTTGTTGACACGTCAGGGTGTCTTTCCATATGACTACTGCAATGATGCAGCTAAATTTTTGGAAACATCATTACACGATATAACCAGCTTTTACAATCAACGTAATGATACAAACATCAGCGCAGAGGATTATGCTCATGCACAAAATGTCTGGGCTAAATTAAACATTAATAATGTGGGTAAATATGCAGATATTTATTTGAAAACAGACGTTTTACTATTATCAGATGTTTTCGAACAATTTCGCACAAGTTGTCATAAAACTTATGGTCTAGATCCTGCACATTATTTCACTCTACCTGGTTATACATGGGATGCAATGCTTAAGCATACTGATATAACCCTTGAACTATTGACAGATATTGATATGCTCATGTTTGTAGAGCGAGGTATTCGAGGAGGTCTTAGTCAGTGTACTAAGCGCTATTCGAAAGCCAACAATAAGTACATGACTGATTTCGATGAGGCTCAACCATCCAAATTCTTAATGTATTATGATATTAATAATCAGTATGGTTGGGCCATATCTCAATTTCTCCCCCACAGTGAGTTTCATTGGCTGTCAGATTCTCAAAATTTTAATGTTGAGACTATAGCTGACGATTCAGATGTAGGATATATTCTCGGGGTATATTATTCACTACAGAAATCTAAAGCAGGCTTTGAAATATGGTTTAACAGTCCTATTCTGGCAAATTAACAAATTGTTAACCAGTATTTTGAATATTTCTATGTGTTTGATGTTTTCAAAACTAAAGCTCAAAAATCAAAATTTGTTAATGAAATTGTCAATAACTGAAAAGCAGTTGACAATTTTTATCAAAATTTTTTAATTTTGAGCTTCAAATTTTGTTTTGAAATCAAAAAATTACAACAAACATAGAAATATTCAAAATACTGGTTAACAATTTGTTAGTTTGCCAGAATAGGGATGTAAGGCTATCTAAAATTCACAAAATTTTGAAATTTAGACAATCTGCATGGATTGATCTAAACACGAGTCTTCAAACAGCAGCTAAAAATGAGTTTGAGTAGAACCTTTTCAAACTCATGAATAATGCTGTGTTCGGAAAAACTATGGAAAACATACCTAAACACAGTGTTGTTAAATTGGTAACGAGTTGAATGGGTCAATATGGTGCCGAAACCCTTATTTCTAAGCCTGAGTTTAAGGCCTCCAACAATATTTGGTGAAAATTTGGTGGCAATTGAACTAAATAAAACTGAAATATACTTCAATAAACCCATTTATGTTGGTATGTGCATCCTTGATTTAGCCAAAACAACCATTTATGATTTTCATTATGGTTACATGGCTCCTCAATTTGGTTCCGATTGTGGCATTTGCTATACCGATACCGATTCGCTAATATATGAGGTGGCTTCTAAAGACTTGTATGAGGTAATCAAACGCGATTGCTTTATACACTTTGATACAAGCGACTATCCTATTGAAAACGTGTGGGGTATTCCTCAAGTCAATAAAAAAGTTTTGGGTCTCATGAAAGATGAGAATAATATCAGTATCATGACTGAATTTGTGGGGCTCCGTGCAAAAATGTATGCGATACGGGTAGAGGGTGAAGATTCAACGAAAAAATCGAAAGGTGTAAAAAGAAACATAGTCAAGACTAAAATAACGTTTAGTGACTATGTTGATTGCCTTGAAAACAACATTGAAAAGAAAGTTCAACAAAATTTGATTCAGTCGCGGAAACATGAAGTAAGTTCGATCATACAAACAAAAACTGCATTAAGCGCTCATGATAATAAGCGGTTTTTGATAGCAAATAGTAATGAGACATTACCGTGGGGTCGTTTTAGCATTATGGAGTTAGAATAATATCACTTAAGAATAAATGTTTATTTTTAAGATTTTAAATTGTTAAAGATATATGATTAAGAAGAAAAAAAAATAAAATTTTTATAACGTTGTACATAATATATTTATTTTATTTTTTAAAACTTTACTCTGTTGGAATTTTATAATAATCTCTAGTATGGGTAAGTAGCCGATGTTGATGATGATTGTGATGACTTACAATGAAACAAAATGGATTTTAAGTATTTTATTTTTTTCTTTATTCTTTCAGCATATTTTCGAAAACAAAAATTTCAAACATAAATGTCCACAATTTATTGTGTTAAAATTTTTATATCTATTATAATTATAGTTTATATCTTTCACTAAATATTTTATTATTTCTTTTGGCGGTTGTAAATTTCCAAAGCTGTCAAAATATCCAATTTGATTATTGTTTTTCCAGTATACTACACAATGTGTGCCGGCATCCTTTGATGTATAGTGATTAATTATCCCGCACTCTTTTTTAAATGGTTTACTTGGAAGAGTTACACATAGACATTCCTCTAAAAATTGGAATATCTTTGACATATTTTCTCAAATCTACATCAGTAAGGGCTCTTAAGGTAGCTTCATTAAAAATCTAGTTGATAAGGCTTTATATATAATCCAAATTCCTTTTTATATGGTTTTAGGAACATGCCTTTTCCCATTGCAATAGCCCCCATTTTACTATAATGTCGTTTTGCTTCATTTAACTGCTCTTTTCCAGTTTTTACTGCATTGATTGCTTTTGTAATGCCAGATACTTCACCAGCTAGACCCCCAAGTGCACCCAGGGCAGCGAATATAGGTGCAAGCGGGAGAAAACCTCCAGATTTAGGTAGTGGAATTACTCGAAGAGTCTTAATCAGAGATTTTTCCCCTTGAAAATATTGTTTACAACTTTTCTTGAAATTTTAACTGAATCATCCAAGTTTTTCGTTTTCTTAATTCTCTTTTTAGCACTTTTTAGGGCATGTCTAAATAGGCGATGTCCATTCGGATAACTCTTTTAAGGATAATAAAGTTACTACCAGCACACCATTTGAAAAGAGCAGGCATGATAATAATACATTTTCGAAAAAATATACAATGATTATTAGAAAATTATTTTAAAAAAAGTTCATAGAGGTGAAGGTTTGATGGAGTTGAGTACAAAAAAATCAAATTATGTATATTGGGATGACCCCAACGAGTTGGTTGATAGATTGCGTCTTTTAATAGCATCATCAAGAGCTGGTCACTCGAATCATAATAATGAAATAGTTTCAATTATTGAGGAACTGAGAGAAGCAAAGATTATTGTATAAATAGACTACAAAATATAACATAATCAATATTCATAAGATGCTTATCGATAAGTTTGGACATTATATGGGTAGCTCTGAAAGATATCAAAACCCGCACACCAAGATTCATTTAGATAGCGATCGTCATTTCAACCTCAACTCACGTAGAATAAAAAATATTGCTAATCCTGTATTGGAAAACGATGCTGTGAATAAAATTTATTTAAAAAGTTATTTCGAAGAAATAAAGAAACAATTGAATACATTTTATATGGAGAAAACTACGGAAGCAGAGAATCGATTTCACGAATTAATACAACAACAAAACATATTGCTTACGACAAAACTTGCAGACTTAGAAGCAATAATAAATAAATCAACGCAAGATCTTACGCATAAAATTGATGTAGCTCACGAACGTTTTTTAAGAAAAATAGAAGACTATTACGAGTTTTTGAACGAGAAAGTAAACCGTGCTGAAAGGAATTCACCAACTGAAGTTCTAAATCGTGTATGGTTGTATGGTCTAAGGTCGCAGATAGAGACGGAGAGGTAGAAGCTCTTAAACGAGTAACAACTACTGAAGCCGTTAGAAATGGACAGACAAGCAGTGGTGCAGGAGCTTCATAAGCAAGCACACAGACATTTTATACGGCGACGCGTGGTAACCAAGGGTATAGACGATCTTTGGCAAGCAGATCTTGTTGAAATGGGCGCTTATTCAAAGTACAACAAAGGTTATCGGTTTATTTTAACAGTAATAGACACATTTTCAAAGTTTGCTTGGATTGTTCCCGTAAAATCTAAAGGTAGTGAAGATATTACTAATGCAATGATAGCCATTTTTTCGCAAAAGAGGATTCCAAAAAACTTGCAAACAGATAATGGCAAAGAGTTTTATAATAAAACATTTCAAAACCTGATGAAAAAGCATAATATTAATCACTTTTCTACATATAGCATCATGAAAGCATCTATTGTAGAACGATTTAATAGGATCATAAAAGGTATGATGTGGAAAAAATTTAGCTTACAAGGATAAATGGATAAATCTCTATCTAAATGGATATCAATGGATAAATATGTATAAAGATTTAATTAATGAATATAATAGCAAAAAGCATAGAACCATTGGAATGGCCCCAAAGTCGGTGAGCACAAGAAATGAAGGCCCTATACTAAAACAAGCTTATAATCATCCTAAAATTTTTAAAAAAGATAAACTAAAAATTGGCGAACACGTTCGAATTAGCAAATATAAGCATCTTTTTGCAAAAGAATATACTCCAAACTGGACAACTGAAGTTTTTAAAATTCGTTCCATACGAAACACAAACCCTGTAACATATTTATTAGATGACTATGAAAGAAACCCTATTCTTGGCGGATTCTATGAACATGAAGTAATGAAGACACATTTTCCGAATACGTACTTGATTGAAAAGGTTATTAAAACAAAGGGACAGCAAGCTTACGTTAAATGGTTAGGATTTTCCAGCCATCATAGTTCTTGGATTAATAAAGATGAACTAAAACACCTAAAATAATAAAGATAAATAACTTTACTTAATAAAGAAAAAAATTTTATTTTTTACTAATGAAAATTTGGTTGGCTTTTTGTTGAAATTTTATTTTATAAAATTTTTAAGTTGATTCTTTAAAAGACATTTTTTTCTACAACATATGAGCTATCCTCATCTTCTCCAGAGCTTTCATATAAATTGTTGTTGTTGTTGTTGTTGCTGAAACCGAAATTTATATTTTCCTTTTTCTTTTTTTTAGCTATTAAGGAAAATATGCCATGCATATCTTTGGTTTTCAGTAAAATGTGTGGAGTACCATTTAAGTAGTCCATCTGATTCTTAGTAATAATCAGAAATCTTTTCGGTAAATAAATGTGAAAATCTTTATTTACAATACATCTGATACTTTCACCATATTTTGTATCTATTCTCTCGATTCTGTTGACTTCATATGGGAAGTTTAGTTCCATATCCTTAATAGGTAAGTAATTAATACTAGGATTATAAAAAAGATTTTGCAGACTGGCTTTCATAATTTTATTCTGTAAACTTCACAATGTTATAGGTACTTTTAAACTGATTCTTAATATTCTAAAAATGGAATTATTAAGCATATTGCATCATATTATTTATCGATTTCTTATCAGTTGTCGTTATGTACATCCGGATATTTGGTAATATCTTATCAGTTGCGGTTATTTACATCCAGTGATTGGTATAATTTCTTATCAGTTGCGGTTAAATGCGTATATAAAATCATAACTTTTTATGTATGTATGTATATATGTATGTAAGTATATACATGGATACATATGAAATATTACAGGATATGATAAAATACTATGGTATGTCAGGAGAAGTTAGAAAGAATAGTAAATATGTATGACTATTTGATTCTAATTTTATAGAGATGTGTGCATGATATAAATAGAAAACTATGATAAGAGCGATTTAGTTGTATTACATTCTGCAGTAAAATATTTATTGGGGGCAACTTTTAAGAAGTCATGATAAATACTGTACTTGTCATGCACAGTGGAAAACTTTACAAATAATAAATGCTATAGTTTTGGATATTATGTTGCAGGTGTTTCTAGCCGCAGAAGGAGGGGTAAGAACACAAATTGTTTCTCTTAATAGAGGCCAGCAAATGCCCACAAACATACCAACATTTGAATTTAGTCACAATCAGCATATAAAAATTGAGGTTACTGGTGGTATGATATCATTAGTTGGTACAGTCTATGAAGGTGGTTATAAAGATACAAATGTATACTCATTCAAATCATCTTGCATTTTCCGTGAAATAGATGGATTTTTTGGAGGTATGGATAAAATACTCGGTAAGGCTGCAGTCCGTCCGTCTCATAAAAACTATACAAAATCCCACACCCAAAAGAAAAATTTGAATGATGAGAGTGAAACTATCAAATAGTTGGTGGTGGCGGTGGCAGCTCAGTTGACCGCTCATTTGAAGACGAGGATTATTAGATTAGACTATAAATACGAGCGTCAACTCTTATCATGTCATTGAAAAATATACCGTCGAGAAAAGAACACATCTGTTAGAAAAAAAAAATGAAAAATAATTTCATCATATTACTCACATATTTTTGTATTGTGCAAGTATTTTCAGCTTCAGTACCAATTTATTTGAGTGAAAATGAATTTAAAAATACCGAGTTTGCTGTAAAATTACCTAATAATGATACTGTAAGCATACAACTAAATTTTAAACTTTTAATGTTTAGTAAAGACTTAAATGGAAACGCTGAGTCAGCAACAGAAGTGGAACCTCAATCGTTTACAGGTGATGAGGCTATTGAAGCATTTAGGCAAGACTTAGTTAAAAAGGAGCAAAATATTGCCGGAATTATTGAAAGTTCACAACCATTTTACAGGCATTTTCAACTACAGTACAAAGATAATATAAAATTGAGAATTCGCTGTACATATGATAGCAATAACTTGAAACGTCGATTAAATATTTCGTGTTTTGAATATCGTCAAGTTGAATACGGGAGATTTTTAAGTAACGGTGAAATTGAGGTGGTTACTGAGGATGATACTACTTCCCGTTCAGATATGACATTAATCAACATTCAAGATTACAAACACGATTTGGAAATGGAAATATACTAAAATTTTATCAATCAGTTATAAATTTGCAGTCATCATTTTAAGAGGTCTTAATTATCAAAGTACGAATTATGAGTTTCGTGCTAAATTTTTAAATAATTTCTTAAGGGAAGAAATACTTTTATGTCCCGAGCACAAGATTATTTTACAAAAATTAAAAGTTCGACTAGATGAATATGCACTATATAAGATAAAAACGTCTAAATTTGGTAATCATTATAGCAATTGTGTATGGTCAAGGGATGAAACAACTTGTCCTGATACATGTGGGTGCTCATTTATTGATGTATTATGGGATGATGCTTTGAATAAAATAAACTTTAATTATAATATAAAAGTTCAAATTTTATCAAGTTTTCTTCAGTCAAAATTAAGATCTACATAACACTAGACAATGTCTGAGGACAGAATTTTAGTTATAGATGTTCAAGGTTTCTACATCAATAATGAATTTAGTGTAAAAGAGATGAGTATTTTAGCGGATGATGACTCACAAGTTCAAATATTTATAATGAAACCGCCTCTTCAATATTCTATGCTGACATCAAGAGAAAAAGTTTCGTATAATTGGCTTTATTATAATCATCATGGGCTAAAATGGGAAGAAGGCAATACAACTTTGGCAAATGTTATAGCATATTATATAGCATATATTAAGGATGAAAATTTTATTTGTTATGTTAAGGTTTAGAAAAAATTAAGTGGATTAAAAATTTGTTTAAAGATGAAATTATTCATCATAATCTAGATGATTCAAACTGTCCAAATTTAAAAACTCTGTATCAAAATGGTCAAGCAATAAATGCTTGCAGCTGTCATAAGAAACATTTTTTCTGTGCTGAAAAAAATATATAACTCCTGAAGAAGTTTATAAATAAGTCCAAATTTAAAAGCTCTGTATCAAAATGGTCAAGCAATAAATGCTTGTAGCCATCATAAGAAACATTTTATCTGTGCTGAAAAAATGTATTACTCCTGAAGAAGTTTATAAATAAAGATCTAAAATTATAAAACAATTTGCGTTGTTATTTAGTACTTAAATTATATTAAATGGATATCGATCATCAGTTCATTACGAAAACTCGTCATGTCCATAACGATCTGTTTAAGCGGAACCACACCAACTCTTATTGGAAAATATTTTCCACCAATTGAATTGGCCACAAAATATAATTGCGGACTTGTAGACTTTGTAACATTTAATTCAATACCCAATGTAGATGTCTACAACAATTTATTTCATATCGGGCCACACACTATTACAATACCAGTTGGTTCGTATGAATTTGAGGATATTGGGTTTTTCTTGGAAACAGCGGTAAGAGACATTGATGGATCAATTTTCCTGGAAATTGAATCAAACAACAACACTCTTTAAACTGAAATTGTATCCTCCATGGAAATAGATTTTTCAAAACCAAACAGTATAGGACAGCTGTTGGGATTCAGTAAAAGCAGATAGTTAATGAGCTACCGTATGATGAGTTTATCAAAGTGATATCTTTAGACCTATTACAAGAAATATAAAAAGCTGAATATATGCATAAAGGTCAGTCTGATAAAACTAAGAAACATTTTGAATCTGATTTACCTTTAAATATTACAAACATAAACACAATACGAATTGAATGTAACTTGACAACCGGATCATATATTAATAACACATCAGTTCATACAATTCATGAATTTCCTCTGGATGTCTCAGCAGGATATAAAATAAATGAGAAACCTCGAAATGTCATTTACTTACCCATCAACTGTCAACAAATAAACAATATAACGATAAGAGTCTTAAATCAAGAAGGAGACCTTATAAATTTTCGAGGAGAAAACATTTCCATAAGACTTCACTTTAAGCCAGAATAAAAATGATTATTTAAACTAAGAACAATAAAAACGTAATTAAAAAAGAATTTCCAGTTACTCCTTCATCCACACTCAACCCGGGACATACAAAAAAGAAGCTGTTGACTGCAGTTAATATAGAATATTTAAAATCCTTGAGACTTAATCTACAAGCATGAATGATATATTAAATGTCCTTCAAAAACCAATATATGATGAGAGCATTATAAAAAAGGAATACCATAGTTACTCGCCATATTTGAAATCTTTAAATAATAATGATGAGATATACCAATTCAAAATCCGGACCTCCTTGTCTTACCAAGTGAGAGTATGATTTACATTCATGGCTTTATAGTAAAACATGAAGGAGGAAAAGATGTAGCAACAACAGGTGTGAAATTTAAAAAGAACTTTGTTTCATATTTGTTTGATGAAATTCGACATGAAATTAATGGTTTTGAAGTTGATTGTACACGCAATCTTGGAATTTCATCCACCATGAAAAACTTTACATCTTTGAATACAGCTGAAAGCAATGCATTAAAAAACGCCGGTTCGTGCTTGGAAGAGAATTTTGCATTATAAAAAACCCATTTCAGTTGCTGTATACCTCTGAAAATTTAGATGGGTTTTGCCGAAGATTATACTAAAATAATATTAAACTCGAAGCATGAGCTTATCCTTCAACGTTCTTCATCTAATGAGAGATCATTTCATCCTATTAATGCTGCAGATCAATTAAAATTTACAATATTGGATATAATATGGAAAATGCCCCATATACAATTATCCGACTTTGCAAAATTGGAAATGTACAAGACAATAAACAACAAAAACCGTATATTAATGTCATTTCACTGTTATGTAAATCCAATGCCTCCAAAAAGTACAAAGGTTTTATGGAATGTAAAACTAGCTCCACAAAATTAAATACCTAGATTTCTTATCATTGGCCTACAAAAGGAAAAAGGTAAAGAGGAAGGAAATACATTCGATCATTGCAATATCGCTAATTTAAAAGTATATCTAAACTCTGATTCATATCCTTATGATGATTTGAATAGTCGCTCTGAAATGGGGCAGTATGCTGTTCTATATGATATACAGTGAGTCTCAAAAATATTTTGCCTATAAAGAATTTGATACTTTTTTTAAAAAAAGACCCAAATTAAACGTTTGTTTAACAAAAGATAATTCAAATTTTATTTGGAATGTGGTAATAGGAACTTAAACATTAATTTCATTAAAAAACAAATTAAAATACTTCGATAATATTAGAGATGTTTAAGTTTTTATAGGTCACATAAGTATTTTGCTGTTTAATTTTAAGTCACATAAGTATTTTGCTGTTTAATTTTAGTACAGAATTTTATAAATACAACAAAGATATAATTAAATTAATATTTGGTAGGATATCCATTGTTAGCTAAAACAGCTTCTAAGCGTCTTGGCATAGATTCCACTAGGTTTTTGCACTTTTCGATCGGTATTTTGTCCCATTCTTCTTGCAAAACTTGTTTTAGTGTGGCCTTCGAGGAAATATGGTGTTCCCTTATTTTTTCCTCCAGGTGAGCCCAAAGATTTTCTATCGGGTTCAAATCCGGACTCTGGGGAGGTGTTGGTAAATGTTTGGTGTTGTATAAAATCCACAGTTTGACGTCCGCAGCAGTATGATTTGGATCGTTATCCTGAACGAAATAAAACCCATTTCTTGGAAGGCCCATTTTATCGGAACTAGCATGGAGGTTTTCTTTCAGGATGGACAAATAAACATGCCTGTCCATAATGCCATCGATAAATACCAGGTTGCCAACTCCTCGGGCGGACATACAGCCCCATACCATTACCGAACCTCCTCCATGTTTAATAGTTGGTTTCATATTTTTGATATTGAGGGCTTCATTTGGCTTACGCCACACCATGCGTCGTCCATCAGAACCAAAAATGTTGTACTTGCTTTCGTCGCTAAATATCACCGTTTGCCAAAACTCAAAACTTTTGGTTTTGTGCAGCTGAGCGAACGAAATCCTCTTTACACGATTTACTTCTGAAATTAGCGGTTTTTTTCTTGCCACGCAACCATTGATATTGTTGGATCTGAGTACTCTATGGATCGTCTCGTTGCTTACACTTGTTCCTAGGGTACGTCTGAGGCTGTCGTTGATTTTTGGTGCTGATAAATGTGGGTTATCATAGTTTTCTTTAAGTATTCTTCTTTCATTTCTCTTTGAAAGCAATTTCGGACGTCCACAACGGGCTTTATTTTCGATATTGCCACGTTCTTTTGCGCGCTTAATCACATTTTCTATTGTTTGACGGCAACGTTCAAACATTTCACTAATGTACTTTATCGTTTTTCCCTCGCCATAAAGGTGCAAAATGATTTTTCTTTGCGCAAAATTCAATTCTTTACCTTTCGGCATTTTAACAATAAAAAAACTCAATCAGTGCACACTAAAATACTATTTATGACTAATTTCAATAGAAGCAATCATGACAAATGTAACCCAATTAAAAAAGGATAGAAAACCAAAAGAAAGAACACTCAAATTGTAAGAAATAACGGAATTAGAAAAAAAGCAAAATACTTTTGTGAGCATTGAAGTGTAGGACAAAACAATTACAACGCAACAAAAACACAACGGAGTTGATGTTTTTTGTATTTTTTTTTTTATTTGCATTTTGAATAATATATTTCAGGCAAAAGCAAAATATATACATTAAATTTTCGGACAATTCAATGCATTTTTAAAGAAAAACTATGAAATTTATTGTAAAAACGTATAGGCAAAATACTTTTGAGACTCACTGTATATATGAAATTTCAACAAAGTTATTATATGCGAGAACCTCAACCATTGCTAGATGTCGCTGAATTCAAGGCTATTGCCCCACTAATTATTGTTGATGTAACACATCAAAATGAAGCAGTTAAAACTGGACCTATTGATATACGAATCGAATTTGATACCGACGCAAACAAACCGATTCCAGATAAAACATCAGCCTATTGTCTAGTAATCCATGATCGTTTAATTGAATACTCACCTCTAACCAGCGAAATCAGAAGAATTATTTAAATGTGTGTGAATTATAAAAAGGTAACCAGTCATCATCTGATCTTTATTGTTGAAGGTATTTTGAATAAAGCCATCAACAAAATAACATGAATAGATTGAGAGGGTATCGTTAATTAATTTATTGCTACTACTGCGGTAGCAACTCGCACTAAGAGGAGAAGTGTAAGAAGAAGAAGGATGACCAAAAGTTAGCAAAATGGGAAAGGAGCAAAAAGACGCTAATAATAAGATTGGTAAAGGAGTAAAAAGATGCAGAAACCGAAGATGCAGAATATATATACTATATGTATATATATATATATACTTAGTCCTGCCATATGTTCTGTTACAAATATAAAACGCTATAAAAAAAAACCAATATACATATTGTATTCAAAATTATTTCATTTATTAGAAGACAATATTGGTTATTAAAAAAATTTGTATTCACTCGAAATGGCCGCCTTTTGCTTTAACACAAGCTTTCAAACGATGTGGCCATTGGGCTATAGCCGCACGTACGATTTCCATGGATATCGAGGACGCTGCTCTGGTTAATGCTGTTTTAAGGCTTCCCAAATTTCTGTGGTGAGTCTTGCAAGCCATATTCTCCAATTCTGACCACAAAGCATAATCCAGTGGATTGAGATCTGGACTCCCTGATGGCCAATCTTCTGCTGCTATAAAGCCAGGAATATTGACTCTGAGCCACTCCTGCGTGGTTTTAACTTTGTGCGCAGTAGCAGAGTCCTGTTGGAAGATCCATCTACGTCCATTGAAAAGGGTATTGGTCAAACAATTCACAACCCTCTAACACATCCTTTTGGTAAACCTTTGCACCAGTTTTTACGCCCTTTTCGCAGAAATGGAGGGATGTGACACCATGGTGGGAGACCCCCCACCAAACCATTACGGAAGAGGGATGATGGCCACGTTGAACCCTTGGAACAAGTTTTTTCGCTTCCTTAGATGAAGTGGCATAAATCTTGTCATTTTGTTTGTTGAAAACTTCTTCCACGGTAAAAATTTTCTCATCCGTAAACAGAATGTTTTCATGGCCATTGTCCGCGTGCCACTGCAAAAGTCGCTTGCATCTTTCCAGCCTAATTTTTTTTAGTTGAGGAGTTAGAAGATGCCCCGTGGACCGACGATAGGCTTTCATATGCAAATCATCCCGAATCAGCCTAGACATGGATCTGGTTGATATATCCACTGCCTTTACTACCGCACTCGTACGGACAACGCGCGGGCGACCACTTTTTGGCCTGTCTTCTACTCCAGACAATTCGCCGAAGCGAGCAATAGCACGATAAACGAACATTCTTGATATTCCGAGTGGTTTTAGCAACTCGAAAATTTGGCCAGCACTCTTTCCGCACTTATGCAACGCTATTACCGCGACTCAATTCTCTTTAACGCCCCACTCCATGTTAATAGATTGCAAGGTGAAACCAAACTGACTAGTATTCTTCACTAATCAGTGCATGTGCTCTGAAAAAAAGTTAACGGCTCTATTCCCGCAAGAAGTTTTGAACAATAAGCGCTGGAAATTGTGTAACAGAACATATGGCAGGACTAAGTATATACATTCAGCTTCGAGTATAATTTTGTTATATCTTCTTCTTCTTCGGTTTCTGCATCTTTTTACTCCTTTACCAATCTTATTTTTAGCGTCTTTTTGCTCTAAATTCTATATATAACAAATCAATAACAATAATGATTCATATATAAATCAAATCGTTTTGTTTTATTTATATCAGCATAGTTGCGTATGGTCATGGTTATGATATCGCTTTCAATCGCTAGCTTAATTTATTTTGCCGCTTTCATACTTTGTTTTCACATTAGTCAACCAACTCATATTAAATTTATTAAAATGCATAACAACTACACTCAATATAATCTTCAAGAAATATGTTTAAATGATTTATGTTGTTTATCAAAAGCTTATCATCTTTAACATGAAATTTGTAACGACTTAAATTCATAAACATATTAAACAATCATGGGAAAAAGAAAAAATATTTTACTTCTGTACTGTTTCCTTATCTTCAGCTTGCGGTTTTCGGTCTGGGCTTATCACCTTAAACTTGAAATGTTGATTTATAACAACAAAAACACCGAAGTTTTTGTAGAGACTTAAATATATAAACATTATGCTTGCTATGAAGGTTGGGCTTATCACCTTAAACTTAAAATTTTGATTTATAACAACAACAACAACATCAACCATCATACTTCAGCCAGCTTGAGCAATCATACCCCCTTCTAGCTATCCCTCCGTCCGTCCAGCCGTCTGACTATCTGTCCGACTGTCTGCCCATACGTCTTCTATGCTTGCTTATCTCCAATTTATAACAACAGCAACATCAACCATCATACTTCAGCCAGCTTGACCAATCATAGCCCATGTTGTATCCCACAACATTCGCCTGTACACTTTGTACACCCCGACATCACACGATGTTCCTAAAAACACTTAACTAAAAACCAATAAAAAACATAATACTTTTCATAATTAGAATGCGGTACAAAAATCTGTTTAATCTATACGTCACCGTATAGCAGATTTCGTAGTGCAAGCGCATAAATAACAAACAACCTTTTGTTTATTATTATGAACGAACGACCGAGACCCAATTTGAGTACGGTGACTCAAATTGCCGGCGTTCATGAAAATAAAAAGACTGACCTAATTTAAGCGCACACGCTTAAATTACCAAACAAACAAAACCAATGCTTTGCTTTTAATTGTCAAGTGTTTCTGGCTACAACGTCGGCGGCAACAAAACCAAGACATTGCACTGTTGGGTGCATCGGCATCAGCTTGCACGGTCAGCATAAAGCCGTTCATTTACCTACCCTAGCATGCAAAGTGTGCGTGATCGCGTACCGCTAAGGGGAAAGTAAAATGACAATATGTAAATTTACTTTTACATATTGAGAAGGCACTATTTTAATTATGTATTGGTAAATAATTTCCACTTATTGGAAATTATAGGAATGTCGGGAAACTAAGAACATCATTGGAAAGTAAAAACTTTCTTTATAAACCCCTGGTTCGACCAGAAACTGGCAGAGCTAATTTGAACGAGTTTTACAAAGGTCGCAGCCTCGCCTAGACAGCGGGCCTTTTTGAAACACTAAAATAAAGAAAACTAGCTTAAACGCTAGCAAAAAAACAAATAACTTAATCGTTTTAATCTTTGGTCTATCTTCTCCTTGCGGAAAGCACGGAGACCTCGGACGTTAAATACAACATTTGGTGGCAGCGGTGGGATACGCTCCATCTCAGAAAAAAAAATAACAAACCCAAAAGTAAAGTTTTTGTTTTAAAATAATAAAGTTTTTAAAGCGTGCCGAGGCTTAAACAGCGGCAAGTGAAATTTTAAAAATA
Organism: Dichetophora obliterata; assembly: GCA_963920525.1. Taxonomy (NCBI): domain Eukaryota; kingdom Metazoa; phylum Arthropoda; class Insecta; order Diptera; family Sciomyzidae; genus Dichetophora; species Dichetophora obliterata. The sequence goes on from OY986435.1 coordinate 118,507,211, forward strand.
TAATAAAGTTTTTACAAGCGTGCCGAGGCTTAAACAACGGCAAGTGAAATTTCAAAAAACATAATAAAATTTTTAAAGCGTGCCGAGGCTAAAACAGCGGCGAGTGAAAAAAAGAAGTAACAAAAAACGCATAAAAGTGAAAAGTATAAAAAAAGACCAGGTTAACCAGCTTTAAGACGTGAAGTCTCCTGGCCCAACTCTAAACGAAGACCAGGGTAACCAGCTATAAGGCTACTAAGAGCCTCCTGGCATCAACACTAGCAAGACCCAATTCAACAAGAGCAGCAACATCAACATTATCAAAGAACCAATTCAACAAATTCAGCAAAAGCAACAACATCAACAACCCAAAGAACAAATTCAACAGGAGAAACCCCAAGAACAAATTCAACAAGCCAGGAACAAACGGGGGAAAAATTTATAATAGTAAGCAAAGTTAAAAATTTTTTCGTATGATTAAGAAAACAATAGAAAAACACACTTATTATTATTATTATTCGCAATATTTCATTTAAAATTTTTTATAATTACTTTTTCCATTTGTGTTTGAAAGTCAAAATTCGTACTCGTCAATGCGCGGCTAAGGTAGTTCAGAACTTTGCTTCTCTACCATTTTTCGACTCTTCTTTTTACTCTGACGCGGAAGATCCTGAGTACTTCAATATGGATCTTAAATTTACGTTAAATGATATATATAATATCGTTCCGGTATTTAACGGCAATCCGGCCGATTTAAACAAATTTATAGCATGTGGCAATATTCTGTTTTCATCTGCAAGGACAGACGCGGAACACAGCTTCATTCTTGAAGGAGTGAAAACTCGTTTGGAAGGTTCTGCCTTTGAATTAATACAATTCAAATCTTTTGCCAAATGGAATGATTTGGTACGAGATTTGGAGACAGAATTCAAAGAAGAAAAATCGAGAACCTCTACCCAAAATGAAATGTTAACTGCCAAACAGCGATCACAGGAGCCAGTTAAAGAATTTGGCGAACGAATAGGGAAGTTGCTACACTCATTAAATTCTGCAACATTTGCCAGTACTAACGAAGAATCGGTTAGGAAGTATTTAAAAGCTGAAAACGATAGATTAGCTATACAGGTATTTGAGGATGGCTTACGAAACCAAAATTTACGGCTGATTTTAAAAGCTCACAACGAGCGTGACTTAAAAAAGGCTATAGCTTATGCTGAAGAGCATTCAGTGCGGCTCGAAAAATCGCCTCAAATTACACATACTCAAAGTAAACCTACCTGTAGTTACTGTAAAAGAATAGGGCACACACAGGAAACCTGCTATAAGAAAAGCAACAATTTAAATTTTAACAACACTTCTAATTATCCTCTCAAAAACAAACCAAATTATCATAGCATAAAAAAAGAAGTACAAACAATATTTTGTACATACTGCAAACGTCCAAACCACACGTACCAAGAGTGTAGGTCTCGACTGCGGAACGCTGAAAATTTTCAAAATCGAAGGGTTAATAGTGACTCAAATTCACATTGGAATCCTTTCAGGAACCAATGCAGTCATTCCAAACAAGCACACCACGCAGAAAACTCATCGGGAAACGGAATTGCACGGGAGGAAAACATCGGCAGTTCCTCCCAAATGCAGATAACAGCCGACGTGCACCGAGCACGGCATTAACAAAAAACTTTCAATTTCTTTTATTAAAGAATATAAGGATCCGGTGATCCGCATAAAATTAGGATCTTCAAATGAAAAATTAACATCCTTACTAATAGACACCGGCGCAGAAATTAGTTTACTCAAAGACTCAGACAATAATCTAAATTTAAATAAAATCTTCAAATACACTGTCTCTACAATATCAGGAAATAAAATGCAAGCTTTAGGGGAACAAACACAAACAATTAATGTTCCGTATGATAAACAAATTCTAGTTTTGAGTCATCAATTTCAAATTCTCCCTAAAAATATTAATCTGTCATATGATGGCATAATAGGCCATCATATGACAGATAATAGGCTTCCTATCTAAATTGAATTGTAAAAAAAAATTATTTAAATAAAAAATTAGAAATACCATTAGACTGCTCGAATGCAGCAAAGAGTATTCACAATAATAAAAATACATTTATTAAAGATGAAAACTTTTCGAAGAAGTGCAACAAGGTGTTACCTACGGGTAACAAAAGGATTTGCGAAAATAGGAAAGAGGAACAGGAGTATGCGCCGTATGGCATAAGTCATACTGAGATTCCTCAACAACCTGATGTCTACGGGCCACAATCCATTACCTTGCCACCTCGAATTAAAAAATTCGTCAAAAATAAACAAAATATATTCAAGCAGGAAACCAAGGCTTTACCTACGGGTATTGAAAAGAATCGTACAAAATGGGAGGAGGAACGAAAGGATGCAGCACAAAGCATAAGCCATCACAAGAATCCTCAACATCCCAATGTCTACGGGCTGCGATCCATTACCTTGCAACCTCGCTGCAAACAACTTGTAGAGATCCCTTTTGAATATACAAAAGATGCAGTGATCCACAAGAAACAAGTAAACCCAGGAGTATATTTGGCGGAAACCCTGGTACGCCCTATCGAAAACAAAGTAAAAGTTCTATTCATGAACACAAAAGAAGAAATCAAAGAAATTAATTTAAATAAAATTCAATATGAGTGGGAAAAGATAGAAAATTTCAACGAAGTCAAATTAGACAGAACAAAAGATTTAGTAAAGGGAAGATTAAAAAAAATAGAAACAGCCATTGAGCTTAAACATTGTAATGATGAAGATAAGAAATCTATTTTTGAAATTTGTAGGAATTATAATGACTTATTTTATTTCAAAGGAGACCATCTTACAGTTACAGATACAGCTGACCATGAAATCATTACAGAAGAAAATAAACCTCCTTTATTCGTTAGGCCGTATAGACTCCCTGAAAGTCAACGACAAGAAATTCACAAACAAGTTAATGAAATGTTAGAAGACAATATTATTTGATCAAGTTCAAGTCCATGGAACTCACCTTTTTTATTAGTTCCGAAAAAAGCAGACTCTGACGGCCAAGAACGCTGGAGCGTCGTAGTAGATTTTCGCAAGCTAAATGATTTAACAGTTGGCGATGCATACCCCTTACCTAATATTACAGATATATTAGACCAATTAGGAAAAGCTAAATACTTCAGCACACTAGATTTAGCTAAAGGTTTTCATCAAATTCCTGTTAAGGAATCTGATAAATGCAAAACTGCATTCAGTACACCATTCGGACACTACGAATATAACCGAATGCCATTTGGTTTAAAAAACGCCCCTGCAACGTTTCAAAGACTCATGAACAACGTACTCATGGGGTTGCAAGGCTTCGAATGTTTCGTTTATGTCGACGACATCGTAGTTTACGGTTATGATTTAACAGATCATAATAAAAAATTAACAAAAATATTTGACCGATTGCGTCCACACAACCTAAAACTACAACCTGATAAGTGCAATTTTTTAAAACAAGAACTTACCTATTTGGGGCACATCATTTCAGAGGACGGTATAAAACCAGATCCGGAAAAAATTAAAGTAGTCAAAACATATCCAACACCAAAAAATACGAAAGGAATTAAGTCATTTTTAGGATTTGCTGGCTATTATAGAAGATTTATATAAAACTTTTCAAGCATATCGAAACCTCTTACAAAACTGCTAAAAAAAGATGTAAAATTTAATTGGGACGCATTTTGCGATGAAGCATTCTCAAAACTGAAAGATAAATTAATTAACCCTCCAATATTATCATACCCTGATTTTGATGAAGAATTCATAGTCACGACAGATGCAAGTGACGTGGGACTTGGGGCTGTTCTCTCCCAAGGTATAATTGGTAAAGACAAACCAATAAGTTTTGCAAGTAGAACGCTAAATGATGCTGAAACCCGCTACAGCACTACGGAACAAGAATTATTAGCTATTGTTTTTGCTGTAAAACAATTCCGACCTTACGTCTATGGTAAAAAGTTCACGATCTACACTGATCACAAACCACTCGAATGGCTAATGAAGCTTAAAGATCCAATGTCTAGATTAGCAAGATGGAGAATATTATTATCAGAATATGAATATACAATAAAGTATAAAGCAGGCAAAGTTAACACAAATGCGGATGCACTTAGTCGCATTGAAAATGAAAATAAAGTCTTAGTTATGACCCGTCAAATGAAGAATAATAAAGAAAAATATGAAAATACGCAGACAATTATAGAAAAGCCTGAAAACAAAAGGACTAAAGAAAAATGTCAAATATTAGAAAATAAAGAGGCAATTTATTCAAACAAAGAAGCGAAATTAAAAATATTAATATTACCAATAATAAAATCACTCTATATAAAATTATAGTAAAAAGAATACCAGATTTTATAAAGCCAATAATGGGAGAAATAGAAACATATCCTCTTACAGAAAAAGAAAATTTAGTTACAACCACACTACCAATACCTTTCAGAAGCATAAAAGACCAACAAATGGCAAGAAAAACATTATTAAAAATAAAAAATAGTCACAATAACAAACCCATGCAATCAATTGCCATATCACTGCCCAGCTTCAACATACAATTCAAAGAAACTTTTAAACTATTACTTACCGAAATCTTTGGAGACAATACAATATTTTTGCATACAAATCAAAGAACTTTGGAAAATCCTGAAGAAATAAGCAAAATATTAGCAGAATATCATGAATCGCCACTCGGAGGACATCAAGGAGTAACCAGAACATTGAAAAGATTGAAAATATATTATTACTGGCCTACGATGAAGACAGATGTCCAAACCCATATAAAAAAATGTGAATCATGTCAAAAAAATAAGCTAAATAAATCTCCAAAAATGCCAATGAAAATTACAACTACAAGCTCAGCACCTTTTGAAAGAGTAGCATTGGACATAGTCGGTCCACTTCCAATTAGCTATAAAAATAATAAATACATTTTAACATTCCAGGATGATTTAACTAAATTCACCGAAGCTATACCTTTGGAAAATGCAGAGGCGACAACAGTTGCCAGGGCTTTTGTAGAGCAAATACTTAGCAGATTCGGTTTTCCAGAATCACTATTAACCGATCAAGGCACAAATTTTCTCAGCGAATTGTTTAAAGAAGTATGCAAATTGTTAAAAATTAAAAAATTACAAACTACTCCATATCATCCACAAACCAACGGAGCACTTGAACGTAGCCATCGTACTTTAGCTGAATATCTTCGGCATTATGTAAATAATGACCCCCTCACTTGGGACGATTGGATCCCATACGCTATATTTGTTTTTAATAATACACCACATAGTAGCACTAATTTCAGCCCCCACGAATTACTTTATGGATATCCTGCCAAAATTCCTGCTAATTTGCAAAACGATCCAACTTTAAATTATAATTACGAAAATTACGCCAATGAACTGAAAGCACGACTACAGCATGGATTTAAAATTGCAAGACACACGTTAAAAACTAAAAAGGAAAAATCAAAAGAATATTATGATAAAGGTTCAAAACAGAAAATTTTCAACGTCGGAGAAAACGTTTTAATTAAAAATCAAACAAGAAAAAATAAATTTTCATCATTATGGGAAGGACCATACGAAATAATAAAAATAGTTTCACCTGAAAATACAGCAATAAAAATTCGGAACAAAATTAAAGTCTTACACAATAACAACCTCAAACAATTTTCAGATTAAAATAACAAACACACACAAAAACCCATCCACAACATTAAGAATAACAATAAAAAAAAAAACCAAATTTGTTATCATTTTTAAGAAAAGATCAGTTTTGTTTCCTTTGCTAGCAGTTTCAGATTCCTGGCAGATTAGGTTTTAGCCAATTTTCCTAGGTCGTTCGTCAAATTGACATTCCGTAATAAAAAAAAAAATTTTTTAGCAAATTACATGGGTTGTCGTTGTCCGGGCCGATACGGTATGTATATCGAGCGAAAAAGACAATAAAGAGTTTTTTTTTTAAAAAAAATAAAGAAAAAAAGAACAAATTTTTTTTTGCAAAAGCTTTCAAACAACATATACAAAAATCAAATCGAAGTTAAAAATACAAAAACTAAAAGATATCTATATTTGAACAATTGTCTCAAAAATGCATAATGCACATAAAAAAAAATATATATTATAGGCACATACACACATAAATATACAAAAAAAAAAATGGAACAAAAAATTTAATAGTCTAATGCTATAACATATTGTATAACTACTCTACTTTAATTAACAAAAATAAAAAAAAAGAGAGAAGCACAATTATATATTAGAAAATAGTAAAAAATATTCAAATTATATAAAAAAAAATATATTATTAACTAAAACTCATTACTTATACTTCGGTAACAAAAAAAAATTAAATAATATATTTTGAATGCTATATCCCTTACTCATTTTTGTATTTAAAAAAAAAAACTTACATATTATTAATCATATAACCTCACACAAAAATAAAAAAAATATATATATAGACATAATGTACAAAAAAGACATATATTAATCATTAATTTTTCTATTACAATTACTATTACTATATATTTAACTAATCAAAATAATTTAATTAATTGCGAAAAAATGTATATAAAATTAAGCTTTACAGAGTAATGTAAAGCTATGTCAGTTTCTGAACATCGACCCGACCTGCAGAAAATTTTTGTCTCTTCAAGGAAAAAATTTTCTTTTATAAGGGGGGAGGGATGTTGTATCCCACAACATTCGCCTGTACACTTTATACACCCCGACATCACACGATGTTCCTAAAAACACTTAACTAAAAACCAATAAAAAACATAATACTTTTCATAATTAGAATGCGGTACAAAAATCTGTTTAATCTATACGTCACCGTATAGCAGATTTCTTAGTGCAAGCGCATAAATAAGAAACAACCTTTTGTTTATTATTATGAACGAACGACCGAGACCCAATTTGAGTACGGTGACTCAAATTGCCGGCGTTCATGAAAATAAAAAGACTGACCTAATTTAAGCGCACACGCTTAAATTACCAAACAAACAAAACCAATGCTTTGCTTTTAATTGTCAAGTGTTTCTGGCTACAACGTCAGCGGCAACAAAACCAAGACATTGCACTGTTGGGTGCATCGGCATCAGCTTGCACGGTCAGCATAAAGCCGTTCATTTACCTACCCTAGCATGCAAAGTGTGCGTGATCGCGTACCGCTAAGGGGAAAGTAAAATGACAATATGTAAATTTACTTTTACATATTGAGAAGGCACTATTTTAATTATGTATTGGTAAATAATTTCCACTTATTGGAAATTATAGGAATGTACGGAAACTAAGAACATCATTGGAAAGTAAAAACTTTCTTTATAAACCCCTGGTTCGACCAGAAACTGGCAGAGCTAATTTGAACGAGTTTTACAAAGGTCGCAGCCTCGCCTAGACAACGGGCCTTTTTGAAAAACTAAAATAAAGAAAACTAGCTTAAACGCTACAAAAAAACAAATAATTTAATCGTTTTAATTGCTCCCGTTTTTGGTCTCTCTTCTCCTTGCGGAAAGCACGGAGACCTCGGACGTTAAATACAACACCCATCTGGCTATCCGTCCGTCCGTCCGTCCGTCCATCATGCATGCTTATCTCCAATTTATAACAACAGCACTCTTCAACCATCCTACTTCAGACAGCTTGACCAATCATACCCTTTTAGCTATCCCTCCGTCCGTCTTAGCATCTTGCATGCTTATCTCCAATTTGCAACAACAACACGCTTCAGCCTTCCTACTATCAGCCAACTTGACCGATCGTACTACGCCGACTGCGCAGTCGGGCACAATTTTGTGAATTTTGAGGCCCATAAGAAAATACACGCGTTTTTGATTTAGAAGCTCATAGCTACGCTACTCTTATGAGGACCGTACGTTTTATCAAATTTATTTAAATTGACCTGCGATAAATCAAATTGAATACTTTGGTTTGGATCAATGGTGGTGTCATCATCATCATTTTCCATATCATTATCAACATTATCTTCATCATCATCATTACCATTTTCTATATCATTATCAACATTATCATCATCATTTTCAACATCAAATGATTTAAACGCGGATGAACTTTTATCGATTTCCTTACTATCAAAGCTTGGAGAAAATTTAGTATAATCATGCTTGTCCTTTTTAAATGGTGTGCTAGTAGAAACTTTATTATCCTTAAAAGAGTTATCTGAATATTTTTCAGTTTTTAATATTGTATTATTATTAGTCGATTGAAGTATTTTTTTAATGGGTTTGTTATTGGTTTAAAAGTCTTTTCTAATAGCTTATCATTTGCAACTTCTCCGAGCTGAGGACTTTTATACTTCTTTTTCAAAATATTTCGAGTCTTAATAAGATTTTTAACTAAATTTTCATTCATTTTGATAGCCAAAAACAGAAAACAGGTAAATAGACCAGAGTAATAAATTTAGTATAAATCAGTCTTAGCTGATAGTAATACACCGTAGTATTGAATAGTTTGGTTGTTGGCTATTTAATAATGCAGGCCAGTTTTTGCAGTTAGCAGTTTAGTAGTACAGATCAGTTTAGTAAAAGTTGATATACTAATTTTAAAAAAGCAATACTGTTTCTTTTATAAACTTATAAATAAGTCAAATCCTTTCCTATAGCGACCATTATTAATGGGGTCATCCTTATTATATAAATATTATAATCATATTAGCATTATCAGGAATTAGGTGTTTTGGAATACGTGTATAAGTTTGACATAGGTAAAAGCTATCAACATCCTTGTGGCGTCCCATGCAGAAGTAAGATCTATATGATTTTGTTTCTCGCAAGCTACATCATAGAATATAAATATTGAGTTTGGTTGTGCTTCGTTTGGAGATATGACGTCATCATTATTGGAAAATGTTGAACATTGTAGTGTACTTACATACATGTACATACATCATGCAAATATCCACCTAAAAAGACCTTCACTTTAATGACCTACAGTTGTCTAACATACGACAACAATAATAAGAAAACATATCAACATAATATGTTGACAAATTCCCAAATTTAACTCTAAAAAAAACCTCAACCTAAACACAACTAATTGCAGCTTGAAGTGCATTCTTGTGAAGTGCATTTAGCACCCCTTTGCGTTTGTGCCGCTAGATACCGCACAAGTTGAAACGCGTCAGCGGTGTTGTGTTACAAGTGCATTGCACAGAAAAACACACTACAACAACAACAGGCGATAAGTCGAACAAGTGCCTATGACACTTTAAAGTCAAGGCTATGAATTTCAAGCGAACCAATTAATGTTGAAGAAAATAATTAAATTAAGGGGAATAAAAAAATTAAATTATTTCGATTAAGATTAAGATTATCGATTTTAAAAATTAAATTAAAAAAATATTGGAATAAAGGCGGAGTCTTGGAAATAGTGGTAAAATTATTTTAAGAAAAATACTTGTATTTTTAGTTTATAAGTCAAGACTTTTCTGTAATAAAATTAGAATTTAAAGACGACTAATTCTGAGCTCTTCAGCTCCATGTTTTATTTAATTCTCTAACTCGGCTCTTTAGCCGAAAATAAAGCGAGGCTCTCTAGCCAACAAAAATAGCGGATTGATGCGCTTAAACATCAATCACTTTCATCACGACAGGCTTATTCGTGATAAGTGAATTCTTTCTACTACTATCTATTCTTTTCACAATAAATTTCAACATACCCTACATGGCGATCCTGCCAACTTACTGAGACTTTCTGACTTAACAAAAATTTGATTCTAAATTTTCTAAATTTTTTTTTATAATAATCTTATTTTGAATAAATAAATTTTTAAATGACAACGAAAGAACAGATCGACGAAATTTTTAAAAAATGGGAAAATCTACTCATTCCCACTGAAGTAGAACCATATATACCAGAAGGACGTCAAGAAGATTTTCCAACATACATCCCACAAGATAAATCAGCTGGACCTAAGGCGATAACCATACAAGAATACCGAGAGCGACAGCAAAAAGCAATAACAAAGAAGGAAGATAAACCACAAACTAAAAGAAGACCCAGAGCTGGAAAAGCAGTCCGAGCAAGACAGCGGGTAGCTGAATTGTATAAAATTGTTAGGATAACTAATGACATAAAACAAAAAAAAAAGAAATTTTAAAACAAATTAAAATAGAAAAATTAAATTATAATAAAACAAAATAATAAGAAATAAACACTTAAATTTTATTAAATATAAAATAGAAATAGATTACTTTTATGATACCAAATATTACTTTTTTGTATAACTATTTAACTATGTTTAATAGCGAGGTTAAAGAAAAAATAATTATAAACGAAAATATAGACAATAATTTAGGATCAGTTGTGACGACCAACCATATACAACAGATAGGTTGGACAGTCATAATTACTTTAGGATTAATAGCTTTATTAGCTTATATTATCTATAAAATCAACAAATATTGCAAAACATATATTAGAAAACATAATGTTAGGGCTATAGTAAATAATTAAAAGCTATTATACAAAATCAAAAAAAAAAAAAAAAAAAATGACGAAAGCAACCCTATGCAAATACCAAGGCTGTTACGGTATTTTATTTACCAAACATTGTACAGCATGTACTAAAAAAATAATTGACATTGGAAAAATAATATATTTTTCATATCAAAATAAAAATTGGCATCAACAATGTTTTAGATCCAACGTTTGTAATGTTAAATTAAGTAGATTTCATTTTAAAGAAGACTGTTCAATGCTATTTTGTAAAAATTGCTATTAGAATATAAATACATTGTAATCATTAATAAAAATAAATTTTAAATAAACACAAAAATGTATAAACATTAATGGAAGAACTAAGAGATATTTTTAATGAAGTTTTTAAAATAAAGCAGAACATAAAGAAATCAGCTAATAGAAAGTATAAAACGGATACAATCGATTTAAAAATAAAGTATTTAGATCAATATGAATTACATTTTAATAAAACAGCAGAGCCTTTAAATAAACTAGAGGCATATGAATTGAGTGATCAATTTCACAAATTATTAAGCGAAACGAAAAATCTTTTGTTAAATCACAATCCAAATAACAAACCAACAATGTCGGAATTAAATATAGAACTCATTTTGAAAACCATTCCGATTTTTAGCGGAAACTACAAAGAATTAAACGCATTCTTAACCTTAGTCGAACTCTTAGACAGCACTTACACTACTACAGAACTAAAAAAAAAATTCATAAACATTGTAGTCAATGTTAAACTAAACAATAATGTAAAAACGACCATAGGAAACTCAGCAAATATAGACACATTAGATAAACTTAAATTATCTCTCAACAATTCATTTAAAAGTAACTTAACAACAGCTCAAATCCACACAAAACTCTCTACACTCACACAAAGAAACAGTTCAGTGACAAATTTCAAAGACAAATTACTACACTTAATATCCGAACTTAATAACCTACAAACAACAGCGTTGACGACTGAAGCTAACGCACAGCAAAAAGATTTAATCATAAAAATGAATGAATCATACGCTTTGACAATTTTTAAAAATGGACTAAATGATGATTTAAAGAACACAATTTTTGCAGCACAACCAAAAACGTTGATTGACGCAACAAATCTAGCTTTGGAACTAGAAAAGAATGTCAACACAAATAATCAATTAATGTTTTTTAGAACAAATAACAGACGACAAAATAACAATTTTAATAATTCATACAGAGGACAACAAAATAACGTTTCAAGTAACACTTTCAATAATTCTTACAATAGACAACAATATAACAGAAACTATAATACACGACTACAAACCAACAGAAATGACAATACATTTATGCAACGAACCCATAAAAACAACACATACAGACATAACCAAAATAACAACAATCAGAATTACAATAACAATAGAAACAACTTTGTTAGAAATAGTAACCAGAGAAACAATAATGGCCAAAATGCGCAAAGACGCAATTCTGATAATAACAACACACACAGAAATTCTAACAATCAAAGATATAACAACAGAATGTACATATTTAATAATGAAGACCAGGGAAACGACGATCGCTCGGAGATCAACAGAGAAGATCATCCGGGACAGCGCAACTAAAAATATACAAAATATCGGATTATACAACAAATTATATAATAATAACATGCAGCAATACAAAAAAACAATTGAAATTCTTAATTGATACAGGTGCAGACATCTCAATCTGCAAAATAGAAAATATAAATAATGATACAGAATTGATGACAAGAGAAAATTGCAAACTAACAGGTATAACAGAAGAAGAGACTTTTACTCTAGGCTCAATAGCACTAAGACTCAATTTACAAAACTTTAATATACAACATATTTTTCAAGCCGTAGACAACGACTTCCCCATTCACACTGACGGTATTTTAGGTAGAGACTTTTTATCAAAATATATGTGTAAAATTGACTATGAAACACATACACTCACAATAATACTAAACAACACCGACATAGTAACACCTTTATACTTAAATAAAAACGCATTTGATACTATCAGAATACCACCCAGAACAGAAATTATAGCTCCAATTAATTTAAACTTAAATCAAGATAGTGTTATTTTGAACGAAGAAATTCAAACAGGAGTATTTATAGCAAATTCTATAGTTCCATCAACAGGAATATGTCATGTAAAAATATTAAATACTACCGAAACAGAAATAAAAATTAACAAACTAACACCAAAATTCAAACCTCTCTCAGAATACTCATATTTTACACGAGACACAAGTCAAAATGAAACTAGATTCCAAGAAGTTATAAAAGAATTAGGCATAGAATTAAAACATCCACTCATAAATATTTTCAGAAAATATCAACATATATTCCATTTAGCAAATGAACAGCTGACAATAAACAATTTTTATACACAAAAACTAATCACAACAAATGATAATCCCATATACATAAAAAATTATAGATTACCACATGTACACAACGAAGAAATACATGAACAAGTTCAAGACCTATTAAACAACGATATAATTGAACCATCAATAAGCCCATACAATTCACCTCTCCTAATAGTACCTAAGAAAAATAATGACGATATCAAAAAATGGCGTTTGGTAGTTGATTTTAGGAAATTAAACAATAACATAGTTAGTGATAAATTCCCTTAACAAGAATAGAAGATGTCTTAGACAAACTTGGCAGAGCAAAATACTTTTCTACACTTGACATGACAAGTTCTTTTCACCAAATACCTTTAGAAAAAAATTCAAGACCATTAACAGCTTTTTCGACCAACGATGGTCACTACCATTTCAAAAGACTACCATTTGGATTGAAAATATCCTCAAACAGTTTTCAACGAATGCTAACTTTAGCACTAACAGGTTTAAGCTCAGAAGCATTTTTATATGTAGATGACATAATAGTTTTTGGATGTAGCTTGCAACATCACAACAATAATTTAATTAAAATTTTTGATAGATTATCTAAATACAATCTTAAATTAAACGCAAACAAATGCAAATTTCTACGTCCAGAAGTTGTCTATTTGGGACACCTGATAACACAAAACGGCATTAAGACAGATCCAGCAAAATATGAAACAATAAAAAATTATCCAACTCCTTTAAATGCAGACGATGTGCGTAGATTCGTCGCCTTTTGCAATTATTATAGACGATTCATAAAAGATTTTGCAACAATCGCACAATGCTTAAATGCTTTACTTAAAAAGAACAAAACTTTTGATTGGACAACACAATGCCAAACAGCGTTTGAGACACTAAAACAAAAATTAATAGAACCACCAATATTAGAGTATCCAGACTTTTTAAAACCATTCATTTTAACGACTGACGCGTCAAACTACGCGTTAGGAGCCGTATTATCACAAGGTGAAATTGGAGAAGACTTACCAATATCTTATGCAAGCAAAACTTTACAAAAACATGACATAAATAAACCAATAATAGAAAAAGAACTTTTAGCAATACACTGGGGCATTAATTTTTTTTAAACCATATTTATACGGACAGAAATTTATAGTAGTTACGGATCACAGACCTTTAGTCTCACTTTTTGCTCATAAAAACCCATCATCAAAAATGACCAGAATCAGATTAGACTTATCTGATTATGATTTTACAATAATATTTAAACAAGGAAAAATAAATACCAATGCCGACGCGCTATCACGAATAAAAATAGATTCGGACATACTTAAAACAATGATACCAAATAATGAAACAAGCAAAGCCATGGTAATTACAAGCGGAAATAAAAAGAAGCAAGAAGAACTTGCAGACGATGATTGCACATCTCAACGGGAGCGTCATGAACTCTTTATATGGGACTGCACATCCATTACAGATATCAGAAACGTACGTAAATTAAAATTTGAATTAAGCGATAAAAATATGAATATGAATAAAAATGATACTAGTATCCAAATTATAAATGATATTGTGCACGTGCGATGTAGCGATAAATTGACGAATCCAGATTCGACATCGATGAAGCTATCATCAAAAATTAATAAAAATAATAAAAATATGCATGCAAGATCTAATGATAACTCAGCGACTCTAGAGCCGATTCTGAAGAAATTAGTATCTAAAATGAATAAATTTAATATAAAAGAACTAGCGCTAGATGAAAAAGATAATATATTTGAAATCATACAGAAAGAAGAATTTAAAAGAATATATAACATGCTGCAGCAGAAGAACAAAATAGAAAATAAAAAAGAATCGCTAAAAATTATTATATTTCAACCCCCTAAAAGAATTACAAACAAAACCATGCAACACAAAATAATTCAAGAATACCATGACACACCACAAGGAGGACACTTAGGTATTAGAAAAACTATCCTCAAACTAAAACAACGCTATGTATGGAAACATATGCGACAGATGGTGAAAAATTACATAAATAAATGTGAATATTGCGCTCGTAACAAACAAACAAGACACATAAAAGAAAAAATGACAATTACCGACACTCCAAATACAAGTTTCGAAACAATAGCAATTGACACGGTCGGACCATTAAAAATTTCAAACGGGTATAGATACATACTGACTATGCAATGTGAACTGACAAAGTTCGTTATTGCACACCCAATAGAATCAAAAGATGCAAAAACCATAGCCCAAACACTAGTAGAACAGTTCATTTTAAAATACGGATTTTTCCAAAAATTAAAATCTGACAGAGGTACAGAGTTCGCGAATGAACTATTAAAAAACGTTTGCGACCTACTTAAAATAACACAAGTTTTCTCAGCACCTTATCATCACGAAACGAAAGGAGCTCTCGAAAGAAATCATAGAGTACTTAATGAATATCTTCTTTCTTTCGCTGATGATTATGAATGGGATAAATGGATTAGTTATTACACATTCGCATATAATACAACGCCACATACTGATACAGCCTACTCACCATATGAACTAATTTTTGGTAAATTACCAAACATTTCGAATGATTTAACTAAAGAAAATGAACCAGTTTACAACTTAGAAAACTATGCAAACGAATTAAAAATAAGACTTAGAAATTCCATTAATAAAGCAAAAGAATTAATAAAAACTGTAAAAGAAAAACGAAAAATTGCTTATGATAAAAATGTAAATATCTCAGAGTTCCAAGAAGGAGATCATGTATTTGTTAAATTAGAAACTAAGAAAAAATCTCAAAGTCCATACCACGGACCGTATAAAATAATCCATAGAGATGGTGTAAATTCTATTATAGAAATAAATAATAAGCATAAAAAATTTCATAATAATATGTTAAAAAGGACTATGAGCCATAATTAAAGTCTTAAGCATAAAATCTTAATCATTTAATTTAATATTTAAAATTTTATTCAATTAATATTACTCAAAAATACACATAATTACTTTTACTATACAAAATTATTTTTATAAATATAACTTTTAACCTTATATATAAGTGGCCACTCTACCAAATAAGTTAAACGTAATAAATATCATAAAAACTCTTATTAAAGCTACAAATTTTATATAAATCTAAGAAATAGATTAATACAAATATCTTTTTAAACTGTATAAATTTTAGTATTATACACAAGCATATCCTCTTCCAAAACTCCAAACTCTTAAAAATTTATCTTTGCAAGTAAATTTTCGCTTAAGGGTGAGGGTGTAGTGTACTTACATACATGTACATACATCATGCAAATATCCACCTAAAAAGACCTTCACTTTAATGACCTACAGTTGTCTAACATACGACAACAATAATAAGAAAACATATCAACATAATATGTTGACAAATTCCCAAATTTAACTCTAAAAAAAACCTCAACCTAAACACAACTAATTGCAGCTTGAAGTGCATTCTTATGAAGTGCATTTAGCACCCCTTTGCGTTTGTGCCGCTAGATACCGCACAAGTTGAAACGCGTCAGCGGTGTTGTGTTACAAGTGCATTGCACAGAAAAACACACTACAACAACAACAGGCGATAAGTCGAACAAGTGCCTATGACACTTTAAAGTCAAGGCTATGAATTTCAAGCGAACCAATTAATGTTGAAGAAAATAATTAAATTAAGGGGAATAAAAAAAAAAGGTTAACAAACTGAAAGTGATTGGTCGATTATCGATTTTAAAAATTAAATTCAAAAAATATTGGAATAAAGGGCGGAGTCTTGGAAATAGTGGTAAAATTATTTTAAGAAAAATACTTGTATTTTTAGTTTATAAGTCAAGACTTTTCTGTAATAAAATTAGAATTTAAAGACGACTAATTCTGAGCTCTTCAGCTCCATGTTTTATTTAATTCTCTAACTCGGCTCTTTAGCCGAAAATAAAGCGAGGCTCTCTAGCCAACAAAAATAGCGGATTGATGCGCTTAAACATCAATCACTTTCATCACGACAGGCTTATTCGTGATAAGTGAATTCTTTCTACTACTATCTATTCTTTTCACAATAAATTTCAACATACCCTACAACATTTTATCTCCTTAATAGGTTTTATTAGCCGCTCCAAGTATTTATATTTAGGCTGCTCTGCTGACTTTGAGTATAAGTAAATATTTTTAAATTTCAGTCCATTAGGACTTTTAATAAGACTTATCATTACATTAGTTTTTCCACAATTTGAAGGTCCAACAATAAGTCCGCGAATAGAATTCGGTAGCAATGATCTGTGTCGTATTCCATTTGATGTATTTAACTTTGAATCAATATTCTTTACGGTAATCGATTTATGTTGTTTTAAGAATCGCATTATGAAAACTACTAAATAATTGCATATATAAACAGGGTATTTTATGGGTCTTCATCCACTTTAACGTCACCCTTTAATTTGAAAAGTATAAATTTCTATGGCAATCATTTATAAAAAGATAATCAGTCGTCAACCATCCTTCATTGGGAAAGGTATTCAAAATAAAATCATCAATAAACTTCCATTTGAACTTCATTTACCTGGTTATCAGTTTTGTGGACCTGGTACAAAATTAAAAAAACGTTTAGCTAGAGAAGACCATGGAATAAACCCTTTAGATGCAACTTGTAGGCAACACGATATAACATACTCAAACAATAAAGATTTGGAAAAAAGACATATTGCCGACAAAATCTTAGCTGAAAAGTCTTGGCAAAGAGTTAACGCGACTGATAGTAGTCTTGCTGAAAAAACAAACGCTTGGCTTGTTACTAACGCAATGAAAGCGAAAACAAAATTTGGTATGGGTGACGCTAGTAAAACTAAGAGACCTCAAATAAATGATCATCAACTGTTTGAACATGCATTGAAAAGTGCTAATATAAAAATAAAGAAAACTAAAAACTTGGATGATGCTGTTAAAATTTCTCGAAAAGTTGTGAATAATATATACAAAGGAAAAAATCTCTAATAAAACACCTCGAGTAATACCACTACCTAAATCTGGAGGTTTTCTCCTACTTGCACCTATATTTGCTGCACTTGGTGCACTTGGCGGTCTAACTGGTGGAGTATCTGGCATTACAAAAGCAATAAATGCAGTTAAAAATGGAAAGGAGCAGCTGGATGAGGCAAAACGTCATAACAGTAAAATGGAAAGTATTGCAATGGGGAAAGGCATGTCCCTAAAACCATATAAAAAAGGATTTGGACTTTATTTAAAACCTTATAAGCAAAATTGTTAATGAAGCTACCTAAAAGAGCTCTTTCTGATGTAGATTTGAGGAAATATGCTAAAGATATTCCACATTTTAGACGGGTGTTTATGTGTGACGCTCTTCCAAGTAAACCATTTAAAAAAGAATGTGGAATAGTCAATCTAGATACTTCAAAGCGACCTGGCACACATTGGGTAGCATACTGGAAAAATCATAATGAAATTGAATATTTTGATAGCTTTGGAAACTTGCAGCCTTCAAAGCAATTAAAACAATATTTAGGGGAAAAGATTAGCTATAATTATTTTAGATATCAACATTTTAATACTGTAAATTGTGGTCATTTATGTTTAAAATTCTTATTTTCAAAGTCTACTTAAAAAACCAAAATAAAATTTATTGATTTAATAATAAGCATTAAGAAAGCATTTTTTATTAAAGAAATTATAACATTTTGTTAATAGTAAAAAAACCTGCAAACAGCAACAACAACAATAAGAATTTTTCATGAATTTTTTCAGAAGCTTTTCAGTGTACATAAATAAAGTGTATAAAAAATATGCATAGTACAAAAATTTTCTAGACAAGTATAGGGACATTTTTGCAATAATTGTGGATATTACTGTGTGTTATTTTGATTTTATAAATGTCGAAATAAAATATTGCAATATTTTATTAACCTCTTTTATAAAAGTAACCTCAAAGATAACATGTTCAGCATGCAAGAGAAAGATCGACCTGTTTTTGTTTGATGTTTATTTGCTTTGTGGTTCTGATGCTTATCTTATTTTACTTTTCTAGCATAAGGGATGAAAATTTTTTTCACATATATTGCACATTATGATGAAATAGATTTAAGTATGAAAAATAATTTTTTCGTTTGTCTATAGAAAATGGATTTTGCTACATAGCTACTGCTTTTAAAATGTGTTATTTTATATTTACATGTGTGTTACGTTTAAATAATTTGTTCGTTACATTATATTCATAGGGTGTGTTGTGCTCTTACTTCTTCTTCTAGGTTTCCTTTATGTTAAATAAAAATTCCTAGGTTTGGCTCCTGCTCCATAAAAATTTCCTACAAATTTGACTTTTACGTCCGCCTGTGCGCAATACATCAAAATTCCCCACACGATCTCATCACCATATAAAATTCCGCTACACATTTTCACCACCCATCAAAATTCACCTACACTTTTTTACCACTTCTTTTAATCCTGATCCTGCTCCGTCAATCCATAATCCTGCTCCTGCTCCTTGAGCCAGAACCGGCATACAAAATCCTGCTCCTTGCGCCAGAACTGGCATACAAAATCCTGCTCCTGCTCCTTGCGCCAGAACCGGCATACAAAATCCTGCTCCTGCTCCTTGAGCCGGAAAAGAGTTCTGGCTCAAGGAGCAGGATCCTGCGCCAGAACTCTGATACAAAATCCTGCTCCAAAACTCTCATATCCTACCTACTCACGCAATCATGACCGACCTGCTTTTTGATGACCATACATAAGAAATTACTGGAACAAAATCAAAAGGTTTTGTCTTCGATTATTTCGGTTATAGTTTCTTGTGGATTTCACGACTTGTCGGTTCGTGGAAAAGATCAATCCTCTAATCGTCCAGTAGATTAAATGCTTCTTCACGTAAATGCTAAAATCAGCTTACCAATAATCCAGCAACATTACCTTTTGAATATGGTAATGTGTCGCTGTGTTGTGACCAACGCTGTAGATATGGGGGGTTCAAGGGGTTCAAACCCCCTTAGCAATTAAACATTTTTTTATATATTAAATAAAAGCACAGATATTCCACATGTAGAACGTATACAACGTATTGAAC
Source organism: Dichetophora obliterata (assembly GCA_963920525.1). Lineage (NCBI taxonomy): Eukaryota > Metazoa > Arthropoda > Insecta > Diptera > Sciomyzidae > Dichetophora > Dichetophora obliterata. The sequence goes on from OY986435.1 coordinate 118,527,189, forward strand.
AAAATTTTTTCAAGCCAGTCTGTGAAATTCAAATGATGATAAGCATTCATTGTTCGTTAAATTATACAGTAGTTAATTTTTAACTTTTGAAAAGACCCAAAAAAACGCTGAGACACGTAAACTTAATTTTCGGTCGTAGAATTTGGTATATAGTTTTTCCAAATCAGATAAAATTCTCGAGATATTCAGATTTTTGGTATTTGACCATCATTTGACCTTCATTTATAAAATTTTTTAAAGTATTTTAACGATTTCTTTTTATTATATTTTCGAAAATACCTCCAACGTGAAAATCAAGTTAGCCTTGTGTAATCTATGATTTTTCAAAGGTTAAGCAATTTTGAATTTCTCTCCATTTTGACCAAGTTTGAATGTTAAACGTAAGATATTTAAAAAAATCTTAACATTTTTTTACTTAAATCAGTATTTTTATAAGTAGATTAAATTCTGAAAGTTTAAGCAAAATCGGAGGTGGTCAAAATTTTTGTTCTCCAAAAATAAGGAAAATATAACTAAAAATGGGTCTAAAAGTGACTAAATTTTAATCGCAAGATCTCGAGATTTTCATCTGATTGGGAAAAACTGAGTATGCCACTAAATACTAATACCAAAAAATAAGTTTACGTTGTCGGCATCTTCGTGTGTCTTTTTGACGTCCCTGTAGTGTTATTAAAAGAACGTAAAAGTGAATTTAATTTGTACATTTGTCAGTTTCACGACTTTTTAAGCTGTGTGTGAGTATCGCAAAGTGGTTTTAAAAAAATGTTCTCAAATTCAAGCGGTGTCACTTCGTGTTAAGCATACCAATTAATGTATGCAGTTACGAATCCATAATTTTTAGTTGCAACTTATTTAATACATAAAATATATAAATTTACGTCAGCCTTGACTATACTGTTGTTAAAAATCGATAAAGATCTAATATAATGATGTTATGGTTTAGCGCTATAAGGATATTCATAAGGATATTTCAGTGAACGGGGAAACTGTCATCGATAAATTGGCTACGCGTTCCAAAAAAATTAATGAACTAACTATGTAAGTACCTACAACTATGTATATTAAAGCGCCTAATACTCCATACAAAAGAAAAAAGTTGATCGAATCTTTCCTTCAAAATAAACCTGAGATGATTCCCCAAATATTTCGATTCTACAGATAGCCATCCGTAAGCTGGAATAGTTTGAAATAACCTCTAAAAATCGATTTTTGTGTAAAAATATTGGCTGGCGTAATTGTTTTAAAAAACAAACTATCAGAAATTATAGACCGAAAAATCTCTTCCAATCTGCATCAAAAAATTTTTGATATTTTTTTTATTCCATACAAAAACTTTAAAAATTTTAAATATATAACTTTTTTTTAAATTTCTTACTATTGTTAAAGTTGAGCAAAGTTAAAAGGCGTGTTAATTAAGTTGTAAAACAGAACTGCAAACAGAAGTAGACACTATTATTAAAGTGTCAAATTTAAAAGCTAAACAAACTTCATGTGTGTGTAAAAAGTAGTATAAAGCGAAGTTGTACATAAGTGATGAAGGGTCGTTCTACACTTTATTTTCAACACCTTTCTTGAACGACATTTCATCTGAAATTCATAAAATTCCATTCAAAAATTAAATTTAAAAAAAAATTATATTCAAAATTTGAGTTTCAATTCAAAAACTAAGCTAAAAATTCAATTCAATTAATTATTTCGCTTTGTCCTAGCGCTTTAGAAAGATATACATGCTTCGGTTTAGTCACGCCTTTGGTAAGGATGTCAGCCACCATGTCGTTCGTCGATGCAGCTCGTAGTGCAGCTTGATTTTACCTTCTTCCAAATTTACGAATAAATTTACCCTTGATATCCACATGTTTCGTGCGAGGAGAATACGAATTATTTGTTGCTACCTGAATGGCACTTTTGTTGTCGCAGAGCTCATATTGAAGTCGTTCCAGCCACGTAGCTTCTTGGATTGGTTATGGCCATGAACTCGGCCTCAGTTGATAAAAGTGCAATAGTTCGTTTACGACGAGTGCACCAAGATATAGCACTGCCTTGGAATTTGAAAACGTAACCCGTTGTTGATCCGCGTTCATCTAAATCACTGCCCCCAATCAGAGTCAGAAAATCCAGTGATTTCGCTTTCATTATTGTTGAAAATCAGCCCGTAGTTTAAAGTCCCCTTCAGGTACCTCATCGCACGATTAATAGCTGTCCAATGAACCTTTCCTGGAATCGTAGCAAATCTGCTTAATAGATTGATAGCGAAACTAACATCGGGGAGAGTAACCTGCGATGCATATAGCAGACAGCCGAGAACTTGCATTTTTTAGGATTTTGTATTTTGTAGGGAATCTTTGCCATTTCAGCCTTTTCTATTTCATCCGTGGGACACAGCTCTGCACTTTAGCGCTGGTTCAAGTAGAGTGGAGTAGCAATGGGATTACAGTCACTCAAATTAAAACTTTTTAGCAAATCTGCTACATATTGAGATTGGTCAATACTGATCGTACCTTTAGTCCTGTCTCGTGTTATTCGCACACCAAATACTGATGATGCTTTGTCCATGTCTATCATCTTGAATTGCTCTGATAACTTCTTCTTCAGGGTTTTCAAGGTATTTACATCATTGCAGAACAGTAGCACATCATCGACATACACAGCTACAAATATCATGTTGTTATCGTCTGCTCTGTAGTACACGCACTGATCCACCTCGCTTCGAGTTAGTCCAAGACCCAACAGCACATTATTGAACTTCTCGTTCCAGAGTCGACTAGATTGCTTAATTCCGTATAAGGATTTCTTAAATTTACAAACGCGACCAGATCCATCATCGAACCCTTCAGGCTGTGACATGTAAATTTCCTCATTTAACTCTGCATTCAAGAATGCTGTAACTGCATCCATTTGATGTATGTGCAAGTCGTGTTTAGCAGCCAGAGCGATCAAAAAAACGTAGTGATGTGTATCTGACTACTGGTGCAAAGGTTTCTTCGTAGTCCACGCCCTTTTCTTGACTATATCCCCTTGGCAACTTAGTCAAAAACCAAGTATTATTTGCACGGAGTGATTCCATCTCTTCGTTCACCGCTGCCTTCCAACTATCACAATCGGAGCTGGATTATCGCTTCTCGAAAGGACGCAGGGTTGCTTGAAACAAAATCAGTTACACAGAAATTGCAATTCTCTCGGAGAGCCTTGTTAAATTTTCTGCTTCAGCTTCATTTTCATCACCAGAATCATCAATGTCGAACCCTTTAAATTCATAAGAGTCAGAATACGTACCGTCAGCGTTTGGAATGCTTAAATCCGTAGAACTTTCATCTAATTCAGTAAAATCTTCTTGGCTTCATACTGCAGCAGCTTCTTCAGAAGTATTTTCTTTTAAGTTCGAAAATGCTTGGAAATCTTCCCTCCCTGCATTGAGAACGCCCCATGATAAGTCCATTTGTTTCATCGCGAATGAAGAATTTTGAGTGTCTTTTTTCATAGTTTGTAACTCGCGATGCGATTCAATTATTTCAACGTTACGACATATGACAATTATTTTTGTGTCTGGATTAAAAAGGCGGTAAGCTTTGGTGTCAGTACAATAACCGAGCAATATACATTCAATCGATTTTGAATCTAATTTCTTACGATTTTCTTTTGGTATATGTACCCCTGCCGTACTACCGAAAACACGCATATGTTTTAGATTAGATTTTTTAGCTGTCCACAATTCTTCAAGGCTTTTCGAATTTAACCGACACAACACTCGATTAAGAATATACGCAGCAGTATTTGCGGCTTCTGCCCAGAATTTATTATTTAGTCCCGAATCTAACAACATACAACGAACTCTTTCAACAATTGTGCGATTAAATCTTTCAGTCACACCATTTTGCTCCGGTGTATACGGCGCAGTTGTTTGGTGTATAATTCCATTTTTATGCAAAAGTGTTTTAAAATGTTGATTTATATACTCCAAACCATTATCTGTACGCAGAATTTTTATTTTAGGCCCACTGATTTTCCGCAAGCTCTTTGAATTTTTTAAATTCTTCAAAAACGTCACTTTTTTGTTTTATAGAAATTAAAAACACTTTGAGCGAAAAATCGTCTCTAAATGTCACAATGTGCCGACATTCAGAATAAGACGTCTCAGGAAACGAACCGATTACGTCAGAATGAATTAAATCAAGTAAATTCTCAGCGCGCGACTCACTGTTTTTAAACGATGCTCGCGTAAGCGATGCTTTCCTTGTAAGCAAACTTCACATTTGTCTTCACAAATTTTCCAGAAAACAACACCATGTGATGCGATTTTTACTTTTTTAGATTTTCTGCACAAATATGGCCCAATCTTCGGTGCCAAAAATAAATTCATTTTTAACAAAAAAAACCTCTTCGCACTTTTCGCGTTTGTATAACTGTTTGCAGTCAAGTTAGTATAAATCATTCTGTGCACTTGCTGTTCCTATTAACTTTTTGTTTTTGTTAAAAATTTTGCACATATTTTTACAAATATAATTTTGTTACCTTTTTTGGTCATTTCGCGAACCGACAGTAAATTTGTACATAGCTCGGGCACAAATTCTACATTTCTAACGACTGTGTCATTTATCGAGTTTCCCGTTTCTAATCGTAAATTTATATCACCTTTCGATCTCACTGCAATTGTTTCTTTGTAAGCAATTAAAATGTTTTTGTTATTTACCGGCACTTCATTGAAAAACTTATTTTTGTTGTTGCACAAGTGTGTTGTTGCGCAGCAATCAATGGACCAATCGCTAGAATGAGTTTTTTGTGATAACAAACACGTCAAAAGGCAGTTTGATTTCTTACTGGCGTAACCATTCTTCTCTGCTGTTTTTGGAAAATTTTTAGCAAAATGCCCCACTTTTTTACATGAATGACATCTTAATTGTTTAGATTTACTTTATTCTTTAGAGTAAAGAACACTTTCGTCAATTTTATTTCTAATTTTACATCTTGCAAAAAAAGAGTCTTAACACCGTCAATTGTTTATACTTGTTTAGTGTTTTCAACTGCGAGTAAAAGCGCACGGAACTCATCAGGTAATCCTGTCAGCATTAACGAAGCTGTAAGATCATCGTCTATGTTCAAACCGGCACTTTTTACTTTTAACGATGTCATTACGAACGAATTGACGTAGTTTTGCATGGAAGTATAATCAGAAAGCTTGCAATGTACAGGGTTGTCCATATTCGAAGCGCCCATTTTATTTTTAAATAAATCAAAGAAACCACAATTTTTTGTCTGTTCGTCATGAATATCATTTAATTGGGTTCAAGTAGATTTGCTTACATTATTTCTTGAATATGATATCTCGTAAATGGTCGCCATTGGCCTCTACGACATATTGTGCCCGTTTTGCAGCATTTTCCATGGTTTTATTCAACAATTCGATGGGAATGGCGGTTATTTCTTGACGGATGTTGGTTTTCAGCTCTTCTAGGGTCTTTAGCTTGTTGACGTAAACCTTTGATTTCAAATAACCCCACAAAAAGAAGTCTGGAGGCGTTAAATCTGGTGATCTTGGCGGCCAATCGAAATCACAATTTTTTGACATCAAACGGCCAGGGAACAATTGCTTAAAAAAATCGATTGTTGTGCGGCTTGTGTGTGGTGGCACGCCGTCTTATTGAAACCAGTAGTGCCTACGCTTTCGACGAACGATTGGCATGAAAAAATTGTTTATCATATCGCGATAACGCTCCTGATTGACAGTAACTCTGTGGCCATTATCATCTTCGAAAAAGAACGGCCCAATGAGCATTTTAGCACAAACGCCGCACCAAACAGTGACTTTTGCATCGTGAAGAGGTACCTCTTGAATCTCTTGCGGATTTTCAGTGGCATAAATACGGCAATTTTGTTTGTTTACCGTTCCGTTCAACTGAAAATGAGCTTCATCGCTCATTTTTTGAAAGCACGTTGAGTTTTCACTATTGACTTGTTTTGTTGAATGTAAATTTCAACAATTTTAGAGCGTTCGCGTGGCGTGTACTGTTCCATTGTAAACATTTGCTTGGAATGACGCTTCAAACGCGGTATGTCATTAGTCGATTTGGCATCACTGCGGAAAGTTACAGTTTTGCCAGATGGGCGCTTCGAATATGGACAGCCCTGTACTAATTGCTTCAACAATTCTACCTTTCGTGTAAGACCCGTGTCTTCGTATGCTGCAAGCAACGCTGTCCACGCTAGGTTCGCTGTTGTTGCTGTTGCAATGTGCAAAACATTGTTGGGTTCAATCATTAGCGTTACTTCTGCTAATGTCCGTTCATCTAAGTTTTCGTTCACTTCGCGCACTTTCACATCGGTGGTGTCTGGTAGCCTATTTTCGACTACTTTCCAGCAACCTTTTATGACGAGATACTATTTGGCGTGTCGCTTCCATATGTCGAAGTTCTCGCGTCCTTTGAGCCTTTTCAAATAAAACCACTATTTGACGACATGGCGCAATCACTCAATGCGTTTTATCCGCTTAAATCTGACGTTTATATACGATATCGGCGTTTTTAATGCGATCAAACAACAATTTAACACTTCTTTGTTAATTAAGTTGTAAAACGGAACAGGAAGTAGACATTATTACTAAAGTGTCAAACTTTAAAGCTAAACAAGCTTCATGTGTATATAAAAAGTAGTATAATCGAAGTTGTACATAAGTGATGAAGGGTCATTCTACACCTTATTTTCAACACTTACAATAGCTTTTCAGTAGGTGTTTACTTTATAATTGATATTTTAGTTTTAAATTTTTTCAGTTTAAGCAATTCTGAAGCCCTATTCCGGTTGGATGAGAAATGAGAATGAGAAAAAAGTTTTCATTGACTTTTTAATATGAGATTTTCATTTCAGCTTCTCCAATATATTTTTTTCTCTTTGGAAATTTCTCATTAGAAATGTCAGTTATTTCTTTTATTAACGTTTTAAATTTGATTTGAACAAATATTCATCTGTGCACTTCTTTGGATGTTTATCTGGCGACAAGGTAAATGAAATGGATTTATGCATTGTTTTCAACTTATTTCCTGTCTACTAGTTTGTGACTCAATAAAAATAAACTTTTTACAAATAAAGCTAAGAAAGCTAAGAACGAAATTGACGATGATTTCTTTTATTATGGTTTAATTAGAATATGAAAGAAGGCGAACATGGGAAAGGTAATAAATGCATTTCGTAAATATATTAAAGTCGTTATTTTAAATATTTAAATTATTTTAGAATAAATGCGAGGCGAATCTTAAGAAATTTACGAGACAAGCATAATCCATTTGAATCTAATTCCGACGAATATTTTAAAGAGCTTTATAAATTCCCTAAAGATTTATGTCTTAAATATATTGAAGAAATATCACCATTCATGAAAATAAGAACAACAAGACATGGACTACCAGTACACGTAAGAGTTCTTAGTGCGTTGCGATTTTTTGCTCAGGGTAGCTTTCAAAGTTCGGTTGGCCAAGACGCGCTTTCGGCTATGTCACAACCTTCTGTTAGCCGATGTGTTCAAGAAGTAGCAGCAGCAAAAAATAAAATATCACCTAACTACGTACAGTTTCCAAACACAGAAAATTTGAATAATATTAAACGGTGTTTTTATGACATAAGTTCATTTCCGGGAATTATTGGAGCAATTGATGGAACCCATATAAAAATAAGTGGTGTAAAAAAGATATTGAGCATGTTTACTACTGTCGGAAAGGAGGACATTCTTTAAATGTTCAAATTATTTGTGATTCAAACTATAATACTTTACTATTCTATGACTCCTGTCCAAAACCCTGAATCTGAGAGTAAACAAAAATATAATCGAGCTCAAAAAATGACGAGATGCATAGTGGAGAGAACAATTGGTGTAATGAAAACCAAACCAAAAACTAGGTTCCGCTGCATTTCTAAAGAAAGATCATTATGATACAGCCCATATAAAGCAAGCATTATAATCAATGCAATTGCTGTATTGCATAATATTTTAAATAAACCAAGGTCTTATCTTCCTGAAGATTCCTCCTTTGAAGATAATGTGAACGATGAACAAGTTTATGAAAATGAAGAAAATAATCGAAATTCAAGCTACAGTGGATCAGTTATCCGTACTAGTGTAATTGACGCTAATTTTCTTTAATATTTGACTAAAATTATGAAATAAACTGTAAATGCTATGGAGAACCTGTATAGCATTCTTAACACAATTTAAAAAGATTATGTAAGTTACTTGGTAGAAAGTATATTTTTAATTTCTATTAATTCAAATAACATTTTTTCAAATATCAACGTTTTTCTTTTTTCCTCCTCCAATTTTTGTTTTTTAATTTCTAATTTAGCCTCTTCAATCTTTAAGATCTTTGAATAATTGTCTTCGGTTTCAATTCTTCATTTTCTCCTCGGTTGAGATGTGGAACGCTCCGTTGAGTGCTCAACTTCTTCATCGAGAACTTCGTAGGTCACTTCAGATACCTCAGGATCCAGAAATTCTATGACCTCACTATTCCCAATTCTGGAACATTTTCATCCCCATAAATCGCGACTGGTGTTATGAGAGTTAAGCTCTTTCTTCAATCGCAGTAAGAAGCTTGATTTTTCACTCTGTTAGTCTGCCCGCTTTGCTTCTCCTTTTTTATTATTCGTATAGCTTCTAGAAAATAAAACAAAGTAAGGTTAAATATAAATTTGAGCCTCAAACACTGGTAATGGGTGTGTTCGCAATATATCTACGCCTACTTTTTCTAAATCAATTCAATTACAAAGTTGTTGAATATGTCCCAATGGTCGCAAATATTAAGATATGCAAAAATCATTATAAGACACTTCATAACTACAATAGTATACCTCAAATCCATCCAAAATTATCGCTATTTGGCACCGTCTTTTTTGGTTCCAACAAGTGCATTCAATTGAAAGGCAATTTTCTCCCAAATTTCATCTCTTTGATGAACACCATCTACTCCGATAAACTTATCGTTGGCCACATCGATATGGTGCTCCAGCCACTCAATCAGTTCTTCCTTTTGCTGCTGCGAAGGCCGCTTAGCAAGTGCACGACTAATACTGAATAATTTTTATAATTATTTAATATTAAAATAACAAGCTAATAAATATTCTCGTATGTTTATAAATTATACATTTTATGATCATATAGTACCTACCACGAGTTTTCTTCTTCCATTTTTACAAAATTTATCAAAACAAGCAGTTTCTTATAAGATTTTAAACACACAAAAATATTTTCCGTATGAAAAATTTTTGACATTAGTATATTCTGTTTTCACCGAACGTGAATAGGATTTAAAAAGTCTCACTGGAAAGTTCTCATTGACATTTACTTCTCATTTTCAAATTCACAATGAAAGTTTATATTTTGAATAAGCTGATTTTTTACTCCTTCTCACCAATTTAGAATTTGAAGTTAACATTTCTCACATTATTCGTTTTTATTGTTGATTTCTCATCCAACCAGAATAGGGCTTCTGGCCGGCAATTCTGACCAGTGTCCTCACTATATATTATTACAAATAATTAAGTTTTTTAACTTAAGTGAAAATAGCTTTAAAAAAATCATTAAAGTGCACGAAAAACATCATAATGTTTAATTCGAATGCAAAAATTTTAAGTTTTTTGATGCAGATTGGGAGAACCTTTTCAAAAATATTATTTCAGATCACTTTACTCTTTCTTACTAACACACCAGCCAATATTTTTACAAAAAAATCGATTTTTAGGGGGTATTTCAAACCATTGCAGCTCAAGGATGGCTTTTGCTAGAGTCGAAATATTTGGGGAATCTTACTACTTACTTACTTAGTTGGCGCTACAACCGTATGTCGGTCTTGGCCTCATCTAAGAATTTGCGCCAGCCATTTCTGTCTTTCGCTTGCTGGCGCCAGTTGGAAATTCCAAGCTTCGTCAGGTTGTCCTCTACTTGGTCTTCCAACGAAGATGCGGTCGTCCTATTCTGCGTTGACCGCCGCTGGGTATCGAATCGAATGTTTTCTTCACTGGAGCATCGTCTTTCATGCTCTAAACATGACCAAGCCAGTGAAGCCGCTCGATTTTAATGCGCTTGACTATGTAGATGTCAGCGTACAGCTCATACAGTTCATCATTCCACCGTATTCGGTACTCGCCATTGACGCAGATTGGTCCGTAGATCTTACGAAGAATCTTTCTCTCGAATGCTCCTAAAGTCTTTTCATCTGAACTGCTCAGCGTCCAGGTTTGTGATGCATAAAGTAGGACAGGCATGATGAGCGATTTATAGAGCGTGATTTTCGTTCGTCGAGAGAGGACTCTGCTTCTCAATTGCCTACTGAGCCCAAAGTAACACCTGTTGGCAAGAGTTATTCTTCGTTTGATCTCATTGCTGATGTCGTTGGCTGAGTTTATGCTGGATCCCAGATAAACGAAGTTCTTCACAACCTCGAATGAGGTATTGTCAACGGTAACGTGGGTTCCAAGACGCTGGGACTGTTTGTTTGTTGACACCAAGTAATTCGTCTTATCTGCATTCACTGCCAGTCCCATTCGACTTGACTCTCTTTCTAATATGGAAAATGCTGCACTGACTTCACGCGTATTATGGCCAATGATATCGATGTCATCAGCATACGCAAGCAGCATAACACTCTTATAGAATATTGTGCCACTACGTCTCAGATCAGCAGCTCGGATGATCTTTTCCATCATTAGGTTGAAAAAGTCGCACGATAAGGAATCACCTTGTCTGAAACCTCGTTTGGTAATAAATGGTGGGGAGAGGTCCTTCCCGATTTTAACTGCGCTGCTGGTGTTGCTCAGTGTCATCCTGCAAAGTCGTATTAGTTTTGCAGGAATACCAAATTCAGACATGGTGGAGTACAGGAGCTTCCTTATTGGGCTGTCGAAGGCGGCTTTGTAGTCGACAAAAAGATGGTGGGTGTCGACTTGTTTTTCTTAAGTCTTCTCCAAGATTTTTCGTAGCGTGAAAATCTGGTCGATGGTGGTCTGAAGCCACACTGATAAGGTCCGATCAGTTCGTTTACAATGGGCTTCAATCTTTCAGATAAAACGCTCGACAGGACATATGCGATATTAAGAAGGCTTATCCCACGGTAATTGGAACATATAGTGGGATCGCCTTTCTTGTGGATTGGGCAGAGCACACTGAGATTCCAATCATTCGGAATGCATTCTTCGGACCATATTCTGCATAGAAGCTCGTGAATGCATTTAATTAGAGCTTCGCTTTATTTCTTAAACAGCTCAGCAGGAAAGCCATCAGCTCCCGTGACTTTGTTATTTTTAAGCCGTGCTATAGCTGTCAGAACTTCATCATAGTCGGGCAGCGGAACCTCGGCGCTGTCATCCAAAATTGGGGTTTCCGGAATATCAGCTCTACTGGCGGGATTGTTGTCAGCGTCGCCATTTTGAAGCTTAGAGAAGTGTTCCCTCCATAAGGTCAGGGTTCTTTGGACATCTGTCACTAGATTCCCATTTTCATCTTTGCAGGAAGAGGCCCCGGTTTTAAAACCATCGGCAAGGCGTCTTATTTTTCGAAAAATTTTCGGGCCTCATTCCTGTCATTCCCCTCATTTGGGGAATCATCATAACATGAACCAAGGATTATTTTGAGAAACTGCCCCGAACAACTTTTTTTCGTGAGGCGCCTTAAGGTATATATAGGTTTTTCTTTTTAAAATGTCTGTTTTCGTTATATTACTTAAATAAATACATGTCGTCCTGCTCCAGCAACCTCCTCCCGACCCCCATCACCCATCAGAACCAACAGTTTCGTAAACAGCTCAAATTAGTTCAAATAGAAATTGAGTGGGGAAATTAACCCCATGGTATCACAATGGGCCTCATTGGCTTAAGTATGTCATTGAAAAGTGACAGCCACTTTAACTTAGACCCCCCCTTATAAAACACCTATCTACGGCGTTGGTTGTGACTCACAACGAGGCATTCTCCAAAATATTGTCTGTTTACTGGTGGCCAAGTGCTGGCAATCAGAGTTGATCCACCGCAACAACAAAGCGAGCGATCAACACTCATTGCATTGCGGCATTTTTATATGAATTCAATGCTAAGTCCGTAAAGTAAACAAATAAGGTAAAGTACAACAAAAATAATTGTGGCGACCGTAGCCTAGTGGGTAGAGTGCGTGGCCCCTAAGCTAAGGAACCGCGGTAACCCGGGTTCAATTCCAGCTCAGACAGAAAGTTTTTTAATTGAAATAATTTTTTTGTTCGGTCGTTGATGATTGGAGTAGACGAATGCTACTTTAAAGAATGCGTTTGATTAGGGAAATATGCTCTTACCAGAAATAAGTATAACTAAGGACGAGTCAGAGCGGCTTCACTGCCATAGTCCAAACCAGTCGATTAAGGCACACATTTTTTTATAGGAAAAAGAACAGAACATCGAACACGCAACAGGTTTAATCGCTTGTTGCACCACTTTTCTTGAAGAACCTATGCCTATCCTCACGGGAGGATACAAAAATGAATGAAAAGAATGCGCTTGATTTCTTGAAATACGCTGTTACCAAGAAGTAAGTATAACCAAGGACGAGTCAGAGCGGCATCAATGCCATTGTCCAAACCAGCCGATAAAGTCACTCATTTTTGAACAGAACACCGAACACGCAACAAGCTTGCTGCACCACTTTTATTGTAGAACCTGTGAATGATGTGTTCGTATGAGTTCCGTGCTAGGAAACAAAAAACGGAAAACTCGTTTCACTTGTAGATTCCGGAGCGGACACGAGTTTAGTGGAACAAAGCACGTTAAGTAGTAGTTTGAGACGGATAGATGAAGTTAGTTTCAGAATTTTTAAAAAAGAAAGAAGAAAAAATATATGAATTAGATAAAAACTAATAATGGAATGTAAGGAAAAGAGGAAAGTAGTATAGAATACATATGAGGAGTACAATTGTAAGGAAAAAATAAATACTATATTATAGAAGATTTATTAAAAGTACAAAAAATGTTGATTTTATATGATTTAAATACAAATTCTAAATGTTTGAAAGTTTAAATCATACTTGATTTTATATACAAATCTAGTTGTTTAATAGTTTAAAATCGTTTATTGAGCCTTAGGTCAAAGAACACTTAATTGTTTTAACGAATCTTTCCAACGAAACAACAACAACAACGTTTTTTCAATATGAAGAGGAAAAAATCGCTAGCTGATTTTATTGCAATTTCGGCCCTGCTAAAGGCTTCAGACTAAAATAAAGCAAAAATACAACAACAAATGTGATAGTAGGAAATGGGAGAAAAACTGAGAAATTGACACTTAAAATTTCATAGCCTTTGTGGTGCAATGCGCTAGTGCGCGCTTGCACGGGTATCACAAAGATTTCTGATGAAGCCTTCAGTAGGGCCGAAATTGCAATAAAATCAGCTAGCATTTTTTTTCTCTTCATATTGAAAAAAGTTGTTGTTGTTGTTTCTTTGAAAAGATTTGTTAGAACAATTAATTGTTCTAACTTTGACCTAAAGCTCAACAAACGATTTTAAACTATCAAACAACTAGAATTTGTATTTAAAATCAAGTATGATTGAAACTATCAAACATTAAGAATTTGTATTTAAATCATATAAAATCAACATAATAAATAACAAGGTCATTTAGAAAAAACTTTAATCATATGGTAGAGCACGACCAAATAGAAACAAGCTGAAAACATATCAGCAAAAATCTAAAAACAACTTCAGTAACCATGCTTTGTTAGTGGAAGACTTCCAGCAGACTGTTGGACTCCATAATAATAACATAAGCATAAAGACTAAAGTAAAGCAAAAATACAACAACAAATGTGACAATATGAAATGGGAGAAAAACTGACAAATTGACACTTAAAATCTCATCGCCTCTATGGTGCAGTGCGCTAGTGCGCGCTTGCACAGGTATCACAAAGATTTCTGATGAAGCCTTTAGCAGGGCCGAAATTGCAATAAAATCAGCTAGTGATTTTTTCCTCTTCATATTGAAAAAAGTTGTTATTGTTTCTTTGGAAAAATTCCTTAGAACAATTAATTGTTCTAACTTTGACCTAAAGCTCAATAAACGATTTTAAACTATCAAACAACAAACAAGTATTTAAAATAAAAATATTTAAAAAAAGTAACATAAAAATAGATAGGAAAGTAGTGAATGTGAAAGCATATTTGTGGCCATAATACGAACTACTTACTGAAGGAACAGTTAAGAAAAGATTATGGAATCAAGATATAGATAAAGGCAATTGTTGTGGCATCTTCAAAGTGAATGACGTAGTTACGGAAATCCCCCGAAAGATTATTTTCTAGAGCAACGCATTCTACTTGGAGGTCCCAAAATAGGGCCACTTTATTTAAAAGATTATGTGATTGTTGAAGTGATTTAAATGAAGGATTAAAAAGAATACCTTGTTTGAAAATTAAAACATTTTCGTAAGCGTCCAATGAAGATATAGTAAAAATAAAATGATACATAAATAATAGCAAAGGAAGATAAAATAAAATAAAGGAAAAATGATGAGTTGTTTATTCATTTTGAAAATATAATTTTACAAAGAATTTGAAAATAAATAAGTAAATGTATAAATATAAATGAATTGAAAAAAAAAAATAAAATGCGCATACGCAAAAAAAGATTGAAAAGAAAAATGCAATGATTGAAAAGAATAAAATGCATTTAAAATAAAATTGAAAAGGAAAATGCAGCGTCGCATAAAAATTCTCACGAGGAAATGCAAAGTAAAGTAAATTAAAAATTGTTGAATTAATAAAAATTTGGGTGAACATAAAAGATATATTTTTTAAATAAAGAAACTAAGCAAAAGAAGTTATGATAATATATGAATAAGTTTATAGAAAACCAAACCCTTACAAAAAACCATTTGAATAAAGAAAGTTAAGGTCATTAATAATACATAAATTATAAGTAAATATCAATTTGAAGAGAATTAACGAAGTTAGAAAATTAAAAGAATAAAGAAAATTAAATCCTCGAAGCCATATGTTGAGTTTATAACAAGGTTAATGTGAAGTTAAGTTAAGATGTAAACAAAATCAATAATAAATAAATTTTAAAGAAGAAGAATATATATAAATTTGGGTCACTAAAAAGGGCTAAAATAGCGAGAATTTTAAGATTTCGTTCTGATAATTACTTACTTACTTACTAAGTTGGCGCTACAACCGTATGTCGGTCTTGGCCTCATCTAAGAAATAATTAGTTCTGATAATTAGCCACTAATTTAAAAAAGAAACAACATTTTGACGCAGTATTTAAGTTTAAACTCGGTAGGATATTAATTTTGGAAATGAAGAATATTGAAAGTAGAAAATAAGTAAACTATTAAGAAATAAAATTGGTAATAAAATGTATGTTATAAGTTTGAGTCATTAACAATTGTACATAGTCACAAAGTATTGCAATTTAGTTTTAATAGGTAGCGCATAACTGAAGAAAGTAATAGACCAAACAGAATAAGCATAGCCAACACGCAGCCAACAGAAGAAATGTCAACATAGAAGTTGCTTGCCTTGCAACCCAATGTAATGAACAAAATGAAAATAACCAACACGTAGCAAATGCAGCCAACACAAAAATGTTGACGAACTTTAAACTTTGCCGCAGCCAACGGTAGCGAAATGTCAAAATACATAGTTCAAATAAGAAAACTTAAAATTGACTAAATCAAATTAGTCCAAATTAGTGAAAAAGCAAACAAATTATTATTTGCAAAAGGCTTTATCTATTAATTTAGTAAAAAATAAGAAAATATTGTAAGCATAAAGCTCTATCTGCGTTATCAACACAAATTCTTTTCTTTGCACAAAATTTCGTTGGCTACGTTTTCGACAGCTTGCTACATGTTGGCTATACCTATTCTGTTTGGGCCATAAAGTATTTTGGCGAAACATTTAACCTGATATTAAATAATGTAATTTTCAAAATGAAAAATATTGAAAGTCGGAAATAGAGAATTAATCAAGAAACAAAATGGTTTTATAAGAATATGAGGAAAAAATAAAATAAATACAACAAGTTGAGTTGCAGTTTTATATATATTAAACCAATAAGAAATATGAATTCCTACAAGGTTAAAAAACACAAGAATAAAACATTAAGGAATATAGAAAAATAAAAATACATGTAAATATGTTTAAAATAAATTAGGGAATATCATACATTGAGGAGAATGGAGGTGCAACAGAAGATGACGCCGTTGGACCAGAAATAAGCATTATCAGAGAGAAAGCAGTAAGCAGAGAAAACATTTAAAAGGAGCAGAGCAAGCCGTGTAATGAATTTGAATTACGAGAAGTGTGTGCTGCGAAGACAAAAAAAAAACACAAAACTAATTATTTAAAACTACAAAATTTAAGCATTTAATACAACAAAAGGTTTAAAAACCTTTTTAAAGCAACAAAGTAACGAATTTAATACTGCAAAAGGCACAGAAACCTTTTTTAAAAGTAAAGAAAAATAATTAAGAACTTTAAACGACAAAAAGAATGAAAAACCTTAATAAAGTAGAAAGTATTTAAAAAATAATGCAACAAAAGGTATAAAAACCTTTTTAAAACAACAAGAGCGTAATATAGAATGAAAAACTTTCGAAGTAAAACACAAAAAAAAAAAAAAATTCAATACAGCAAAAGGTGCAAAAAACCTTCTAAAAACAATTACAACAAGTATGCAACACAGAAAAAGGTGTAAAAACCTTCTAAAAACAATTACAACAAGTATGCAACACAACAAAACTTGTTAAAACCTTCTTAAAACAATAAAAATAAAAGTACGCCAATTAAGCCAGCAGAAGAACATCATAACTTCATTAAAACAATTTGACAGACAACAAAACAACATTTTGACGATACCTCAAAAGTTTTAAAAGCGTGCCGAGGCTTTTAAACAGCAGCAAGTTAATAATTATAAAAAAAGTATAAATTTAAAGTAAATATAAGCATGCCGGGGCTACAACATAGACATAAAAAAAGTGGAAACAAAAGACCAGGTTAACCAGCAAAGACGTAAAGTCTCCTGACCCATATTTAAACGAAGATCAGGTTAACCAGATATAAGGCTAAAAGCCTCCTAGCCAACAACAACAATAAAATAAACAACTGGAATAGCAAGAAGTTTGAAAAATCATAGTATTGATTAATGAACGACAATGAAGACGAGATCGATCAAATTCAAGTAACGAATCCTCATAGCACACACTTATTTTTTATTTTTCGAACTATTTCGAATTATTTTCTGGGGTTGCTTGAGAATTAGATTACGAGTGAAACTACATCATTAAAGATGTATGCAGATATTATAATAAATATAAAAATTCTAAAATTTGATAAAAGAAGTGTCATATTTAGAACAAAAAAAAAAAATTTGTGCATCAAGACGAATGAGTAATGTTTAATTGTGTCTATTTATCTTTTATTCCATTTTAATATTCACCTCAACTCACCTTTTCACCTTTTGTATAATTAAGAGATAATTTAATTAAAATTTCATTATAACAATTCTAATTTATTAAAAGAATAAAATTTATAATTATTTGAAGGACATAATTAAGATAAGTTCGTTAATCAATATGAAATATTTAGGTATATTATTTTGAATATTTAAATTAACCGGTATGCAGACAAATAATCAAGGTAAGTATTAATTAAGACGAAAAATAATCAAGGTAAGTGTTAATTAAGAAGGATAGTGATCAAAGTAAGTATTAATGAAGAAGTTAACATAATTAAGATCAATATTGAATTAATATATAATCACGATAAGTATTAATTGACAGGTATAATAAATATGTTCATGTTCATAAGATTAGAATAAGTATAGTGAATTAAAAATTATTAAAACAACGTTACTAAGTTAGTTATTAAAAGTTATTGAATTATTAAACCATAAATTAACTTATTATTTAAATAAAGTTATTTTTAATTTATTTTATAATTATGATAGGGTATTTTATTTATTTTAGATTAATAATAATTTACTTTAAGATCGATTTTATTTTTTTTTTTGTTAGTTTACTTAAAAATAAATTATTTTATTTTTAATGCATATTTATTATTATATTTAGTTTTAATATATTAATTATATTATGAATTATTATTTTAGTATTTTAAAGAAAATACGGCTTAAGATGTATTTATATTTCTTAAATATTCAGATATAAAACAGTTTTTGTTTACATAACTTTATATGTAATTCGCAACTCACAAATTTTTGATGATTTAAAATTTTATATATCAAAATAATATAAATAAAACCAAAACCTGTTGTCCCAACGGTGAATGAAAGGTGTCATCAGTAAAGGGTTTGGGCTGTTGATGTTATTAGGCTGGCCGGCGAGGTATTGGTGGTGTGGTGTAGCGTGCTCACTGGACTCACGTAAAACTTAACGAAATAGATGTCTTTACTTCAGCTGCTATTATGTTAATAGGGGTCACGTAGCACTCAAAGAAGTGGATGTCTTTGCTCCTGCTGCTGGCGAAACTGCTGTTGTGGTTATTGTTGTTGTTAGCTGTTGATGCTGCGAGCTGGCTAGCAGAATTTATTAAGGCGGTAGCTGTGCTGAATGTGGCTTTAGTGGATGCTGGTAGTGATGGTGCAGCAGGGCATGCAGCTGGCACAGATTGCTTTTGTGGTTATTGTTGTTGTCAGCTGTTGATGCTGCGAGCTGGCTAGCAGAATTTATTGTGGCAGATGCGTTGCCGAGCGTGATTTTAGTGGGTGCTAGCACTGATGATGTTGGCGAGGGTACTGCTGGCACAGATTACTGTTATAATTATTGTCGCTGCGTACGCTGCAGTAAAGCGGAGCTCTGTAAGCCAAGCGCTTGGTGGCACAACAGTGAATTGGGGTACCGTAGCACAGTTGAACAGCTGGTGGTGGAGCTGTGTGTGTGCTGCTGACACGGATGTTTGAGTGTACAATCACCAAAAGTTCAACGTTCACCCGCACTCGGTTATCTTTTTTTTTATATACATATATGTGTATATAAATGATATTCATCAAATCAAAATTTTTCTCCAACTTACAAGAATTTGAAAATTTTCAAAAACTCAAATTTCAAAAGAACAAATATAACTCAAAAAATTTAAAAAAATAAAGTACAAAACTACTCAGTAGAAGAGCATAATTATTAACCTAACACACTTCAACAGCATCTGCATCGCGAAGGAGTAATCAAAGCTTTTACAACAACCACTATATAAAAAAATACAAAGCCGTGACAGTGTCCCGGCTCACCGGTGGACAATGTGGAAATAAACAATGTTTGAAAGGAAAGAAAACAACAATCACCCACAACAAGTGCCAGAATTTGGGATCTACAATACAAAAGTTAATAGATAAGGAAAATTGAAGAAAAAAATAAATTAAAACTAAACACAAAAGCCATACGGCAAGTAAAAATAAAAAAATCTTTTGTTTTTAACAGTGTAAGCATAATTCAAATAAGGAAGATAAACACACAATGTAAGTCAGATTTAAAGACAAAAATTTATTAACAAACAACTTGTTGGCGCAACACTAAAGCGGCATTTTATGAATAGAAATAAAGTAACGAGAAATAATATAACTGATAATGAACAAGCATACAAACAAAATGAACAAAAAATTAATTAACGCAAATGCTTGACTTTAAATATAAATTCTATTTGTTTGAAGATTAAAATCGTTTATTGAGCTTTAGATCAAGGTTAGAACAATTAATTGTTCTAACGAATTTTTCCAAAGAAACTATAACAACGATTTCAATATGAAAAGGAAAACATCACCAGCTGATTTTATTGCAATTTCGGGCTCTGCTACAGGCGGATTCATCAGAAATCTTTGTGATACGCCTTGCAATCGCATTACCGCAATGCACCACAGAGATGATGAGTTTTAAGTGCCAATTTCTCAGTTTTTCTCCCATTTCATATTTTCATGTTTGTCGTTGTATTTTTTCTTTACTTTACTTTTTAAGCTCATATTATTATTATGGAGTCCAACAGTCTATTGGAAGTCTTCCAATAACAGAGCATGGTTACTGAAGTTGTTTTTAGATTTTGCTGATATATTTTCAGGCTGTTTCTGTTTGGTCGTGCTCTACCATTTGATTAAAGATTTATATATGACCTTTTTATTTATTATGTTGACTTTATATGATTAAAATACAAATTCTAAATGTTTGATAGTTTGAATCATACTTGATTTTAAGTACAAACTCTAGTTGTTTGATAGTCTAAAATCTTTTATTGAGCTTTAGGTCAAGGTTAGGTTGGACTAAATAATAATAACATAAGCTAATGCGCTTGCACGGCGTATCAAAAAGATTTCTGATGACGCCTGTAGCAGGGCCGAAATTGCAATAAAATCAGCTAGTGATGTTTTAATTTTCATATTTTTTATCTATACGTGCAACGCGCGCTACTTTTGTTGCAGGTATTACACTATTTTCTAAAAATACTCCCTCAATCGTTTCCTCATTCAGGATTATATTATTCTCCTTAACTTGAATATCTATTGGAACTACAGCTTCTGTTTGAGCAGGTATCGTATTATAATAAAAATCTCTCAAAATTATTGGTAATATTATTTCTTTTTCATTAATGATATATGTAATTGTACATGTCTCGTAATCTTTTTTGACATACATCTCCTCAGCATGTCTCGCCTTATAATTCCATCTGCTGATATCGGAAAATAATTTTCAACTATTTGATTTGGTCAAACTCTATCAATACAAAATTTTAAATTCGATGTGCCAATGTACTCTATAGTATCGTTCGTTATGCTTGTTATTTTTGAAATATGTGTTGTGTTTAAATTTTTGGTATTTTCTACTTCTCAAAAGGAAATATCAGCTCCCGTATCTATAACAAATTTCAATGGTTTAGTTGAATTTTTACATTTTAATATAACGTAAATTTATAAATTTTTGGATAGGTGCAAAAT
Organism: Dichetophora obliterata; assembly: GCA_963920525.1. Classification (NCBI taxonomy): domain Eukaryota; kingdom Metazoa; phylum Arthropoda; class Insecta; order Diptera; family Sciomyzidae; genus Dichetophora; species Dichetophora obliterata. Next base: position 118,548,124 of record OY986435.1, read on the forward strand.
TAGTTTTGGCCTCTGTAGGTAACTGTTTTTGCCACCTTGCCATGGTAGTTTCCCCTTCACCTTGTAATTAAAATTATTATTGTTATTGCTATTTAAATTAGCCTCTTATAAGGATAGCCACCTTGTCGTTGGTGAAGAGGCTTAAGTTGCAATGACGCAGTGGGCTGTGACGACGGGAGCGCGAGCTCCTGGCAGGGTCACCCACGTCGTAAAGACCACTGTGGAGCAATGAACAAAGAGCTATCCCCCCTTACCCAGGGTGTCATGTTGCATCGTGCCTATTGGATGGTTTGCAGCCAGGGGGTAATACCGGCTGTATTGGAACGGCGACTTCACTGATACCTGGCCGCCTTAGTGAGTATTTGTGGCCTTTCGCGGGGCTCTGGCATGGGTGACGTACTTTCCCATGCTACTCGTGGGACCAAAAATGAACAAAAATAATAACAACAACATTAACAATAACAAGGATGAACCGACGCAGACGACAACAACTACAACTGCAACAACTGTAGAGACGGCATCGGTGACGGATACTGGTCCCGCAGTTCCTAGGGACACTGAGCAATCTAGCATTTCTCAAGTCCTTCACAATATTCCCGGTTCAGAGACCAAAGACGAGCTTCTCAACTCCGACTCGACAGTCATTGAGGCGGGTGATGCAGCAGCCCACAGTAGTTCTGCTTCAAAAAAGCGAAGCAACGTAAGTTCTACAGGACCGCTAGGAACTATCTGCTGAAAATGAAGGACGTAGACCCGACCACTCTAACCTCCAGGAACAAGGCCCTCATCAAAAAGCACTCAAAGAAAGTGGCAACCTTTGAACGTCACAATGACCCCAAAGCATCGACGGCCGAAGTTGCTATAACTCTGTCTGCTCCCATTGATGAGGGTCTGAACAAAGCTGGTCCACCGCTCTCCAATGCCGCCAAAAACGACAAACGGGAGAGTGGAACTGGAGACAAAAAGACGAGGAAAAGAGGCAGGAAGAAGAAGAAGGGGTATACTGCTGAACCGTCCCAATCCAATGCTGCTATAGGTGACAAACGGGGTTGCGGTACTGGTGCCAGCAGGGGTAGAAATGAATGGCAAACGATGGTTAGGCAGGTCCATCTTACTCTAATGTCGTCAAAAGCGGCAAACAGGAGTTTAAGAAAGGTGGAACCAGTAGGCACAAGGAGAAGGTACGGCGAGACAAGATGAACTCAAGGTTACCTCAAACAGTCCGTTGACCACGGCCTCGAAGGTAGAACAGCTGGTTCAACGGCCAAACGGCAAAGATCTGCAGATGAGGTCGTTGCGAGTTGCTCGAAACGCAGTAAAGTCGGAGGGAGCTTTGAGAACTCTCCAGAAGAACTCCAGGTGGCCATTATTGACAAGACGGTCCCTGAAGAAAAGTTGACAGGGACAAATGGCTGCTTGCGGAAAACGAAATCCTTAAAGCGATGATGGCTAGCGTCGAACACGGTGATCCCGAAGATTACAAGTTCGACGGTGCTGGCTGGCAACAAGAAGTGAAATTTATCGGATGTGGATCGAAGAAATCCCTGGAGTTCCTGACCAAAACCATCGCCAATATTGGTGAAATTTGGAAGGGAGCTTCACTAAAGGTGATCTCAAAATCCACGCTTCCGCTCTGCCACAGGGTATCGGTGTGGATACCACCTCCTGCTTCGCAATAGGATGTATCCATACAGAAACTGTTGGCGGCGCAGAATAAAGACACCAAAATTCAAGAGTGGAAGCTGGTAAGATCGCAGAGAAGTCATGGAAGCGAAGGGAAAATTCTTCTCTTTTCTGTAGATGCTGCCTCCACAGGCTGCCTAAAGGAACAGTCGGACATACTTAAATTTGGCCTCGGAACTATTAAGGTAAAGAGGCTGACTCAGCAATAGCTGAGAGAAGGAGGAAGCTGCAAGTGGTGCAAATCAGCTTGCATCACTGTAAAGCAGCAACCGACGACTTGATGCTGTGTATGTCCGAGGAGAATGTAGATGTGACCCTCATCCAGGAACCCTGGATCTACAACAACGAGATCCAAGGCCTGGAGTCGAAACAGTAAAACCTGTTTCACTCTACAACTGGAGGTAAGATAAGGAGCTGTATACTTGCGAAAAAATCCATTAAAATGTTTTTTCTCCCTAGATTCAGCAACGGAGACGTAGTGGGAACAGGATCAGCAAAACTGATCCTCTGTTCCGCGTACATGCCCTATGAAGAGGCGAACCTACCAGTGCAAACAGTCCGCGAGTTGGCAGGACATGCTAATTTAGGCAGGACATTCCTGGTCATCGGTTGTGACGCAAACGCCCATCACTCGCACGAACATCAACAAAAGAGGTGAGTCTATTTTCGAATTTATCATTACCACAGACCTTATTCTATGTAATAGGGGCAATAGGCCAACTTTTTAGAATAGAGTCAGGAATATATAATTGATCTTACTTTAGTGAGCTATTCAGAACAGGCTATAGCCGATAACTCGGAGGTTTCACAAAAGGAGTCATTTTCCGACCACATAAGGATCCTCTTTACCATCGACTATGATCCTCACATAAGGATACGATTTAGGAACCCATTAAAAACAAACTGGGATATGTATTCAGTCTGGATAAGCAGAAATATTGCAGACCTAGACACAGAATATCTCCTTAACGACGCATCCATTGACAAAGCAGTCGAGTTCATAACGGGAAAAATGAATCAGGCTTTCAAGAAGGCCTGATGTAGCAACAACTGCGAGTTGGTGCACCAGCAACCTTAAAAAGAGGCGATCAGAGGTGGTTGACAAAATTCATCGGAAACCAATGTTTAGTAGGCTTGAGCACGTCTGGACAACATACCGATCCATGTTAAATGCCTATACAAGGGAAGTAAGAATAGCTAAGTGAACATCTTGGACAAATTTCTGCGAGTCTATTGAGGATACCAGTGAAGCCGCCAGTCTTCGGAACACGCTATCCAAAGACCCATCCGTCCCGGGATACATTAAGAGGTCTGACGGATCCTGGACAGAATCCAGTCAAGAAACGCTATTGCTACTCATGGAAACTCATTTCCCAGGTTGTAAGCAACCGGAGCAAAATGGAGCTAACTAAATGGAAATGACAATACTCTTTTATTACAGGAACTTCCCAACTTTATTACAAGGTCAAATGTAGAATGGTCGATTGAGTCCTTCAAGCCCTACAAATCTGCAGAGCCTGATTGAATCAGGCAACATGGCCTTTCCAGAATCATATCCTGGTTTATAGCAATCTTCACCGGTTGTCTCAAGACAGGATATGTTCCAAAAATCTAGAGAGAAGTGCAAGTTGTCTTTATTCCTAAAGCTGGGAAACCGATGCACTCAGCGCCAAAGGATTACAGGCCTATTAGTCTCTCATCGTTCGTGATGAAAACGCTAGTTCTCTCTAGCTAGAGAGATCTCCATATAAGAGAATTCTTGAACGATACCAATCTTTGCAGTGTGCAACACGCCTACCTTAAAGGTAAATCAGTGGAAACGGCACTGCATGAGGTGGTTTCAGTCATAGAAATAACCCTTCATCACAAAGAATATATTTTAGTTACTTTTTTGGACATCGAAGGCACATTCAACAATGTGAATACAGATTCCATAAAGAATGCTCTAGTAGACAAAGGAGTCAACAGTAAAATAGCCCAGTGGAATTATAAAATGCTCAACAGCAGACATATAAGCTCACAAATGGGAATGAGTGTGGTGAGGAAAGAGGCCACAAGAGGCACACCGCAGGGAGGAGTCATATCCCTTTGCTGTGGCTGATTGTGGTTGACAAAATTCTCACTAAACTCAAAACTGGTGGAACTGGTGGTAGCCTATGTCGATGACGTCGCCATCCTTATAAGCGGGAAGTACCTGCAAACAGCGAACTAATGACTGGGGCATTGAGTGAGCTATCGCGGTGGGCAGAATTGAATGGACTGGGAGTAAACCCAACAAAGACCGAACTCTTTCTGTTCACAAGAAGAAGAAAAATAGAAAGTTTCCCATTACCGAAACTGAACGCAGTAACTCTGAAGCTTTCCACGGAAGCTAAATACCTTGGAGTTATCCTTGATAGCAAGCTGAGCTGAAAACGCAACTCAGAAGAAAGAAGGAAAAAAGCACTATGCGCTCTTTACGCATGTCAGAGAGTCTTTGGCAGGAAATGTGGTCTGCGACCGCACAAAATCCACTGGATGTATACAGCAATAGTGAGACCTATTCATACCTATGGTTTTCTTGTATGGTGGACGATAGCGTATAAAAAGAGCTACTTTAGCTCTCTAACAGGAGTCAAAAGGTTAGCATGTATAGGAATAACTGGAGCCATGAGATCAACGCAACAGGCGGGTCTAGAAATTATGCTAAATCTTCTCCCCGTAGAAGAGGTTCTTAAGTGTTCGGTGACCAAAAGCGCGATTCGCCTCAACGAATCACAAGCGTGGAGAACCAACACTTTCGGACATGCATCTATTCTGAATCTCTTTGGAACCGAAGAATCAAAAAGAGCAACCGACTACATCATACCCAGTGTGAGATTCGGCACAGAATACACCACATCTTTTCCCACCAGACAAGAGTGGGAAGAAACGGCCATAGAATTCAATGGCAATCTCCAATTATATACTGATAGTTCCAAAATGGAAGACGAAACTGGATCAGGTGTATATTGCGAAACGCTACAAATCAAAGAGTCCTAAAACTCCCCGACTAAAAAAAAACTGACCATTTCAGCCCTTGGAAGGACTTTGACCTATCTTCTATTGCTCAATTGTGTTGTGCGTGTTAATAAATGTTTGATCACAAATGATCGAGAACTGGACTTACGTATTTTATGCCGACTCCGAACGGCTTATGTTCTCAAGAAGCTTTACATGGCAATTTGTACTCTCTGAGGTTTGCCATTGTCTGCAGAGAGGTGACGACCGAACAGAAAAATTATTTCAATTGAAAAAACTTTCTGTCTGAGCTGGAATTGAACCCGGGTTACTGCGGTTCTTCAGCTTAGGAGCCACGCACTCTACCCACTAGGCTACGGCCGCCACAACTCCCCGACTACTGTAGCGTTTTTCAAGCAGAAATATACGTTATTGAAAAAGCTACACAGGCCATTCATAGGCAAAATCTTACCCCCACAAGGGTAGTTATTTTTTTGGATAGCGGTCATCAAAGCGCTGAATAGTAAAACGTCGAAGGCTCGAACGGTACAAAACTGTAAACTGGCACTGAACTGTATCTGCAATACCCACAACGTCACTCTCTGCTGGGTTCCCGGACATAGCAATATTGAAGGGAATGACGCAGCGGAGTAACCGCAAGTACAAAAAGAGCTAACACAGATGTGCACATTTCAATAGGCGTCGTCAAAAGGAGTATAGACCTTAAAGCCAGAGATAATGCTAACACTAACTGGGCCACCAGAGGTAACTGCAACATATCTCGAAAGCTCTGTCCGGAGCTTAATGAGAAGAAAACCGAAAGCCTTCTGCTTTTGGGCAAACGAGAAAGCCGGGTTATTGAAGGAGTTCTAACAGGTCATTTCCCCATTGGGGGATAGACTGCCAATAGAATGAACATAACAGCCCCAGACTTTTGTCGGAGCTGCAAGGATCCGGAAGAAACAGAAAAAATAACTCACCTTCTATGTGAATGCCCAAGTCTACATAATCGTCGACTCCGATATATGGGGAACAGATTTGTCAGAGACCTGGAAGATTTTGCGAATATACCACTGCTAGACATCTGGGGGTTCATAAAAAGCACAGGCTGGTTTGAGGAATAATCGAAATAATTTTGGTTATTATGTTACTACGATGAAAAAAAAGGGATTCGTAATGGACCTATAGGCCCCTGCGGAAGCGCCGATAACGCTGCACAACCCTATGTACCTTACCTTGCTATTAAAATTTCTGTTTAGGTTATTGTTGTGCCGAAAACTATTGTTTTCTTGAAACTATTGTTTTTTGTAGAGTTCTTGTTTCTGTTAAAGCCTTGATTTGAATGATTGTTGTTGTATCTAAAATTGCTATTAAAATAATTTTTATTGCACCTTTAATTGCTGTTTGAATTACAATTTCGGTAATTTCTGTAACTATTATTGTGTATGTTGTGATTTCTAAAATTGTTATTATCTTGCGCTCTGTTCTCTTTGGTTTCTAAAATTATAATTGTTTTGTAGTAGTAAAGCATTATTTCTATTAGCTGTTAAATTTTCTTCGACTGCCATGCATATCTCGACAGCTTCACTGAAAGTTTTTGGTGGATTTGCCAGTAATATTGTTTGGTATTCTAAGCCCTTGGGAAAAAAATTTAACGCCATGGTTAAGTTTACTTTATACACTGCATCTTTCGCGTCCTTGGATTATTTAAACTGTTTATTTCATAAGAACTTAGTCGTTCCGACAGTTCTACTATTTTTTCTCTAAACGATGCTATTTTCATATTATTTTGTTTCAGCGAACTGAATTCGTTCATTATTTGCTGTACTTTCGGATTCGGGTACGATTTTTAAAATAAGTTTTTTAAATCAGCAAATGTTGACGGCCTGCTTAAACTTCCAAGTATGCTGCGTACTTGGGTACTCAATTTGAAATTATAAAAATATTTAACGAAAAGTTATTTATCTTCCTCTTTTACTCAATCATTCAATAATTCAGATTGCACACTTAAATCTTCCAAACCACTATAATTCCTTTTAAATATTTATACGTTTCAACCTACTACTTTAATATCGTAATTCAAAAATTTTGGCAAAATTTCTTCTTCCTCAAAAATGGTTGATAAATTTAAATCTTCAATACCTATTTTTTTTTTAATTTTTCGTACAAATTACTTATTATTTTTAAAATTTCTTAATTTATAAAGTTGAAATCTTCAACTTTTTCAACTTCGACTTTTTCGATATTTAAAAAAAAAATTCAATTAACTTTTAACGTATTCGTTACCTTATGTTCGTTCTATTTTTACTTTCTTTAAGTTCGATTTAAATTTTTTTAGTATTAAAATGTTACTTTTAATGTTTCCTTATTTACTGTTTCCATATTTTCCTATTTTTGTAATTGATTATAAAGCATATATTTTAATTTGTATTAAAAACACCCTGTGGTAGTGCCAACATATAGAATACAGACCGCGACAAAACGATAGCACTTTTACTTTTTTTTAACTTTCTGTTCAAACTATAAAAAGGAGCAGTTTTTTTTTTAAGGTAGTGTAAGAATGAGTGCATGTTCTTAGAAATCGGGAGTTGTTGCGAAATTTCGTCAACATAGAAAACCGTTAGCTGTAACAACAACGGAATGAAGTGCGACAAAACAATAGCACTTTTTGATTAAATTGATTTTAATACAATTTGTGCAGTTGCAAAGAAAACACTTGCTGGATTTTTTGTTAATTTTGCGCGTTTTTAATATTCTGAAAAATTTTTTTACTATATTCGGCTAAAATGGGACGTGGAAAATTGCTTACAACAGCTGAAATCGACGTGGCTCTCAATTTGCACAAAAATGGTATGAAAATATGTGAGATCGCAAGAAACTTAAACAGAAGCAAAAAGGTTGTTTATAATTTATTAAAAAATCCGAAGAATTATGGTCAAAATCGTTCTGGTGGGCGGCCGAGAGCAGTCTCTGACAGAAATAAGCGAGCTATTTTGCGCGTTGCATCCAATTCGCACCTGACTGCTCGAAAAATTGCTGAAAAAGCTGGGGTCAAAACTAATATACGAAATGTGCAGAGAATATTGAAAAACAGTGAGCACATTAAACGTAAGAAATTGCAACGTAAGCCACCCCTCACCGAAGCACATAAATCATCTCGACTGGATTTTGCAAAGTCCCATTTTAAATGGAAAAAACGTTGGCGACGCGTGCTTTTTACCGACGAAAAAAAGTTTAACCTAGATGGTCCAGATGGGTGGTCATATTATTACCATGATTTGAGGAAGGAAGAAGAACTTTTAAGCTGTCGTCAACATGGAGGAGGTAGTGTGATGATATGGGCTGGAATTGGTTACCAAGGAAAGACGGAAATAAAATTTGTGCTCCCGAAAATGAAAAGCGCGGACTACTTGAATTTAATTGGAAATGAAGTAGCCTTTAGAAGCCATAAATACACAAGCGGTGGTCTTATTTTCCAGCAGGATAACGCGGCTGTTCATACAGCGAAAGTAGTGAAAGAGTTTTTCCGCGACAAGAACATCGATATTTTACCATGGCCAGCTCGTTCTCCTGATCTTAATATAATTGAAAATTGTTGGGGTAATTTGGCTAGAGAAGTGTATGCCGAGAATCGCCAGTATGCAACAATTCAGGAGCTCAAAGAAAGTATATTGGCCCACTGGGAGACGATGCCACAAAAAGACATAAAAAAACTATTTAAAACATTGCCAAACCGTATGAATGAAGTGATTCAGAAAAATGGAGGGTCGACTCATTATTAAAATATTCTATTTTTAGTCTTGTTTTATTATTAGCAATTGAAATTTGATTGTTAAAAGTTTTGAGCACAAAAGTGCTATCGTTTTGTCGCACCATGAATTTATGTTTTCTGTTCAAATAAATAATATTCTTTATTTTTTGTTGAAAAAATTGTTAATTTAATATTTTATTTTTATCATAAGATTTTTTGTAACTTTATAAAGTTTAATTAATAAACGCAATTTCCTAAAAATCCAAAATTTTGATTAGTGCTATCGTTTTGTCGCGGTCTGTATGTGTTAACGAAAGAAAGTAAAAAAAAAAAACGAAAGAAACTAAATTATGCTTTAGAGTGAATGAAATCTAAGCCTATCTAGCTAAAAAAATATAAAATTGAGTTGCATCTCATTAATTTAATTGTTTTAAATTGTTTTTATTGTTTTTCGCATAACTTGTTTCGCGATATTCGCAAAATATGTGCTTTAGTGTTAGAAAAAAGTTTTGCATTGTCGGGCAAAAAAAAAATAAAAAACTATGCAACAAGTTCAAGTGCTTCTTGCAACGTAGTAACAGAAACGAACAAAAGGGCCCAACAGATTCATGTGTCTGTTGGGCTATACGGCTAAAGTTTTATAAGGCCACGATTAGGACCTACGTGCATCCTCACGGGAGGACGCAACAAAATGGCGCAGATGGTAGGATGCACGTAGGTCCTAATAATGAAACGATCAGAAATATCGGTACACCCCAATCAGGAGAAAATGTAGTGAATTCAGAAGAAATATTTAAGTTGTTACGGGCAACATCTGAAAAAAATTTTTGTAGCAGTTTAATAATAATGCAAATAATTATATATGGCCATGAGTAGCATGAGAAGAGCTCGGAGGAATATAAAAGAATTAATAAAAGAAAGAAGAATAAAATTGGAAAATGTAATAGAAGCACTAGTAGAAATAAGAGGAAAATTCAATGTGATAGTAGGAAAATTAAATGGAAATATGATAGAAGAAAAATTCAATGAGGTAGCAGGAAAATTAAATGAAAAGGTAACAAAAGGAGTATTCGATGTTGTATTCGAAAGATTAAATGAAAATATGATAGAAGAAAAATTTGAGTTAGTAACAGAGAGTTTTAATGAAAATGAACCAATGGGTTGCAGACCCAGAAAATTTGATAAAGCAAGCTATACATTCTATGCTTTCGAAATTTTGTGTTTTATGGTTAGTGGTGCAAAACTGCAGGCAGTAGGTTAGCAAAAGTTTTGAGTAAAACATCCTTCGCAACGGATGCCAAAATTTTTTTTGGATCAGTCGTGCTTCATTTAGAGGCCACACTGGCAACAGCTAAATTACTATGTGCACATGCTAGAGCCAAAAGTGGGCAAGATTGGTTACGATGTGCGAATTTAGCGTACAGGGATGAGATCAAACCGAAGGCTCGTTCGGATATTTGCAAAGTGAATGATGGGTTCGTAGGAGTTCCTTGCTAGGAAGCAAAAAACGGAAAAATCATTCTACTTGAAGATTCCGAAGCGCCCGTTAGTTTAGTTAAACAAAACACGTTAAGGAGTAGTTTGACACGAAGAAATGAATTAAGTTCAAGTAATTATAGTGCAGAAGTGCAAATATGTGCTGCAAAAACCCCAAAGAAAGTGATTCATAAGAAAGAGATTGCACCAGGTGGTTATTTTGGGGAATCTTTGGTAGACATCAGAGATAACTACAAGATATATAAAATGAAAAGAAAAAAAACCATTTATAGGAAATCTAATAACATAAAATAAAGAAAGTACGGTAAAGCGAAAAAGAAAGTAATTAGTATACATATTAGGAGTAGAATTATGAGAATAAAATAAATATTATATTATAAAAAATTAAGTAAAGTTGTAAAGAAAAAGGTTCATATAAAACAAAATTTAAAAAAAAAATTTACATAAAAAGCAAATTAGCAAAGTAGTTAATGTAAAAGCATATTTGTGGCCAGAATACGGCGATGTGAAATAAATAGAGTGGAGGAAAATACTTACTGAAAGAAGCAGCTAAGAGAAAGATGGGAAAAAGACGGTAGAAATGAATAAATGTCAGCCAATGGAAGATATTAGTGAGTATATAATAAAAAGAAGATATAGATAGAATTATTAAAAAAGAAGAGAAAAAAAAAGTAATAATGAATAAATTAAATGAAACAGTTGAGAGCCAAGATATGGCAGAAGGAAAAATAAGAAATGGAGAAAATCTAAAGTAAAAGGCAATTGAGCATATTCAAAGTGAATGACGTTGTTACAGAAATTCCTCGCAAGGATTAAATTCTAGTACAATGCATTCTACTTGTAGATCCCAAAATAGTGCAACTTTATTTAAAATAATACTAGTTTTGTTTTGGATTTAAATAAGTCGTTGAAATAAATAAAAATAACAAAAAAAAATTAAATGGAAAATAAAGAAATTTGAAAACATGCAATGAAGATATAACAAGTAAAATCATACAGAAAGTAAAGGGAAAATAATGAAAAAGACATATAATTTTTACATAAAGGAAAATATTATTTTACAAATTGAAAAAAATGGACTTTACGAAGACATTGAAAATTGAAGCAATTCAAATATATATATATTGAAAAAAAAAGAATAAAATAAATAAATAATAGTAACTTAAAATAAACGAAAAATCTCACTACGGAAAAAAATTTATTAAAGTTGTAAATAAAACATATTGAAAAGGAAAAATTGGATAAAAGTAAAAAATTAATGTTTAAAAGAACAAAGCAAACGAAAAGCATATATATAAAAATTTTTTATAAATAAAATGTACTGTTGGAAAAGTAGTTTAAAATATCAATCCGAATATGTGTGAAATATATTTTTCTCTTTCCCTCATATTAACTTTTTATTTTTCTTATATACTTAATACGTTAGCATTAAAACATCTTGACTTTATATTTTACATTTTTTAGTCCACAATAAACGTTCTTAATGAAAGGTCGAAGTGTTTTTCTTTAATAATCAATAATTCAGAATCAACAGGTTATGGGCCCAGGCACCTCAAACCATCTTTAAATATTTTGTGAACCTGAGCTTAATAAATCAAATAAAGAAATGAGTGCTATGTATCAAATTGATAAATTAGATGACACGAATTACGATACATGGAGTATTCAGATGAAAAGTGCCTTGGTGCATGCTGAATTATGGAAATTGACAAGTGGTCAACTAAAGAAGAAAGACAAAGAGGTCAAAGAAGAAGGTGCTAAAGACTGGAGCACCCAAGATGAGAAAGCTATGGCCACAATTATGCTAAGTGTGAAGACATCACAGCTTAATTATTTGAAGAGCTGCAAGACCTCAGCAGATGCTTGGCAAAAGTTGCGAGACATCTATCGACCAAGTGGACCTGTGCGTAAGGTGTCTCTTTATAAAAAATTGCTGAATCTTCGTATGACGGATAATATGAAAGTTTCAGAATATCTGAACGCGTTTGTCGCTGCTGTGGACAAATTGGCAGAGGTGGATATTGGATTAAAAGATGAGTTACTGGTCATAATTTTAATGTCGAGTTTGCCAAAAGAATATGAAAACTTCATCGTGGCCATGGAGACAAGAGATAACTTGCCAACTTTTGATCTGCTGAAAATTAAATTATTAGAAGAAGGTGAGCGTAGAAACAGTTTGATTGTTGGCGAAGTGAGCAGTGAAGAACATCAGGCATATGCCGCACATACATACAATAAGTCAAAAGGAAACCGTACGAAAAAAAATCATTTTAAAAAATATAATGGTACATGCTTCAAATGCGGCCAGTTCGGTCACTTTGCGGCAAAGTGTAAAGCAAAGTTCGAAGAGAGAGAGGCTGCTACAAAACGACAAAATTCGTATACGGTACTTGCAGCAGGCGATACTAGCATGTTTACCAGCTCTATGTGGTGTTTAGATAGCGGAGCAACTGTTCATATGTGCAGCGACCGAAAATTATTTACTTCGTTTTATGATCATTTTGAAGAGATAACGTTGGCCGGCGATAATTATATTCAGGCGGAAGGTATAGGTGAGGTAAAAATTAAAACTGAGCACTGTGATCTGCTTCTCAGCAATGTTTTGTATGTGCCAAACATGAAAGGCAACTTCATGTCTGTTAGTAGAGCTGTCGAAAAGGGTCTTTCGGTGCATTTGAATGATAAATGTGCTGAAATTAAAAACACTGTCGGCAAACTGCTGTTCAAAGTTAAAAAATTAAACAATTTATATGTATTTGAAAACCAAACAAATTCATGTTTTTCAACAAGACACGAAGAAGCGGTCATGTGGCATAATAGATATGGTCACATTAACTATACAGATTTGCATAAGTTGGCAAATAAAAAAATGGTGAGTGGTTTTGAAAAAACTAATTTTTCCAAAAATATTATATGCAAAACCTGCATGATGAGCAAAATTCACACGCAACCATTTCCTCAGACAAGTGATAATCGGTCCAAAAACCTTCTGGATTTAATCCATATTGATCTCTGTGGACCATTCGATAAGCAATCAATCGGTGGTGCCAAATATTTTTTAACGTTTATCGACGACCATTCGAGACGAATATTTGTGTATTTTTTAAGGTCTAAGGAACAAGTTTTTGAAAATTTTGTTGCATTTAAAAACTTGGTAGAGCGTCAAACAGGTAGAGCTATCAAGACCGTTAGAAGTGACAATGGAAAGGAATATTTAAACAAAGCGTTTGATAAATTATTCAAAGATAATGGAATTGTGCGGCAGCTCACAGTACCCTATACACCTCAGCAAAATGGGGTTGCAGAGCGTGCAAACCGCACTCTTGTCGAAATGGCAAGGAGCATGCTGTTGCATTCAGGGCTAAATGATTCACTTTGGGCTGAGGCAATAGCAACCTCAGTCTACCTGCGAAATCGATCACCAACGAGCATTTTAGACGACGTGACTCCACATGAAGTTTGGACTCAAAGAAAGCCAGTCGTGAAGCACTTGAGAACTTTTGGATCTGTCGCCGTTGCGTTAAACAAAACGCATACAAATAAATTTCAAGCTAAAGGAAAAGAGTATAGAATGGTCGGCTACTCAATTACTTCTAAAGCGTACCGTCTTTATGATCCTACGAAACGACAGGTCGTCGAGAAAAGAGACGTTTTGTTTAAAGAACCATATGTAAATGAAGTTAGTTCTGATTCGATTAAAAGCTATTTGAAAATTATATCACCAGAAGGCAAAGATGATGAAATGGCAGAAGACAGAGAAGTTGCTGGTGACGGTGATCATATTGCTGGTGTTTCTTGTGTTGCTAGAGGCGTTGTTGCTGACCCTGACGGCTGTTATAAATTAAATGAAATATTAGACAATGATGTTGCTGCTAATACCAATGATGTTATTGGTGTTGTTGCTGACAGCGGTGAAAAAATTATATCGAAGATTGGGGTAGGAAGGCCCAAAATTGTTCGCAGTGGAGGGCCAGGAAGGCCAAGAAAAGTATTTAATGTGTTGAACGCTATGGAAGACGACACCAATGTAACTATACCTCAAACTTTTTCTGAAGCAGTTTCTAGCGATCATGCAGCCAAATGGAAAAAATCAATGGACGAAGAATATGCAGCGCTAGTAGACAACAAAACATGGGTTTTAATTGATCTACCAGAAGATCAGAAGGCTATTGGGTGCAGATGGGTGTTCGGCTTAAAAAAAATCATGATGGAGATATCGCTCGGTATAAATCGCGCTTAGTAGCGAAGGGATGCTGCCAACAAATGGGTTTAAATTACTCAGAAACTTTTTCGCCTGTTTGTCGTCATGCTACAATACGAATGATAATTGCTTTGGCTGCCGAACACAAAATGTATTTGCACCATGTGGACGTATGCACTGCATACTTAAATAGTGAACTAACTGATGTAGTTTATATGAAGCAGCCACTATTAGGTTATGTTGATGAAGAATACCCAAAACGAGTTCAAATTAGATTCTGTGCTTAAAAAAATTGGTTTTTCGCAATGCGATAGCGAACCGTGCCTGTACAAGCAAATTAGAAATGGTAATATTTGTTTAATCGCTATTTATGTTGATGATTTACTTCTAGCATGCCAGTCAGAAGCAATATTAATGGAGATTAAATCTGAAATATCGTGCAACTTCGATTGTGTTGACAAGGGTCAGTGTCAGTTATTTTTAGGAATGAGAATCGAGCGCGATGGGAAATGTGGTGCCATTTCAATTGACCAATCGCAATACATTAAAGATCTCTTGAAACAACATTCCATGGAAAATTGTCGTCCAGCTGCAACCCCCTTAGATGTCGGTTTTAAAATTGGCTGCGATGACAACAAGTGTAAGAGGGTTGACAAAAAAGTCTATCAGTCATCGATTGGATCTCTAATGTACCTAGCTCTAATGACTAGACCGGACATTCTTCATTCTGTTTCCAAATTAGCTCAAAGAAACATGGATCCACATAATGAACATGACGCCGGTATCAAGCACGTTCTACGCTACTTGGCATCTACTATTAACAAGAAGCTGCACTACCGTGCGTCTGGTAAACCACTAGTAGGTTACGTTGATGCAGATTGGGGCAGCAGCACTGTTGATCGAAAATCGTTTACTGGGTATGCTTTCTTCCTAGCTGGCAGCGCTTTTACATGGGAATCAAAGAAACAAAATTCCGTAGCGCTGAGTAGTACCGAGGCAGAATACATAGCTTTAGCAGCAGCTGCAAAGGAGGCAATATACCTGCGAAAACTTTTAAGCGAGATAGGGTGGGCAGTAGAAGAGACCCCAACAGTAGTTTTTGGTGACAACATAAGCGCACAGAAATTGGCAAAGAATCCTGTATATCAAAACAGGAGTAAACATATTGATATTAGATATCATTTTATTAGAGATGTCGTAAAAAATAAATGTATTGAATTGAAATATGTATCTACAGACAATATGATATCTGATATATTAACAAAAAATTTACTAAAAAATAAGCATACAAAATTTACTGAATTATTAGGCTTGAAGTAATTTTTTTTTTGTTAACTTGATTTGTAAATCGAAATATTCGAATTGAGGTAGAGTGTTGGAAAAGTAGTTTAAAATATCAATCCGAATATGTGTGAAATATATTTTTCTCTTTCCCTCATATTTACTTTTTATTTTTCTTATATACTTAATACGTTAGCATTAAAACATCTTGACTTTATATTTTACATTTATTAGTCCACAATAAACGTTCTTAATGAAAGGTCGAAGTGTTTTTCTTTAATAATCAATAATTCAGAATCAACATGTACTTATAACAAAAACATTTTTTTTTAATGTGTCAGATAAAAGAACAATAAAAAAATAGAAATTATGCGAGTTCGCATAAAAATATTGAAGAAATAATATAGAAATATTAAAATATGTAAATGTTATGGAAATGTGAAATACAATAGATTCATTAAAAGCAAGTATGTTTAACAATTGTGTAAATTAAAAGAAAAGTAAAAATCAATTTAAAAATAATTAACGAAGTTGGAAAAAGTAAAGTAGTATAAATATGAATAAAATATGTTTAAAATAGATTAGGGAACATCGTATATTGTTGAGATTGGGGGTGCAACCAAAGATGACGCCGTTGGACCCGATATAAGCGTCATCAGAGAAAAAAGCAGTGAGCAGAAACAACATTTAAAAGGAATAGAGAAAGTCAGACAATAAACTTCAGCCACGAAAAGTGTGTTGCTGGAAAGCCAACAACAGAAAAAAAATAATAAATATTAGAGCAGAAAAAATTAAAAAGTAAAACAACAAAAGGTGTAAACACCTTCGTAAAAGAAAACATTAAAAAATAAAAATAAAGACGCAATACAACAAAAAAATAAAAACTTTTTTAAAACTACAATAATTCAGATTCGTTTCAGTTGATCTCGTATATAAGTTGGTGTCGGTTGTGTTTTATCGTGTTATGTAAAAGCCTTTGTTTGTTATATTCGTGAGTGTATTAAAATAGTTTCAATATAGTAATTTTTTAAATATCATATTTACTATACTAACAACATTAATATAAAACTGTTCGCTTGAATAATAATTGTGCATTTAAGTTGTGTAAGTTTAAATTTTGCATTTTAACTTTGTTTAACTTATTTAGTTAACGCAGTGTTGTTGTTGTTTTTGCATGCTTGCGGTGTTTTAGTTTCTTCTTTGTGCTGTGATTTGTTTATCTTCAGTTCAGTGAGTGTTGTTGTTTGTTTTTCGTTTTCTACTAAACTGTGCACACACTGTCTGAATAAAGTAACCCTGAAAGCACATTTTGCATCTGCTAATTTTTTTAAAAAATTAAAAATGGATTATTTTTCTGCAGAAAATATCGTTGCTTGTTCTTTGGACGAACTTTGCAAAAGCCAAAACATTCTAAACCCCATGTTCAGCTGTTCTGGTCCATGTGAGCAGATGTTTCATGCATCTTGTGCCGGTATATCCAAGTCATGCCTTGACGACTTAAAATCTCAGCGATCAGGCCTTCGCTGGTACTGTGCTTCGTGTAGGGCACTTTCCCCAGATGAACTTTATTCAAAAATTAAGCTTTTTGGGGAAAGTCTTAACTCATTAAACAACAATTTTCGTGAAATTGTAACATTTTTTAGTGAAGTTAGGGCCGCACCCAGTACCAGCGTCTATGATGAAAATTCCATTTCGGAAAATATCCCGCTTTCTTTGTCACTGTAAAAAATACTTCGAGACAAAATGAAAAACCCAGTCTTGTGACAGTATCAGCGATCAATTTAATACTAAAATTCAATTTATGTTACATTAACTTCAAGTCTTAAAACTAATGGAATATATAAGAGTAAATAATAGATTCAAGGAGAAGTTGTAAATATGTATTTGATATGTAATGCCTAATGATGTTTAACGTTATGTTACCAATGTATTATAATATTACAGTCATTCCTCGTTAGACAAAACTGGCACAGGATTCTCAACATCCTCCGGCCCGGCAATAGAAGATTCAATTTCCAACGGATATAGAAGCTGTATTGGCCTCTTGAGAACTTGCTGGTTTTGAAGACGTATGTCACACGCTCTAACGCGACCATCCCGTCCTTGGTTTGAATTACTGCTAGTCTCCATTGCAGCCGAGGTTTATTGTCTTCATGAACCAAAACAATATCTCCAACCTTGAGGCTGCGCGCTGAAATGCTTTTGTTATGATGTATAGAGCGCAGTTGTTGAAGATATTCTTCACGCCATCTCTTGAGGTAACGCTTTACCAATGCCTGACGTAGCTGCCACGACCGTGAAATTGTAGAACCGTCAAATTTGGCATCTGTTTGAATAAGAGAAGAATTACAATTAATTAAAAAATGTGCTGGAGTCAGTGGCTCCAGGTCATGTTGGTTGGTCGATATATATGTAAGTGGTCTTGCATTTATGACGCTTTCGACTTCAGTAAGCAAGGTGGTGAGCTCATTTGATGAGAGACGCGCCTTCCCAATTGCTGCTTTTAATGCATTTTTTACACTCCTGACCAACCGCTCCCAAAATCCGCCCCACCATGCCGCTCGTTCTGGGATATACTTCCACGTTATACTTTGGTGGGCTGCTAACTGCTGAACTTCATTTTTTTTTATCATTTCCTCTAGCTTTCGGAGTTCTAGATCCGCCCGCTTAAATGTTTTGGCGTTATCCGACATGATGGTTGTTGGAACACCTCGCCTAGCTATGAACCTTTTCAGAGCGTCAATGCAGCTATTGACCGTCATGTCGTCTACCAACTCTAAATGGACAGCGCGGATAGCTGCGCATGTGAATAACATAATGTACACTTTTCGCTGTCCATCATTTGCCTCGCTATTAACGTAGAGCGGTCCAGCAAAGTCCACTCCAGTCGTTTCGAATGGTCTGGTCGTCGACACACGCTCAACTGGTAATATAGTCCATGGCTCGATAGCGTTCTTACCATGGAGTCGCTTGCATATAACGCAACGATGCAGCAGTGTTTTGACCAGTTGTCGGCCCTGCACTATCCAGTACCTTTTTCGAATGTGTGACAAAACTGCGTTAACGCCCCCGTGTAATGTTGATTGATGCGCTTCTAGGATTAGCAGCTGGCTGAAACGAGATTGTTTTGGCAGAATTATCGGATTAGAAATAACATTACCAAATTCAGACTCAGGCAAACGCCCTTTGAGCCGTAGAATGCCATCGATTAATGTGGGGTTAAGAGTTAAAATCGTTGAATCCGATGGAACAGATGCACGTCCTTGATTGAGAGTGCTGATTTCTTTGCTATAATAACATTGTTGCGTAATTTTGATCCAATAGCTTTCCGCTTGTTTCAGCTCGGCAGAGCTTAACTCCTCAATGTCAACAATTGACTTTAGTTTTCTTTGTAATGATATCGCTGATTTAATTTTTAAGTTCGTTAAAAATCGGAAAACGAATGATGTTACGCGCAGCAACCGCTTTATTCTACTATAATTCTCGATTGATAATACTGGAACGTGCTCTATTATAGCTTCGCCAACTGTGCTCGCCACTAAGCTAGTTGTTCGCTCTACTTCATACGACGCTGGCCAATTTGTGTGATGATCTGCTAACCATGATGGACCGTAGCTCCACAGCGCTGATTCAGCCAACGCCTTGGCTTTTATCCCTCTCGTGAGAAGATCCGCTGGGTTTGATTTTCCTTCGCAATGCCGCCAATCGTAAATGTTCGTCAACTGGTTTATTTCGTTTACTCTTGCCTTTACATATGGCTTTAACTGCTTGCCTTGGCCGCTAATCCAGTTGAGTGCAATCGTCGAGTCAGTCCACAGATATACAGTTTTTATTCCGACGTCCAATGCACCCTCTAGAAACGTTTTTAACCTGGCTGCCATTAAAGCCGCTGTTAGCTCCAATTTGGGAAGACTTAACTCGTCGCTCTTTGTGTTCTTTGCAATTGGTGCAACTCGATTTTTGGAACAAATGAAGTTGATATTAACTGAACCATCTGCTGCTTCTTGCCTGGCGTACACCACAGCTCCATATGCCTTAGGGCTAGCGTCGGCAAACACATGAATTTCAATTTTGGAAGTGCTGCAGGGCGAGAGACATCTTTTTATAGAAAACATGCTAAGCAATGGTAGCTCTTCCTGCCAACATTGAAAATTTGATAAGAGACCATCACTCAGTGTTTGATCCCACTCCACGTTCTCCTTCCAAACACTCTATAGTAGGATTTTTATTCTGACGGTGAATGGACCCATTAATCCAAGCGGATCATAAACTTTTGACATCGCCTTCAAAACATTTCGTTTTGTTCCTCGGAGTGACTGTATGTATTCGGAGCAGTTTGCTAAGTCAACGCTGATCTCGTCATTTATTGTGCACCAAAAAATGCCAAGCACCTTTGGCCTTATCGACTCGTCACGTTTATCTGGCGGGAAAGATTGTTTTAGTATGTTGTCATTTGTATTCCACTTACGCAGATTGAAGTTTGCTGCACTCATGATCCTATTGGCATGCTCAAAAACTTGTGTAGCGGCGCCTCTACTTGTTTCGCTCAGCAGTAAATCATCCACATAGAACGAATTCTTTAGCTTATCGCAGATGGCATCAGGTTTACTGCTGTCTAAAAGCTTCCGGATAGTTGCTGCTAATATGAACGGACTCGATGCTACGCCAAAAGTCACTCTAGTCATTCGATATTCTGCCACAGATGGCAGAGCATTGTTATCTTTTGGGGCAGACTCGTACCATAAAAATCTGTGCGAATCGCGTTCACTTTCAGCAAGCACTATTTGCAAAAAAGCCTTTTCGATGTCTGAAATCATCGCGATTTTATTGGACCGAAATTTTATTAATGTGCTCAGTAAATTTGCAACAAGATTATCGCCCGCGCTAAGCTGATCATTTAATGAAGAGAACCCTACCTCGCTCGATGATGCGTCAAATACAATACGCAATTTCGTTGTTTTTTCTTCGCGATAAACTGGCTTATGTGGCATGTAATAAATTTTACTTTCCGCTGCCGCAAGTTTGGGAACCGCCTCCGCTATACCATCCGTCAATAAATCTCTAATCGCTAAATCGTACTCATTTATTTTTTCTCGATTTTTCATAAGACGCAACGTTAAACCGCGGAGACGGCCTAAAGCATTTGTTTTATTGTCAGCTAAGTTTTCAATACCCGCTCGCCACGGTAGTTTAGCAACATATCGGTCGCCCACTTTTTTTATGCCCGACACCGCTTTTTCAATAACAAACTGTTCACCGCCCGATGTATAATTTGTTATGCCAACCGACTCTAAATTCCAAAATTTTTCTATTTCAAATGATTCTTCTACACTTTCGATTACTTTTAGCACGCACGATCTTTTGTCTATTTTATTATTGCAGCCTTGCACTGTCCAACCGAAAAATGTTCTCACTGCTACTAAATTATCAGAAATTCGCTTAAAGTCATTTGAATTAAATTGCCAATACTGGTCTTGACCGATCAATAAATTTATACCGTCAATTAAATTTTCACTACTAATGTTGTTATCCGCTAGCTCGATTCGTAAATTCTTAAAATTGTTATTTTTAATAATTGGTACCGATATCACATCAGGGCAAATTGTCGGCACCACTGTCGCTACTATTTTTACTATTTTTGCGTTATATTGACTTTTAATATTTAGATCTACGCGTCGGAATTCTGTCGGTTTCGCTTCACAATTTTGTTTACCAAATGCAATAATTTGAATTTTTTCTTTTCCGCACGTTTGCAAATTGAGCGTGTTTGCTAGTTTCTCAGTTATGTATGTCTTTTGACTCCCGTTGTCCATCACAATTCTGGAGATAACAGACTCGCTGTTGCCATCGACGTCGCTTATTATTGCCTTAGCAGTTTGCAGAAATATTTCTGAATTATTCGCTTGTGTCGTCTGTAATGTCGCTGTTGTCGCTCTTTTATTTACCGCTCCTACATTCTCCTCGCGACGACTCACCAGTAAGGCTTTATAGTTTTGATTTCGGTCGTCGCTACGCTCTTTCATTATTTCATTTCTGTTACTCTCAATAGACCGCTCGCACATTGAGGTTATGTGCCTACCATTGCAACGCTCGCATTTTATCCACTGCGCTTTGCAGAACTTCGAATTGTGGTTTTTGTTGGCGCACCGAAAACATCTCCCTTCTTTTCGGAGTAACTGTTTTTTCTGCTCAATGCTTATAATGCTTTTACAGTTTTTAGTGGCATGATTACTTCGCTTGCAAAAAACGCATTGTTGACTAATGGTAGAATTAGTAAATAAGCTTGTTGCGGTACCTATATTAAGACGTGATTCTTTTTTTAGATCTCGTTCATCACTCTTTCGGTCTCGCTCAGACAGCTGTGCCTTTTCCAAAGCTTCAAGCTCCAGTTTTATAAAATCAAGAAGGCCTTTTAAATGTTCATCTTCTTGACCGTTGGTTCTCATATTTTGAATTGCGGTACTGTTGCCAGACAGCGTACAGCTAGTATTAAGCCCTTTACCAATCGTTTTGTGGTACTGTATACGCATACCTGCTGGAATAGCTTTAAGCAGGACTGACCTTGCTATAATGTCATATTGAGACGGTGAAACTTGAAGTGCGGTAAGGGACCTCATAGTTGCACTTACTTCGTTATAAAGTTGTCTCAATCCTTGGATATCACTCGCTGCTTGGACTGCCTTTAAATTTATAAGCTTTTGCAAGCACTTCTCTACAATTTTATCCGTGTTACCGTACTCTTCAAGCAAAAGCGATATAGCTTCCGCATAACATGTTTCTGTTGGAGTAAATCCTGCTATCGTCGCAGCCGCTTTTCCCACCAATGCATCGTTTAAACAATTAAACTTAGTAGCTGCTGAAAATTTTCGATTTTCATGCACAGCGCGCTTGAATTGCTCCCAAAAGGGTAACCAATTCTCAAATTTCCCATCAAACTTTCTTAGCTCGAACGCTTTCAGGCTCACGCCACTGTATTCACGAGAAACATCATGTGTGTAGTTATGCCTATCATTATGACTTTCGTTTTGACTCAAATGGGTCGGCTTGAAGTAAGTGGCAATGATGTGCTCCAACTGGGCGATCGTGGTAACGGCTTTATCATCATATTCAATAATGACTTCGCATTCTTTTTGTAAATCATCAGTTTTGATGCTTGCACGCATTACATCGTCAGCTTTTTTAAGGTTTGCATGAGCGTTTTTAATTCGCTGAATATAAATCGCTATATCCGATTCCACTCTAGAAACATCGCTAACATCAGTGAAACTTATTGCTTCAAATGTCTTCAAATAGTCGGACACCGTATTACATAATTTTGTCACCTGCGCTCTGCACGAGGATCGATAAACGCTATCCATTTTAAATTCGGTTTTCGCTAAAAAAAATCTCGCTTTAAATTTATAAAATTTCACGTACTAAACTGATATCGCCCGTTAGCTAATTCTTCGCTTGATTATTTTATTAATTAAAAATTGCTACTGTCCCTGGTTTCGGCACCATGTAAAAAATACTTCGAGACAAAATGAAAAACCCAGTCTTGTGACAGTTTCAGCGATCAATTTAATACTAAAATTCAATTTATGTTACATTAACTTCAAGTCTTAAAACTAATGGAATATATAAGAGTAAATAATAGATTCAAGGAGAAGTTGTAAATATGTATTTGATATGTAATGCCTAATGATGTTTAACGTTATGTTACCAATGTATTATAATATTACAGTCATTCCTCGTTAGACAAAACTGGCACAGGATTCTCAACAGTCACAGACTGTTTCTTCAGGGACACAAACAATCCTATCATCAGAAGACCACATTATCGCAAAAAAAAAAGAGAAAAAATAAAAAAAATAATAAGAAGCGAAAATCATCTAGATCTACTTCTCAGGCCAAGCAGCCCTCAGCACCGCTTTTGAACAGGAACACTCCAGTTACTTCCTCGTCACCTTCTAACATTCCTTCTTTGACTAATAGTTCAGTTTTGACTCCTATTGAGCCTAGAAATCTATCAAGCTTAAGGGCAGTGTCGAGGAAAAAAAATGTATTTATTTCACGTCTTCAGCCCGACACAACTGTTGAAAATGTATTGACTTTTATCAAACATAATAAATTGTTGAGTCAAAATGCATTTTGTTCATGCAAAAAAATAGGTAATAAATCTTCCCATGCTTCCTTTATTCTCACAGTTCCAGCTGAAGAGTTTGCAACTGTTCTAAACTCTAATTTGTGGACTGATAATATACTCGTTACAGAGTTTCAGCCTAAGAATAGGCCTAGAGGGACGACTCAAGCCGCTCGTCAATCCCAAAAAAACTGAATAGGTTATCCCTTTACTATCAAAATGTAAGGGGATTACGCTCTAAGACGCGAGACATATTTTTAATGTCTCAGAATTTCTCTGAGGATATTATCGCACTGACTGAAACTTGGTTAAACGGAAGCATTACTGGAATAATAGTACGAGTATTTATTTTAACAAACAATAAATAACAAAACTAATCAACAACGAGACAAACAATATTTTAAACAACAATTAAATGCAACAGAGAAACTTAAATAACAAAAAAAGAAAAAACTTTTAAGAATTGCTTATCAATTGCAATATCAATAAAAAAGAAACCAGGTTAACCAGCAAAGACGTGACGTCTCCTGGCCCATCTTTAAACGAAGACCAGGTTAACCAGCTATAGGGCTTAAAGCCTCCTGGCAAACAAAAACAATAGCACCAGCACACACACTTTAACATTATCTGAATCGAAAGCCACAAGAAAACAACAATCACCCCCAACAAGTGTCAGGAAGTATGGGATTCATAATTTAATAGTTCAAGATATTAGTAAAATTGTAGAAACAATAAATTAAATCTTATTAACAAATAATTTGTTTACGCAATATTAAAACGGCATTTTATGAATAGAAATAAAGTAAAGAAAAATAATATAGCTTTAATGAACAAGCATACAAACAAAATTAACAAAGAATTAATTGACGAAAATTTTAACCTCTTCAAGGAGAAAATTTTCTTAGAGCAAAGGGGGAGGATTGTTGTTACTCACAACGAGGCATTCCTCAAAATATTTTCTGTTTATGGTAGCCAAGTGCTGGCAATGAAAGTTGATCCACCGCAACAACGAAGCGAGCGGTCAACATTCATTGCATTGCGGCACTTTTATATGAATTCAATGCCAAGGCCAGTAGAGTAAACAAATAATCCAAGTCAAACAAATAAAGTCAAGTAAAATAAAAATAAGACAATAAAATAAACACTGATCTACCGCAACAACAACTGTGCGATCAGTTTTCATTTTATTTAAAGACAATAAAACAAAGCCAACAATTTACTTCTGAGCGGCCAGCGTCAAATGCTGACAAAGCAAATCCCAGAGGTAAATTAATTTTAATATTTTATTGTTGTAATTAGCATACACACATCTTGGCTATGCCAATAACGAAAAACAAGAATAATTTAATGATTTATCGTTGGGCAATATGACCTTATAACACATGTTATACATGTTTGTATGTTTGTTTAGCCCAAGTTGGCATTATTAAATAAGTATGTAGGAATATATATATTTAAAGTAAGAACCAATGTCAATGTACTGTAAAATGATTGCATCATAGGAACTTAATAATGAAGTTAATTTAAGCCAAATTATTGTGCAAGATGCGGAAGACAAAATTACGCAACCGCTGATTTATCAATAAGTAGAATTAAGAATGTAATATGTATGTCAAATTTAAGAAGAAGAAGCGCGGCCAGATATGATATAAATATCTGGTCCCCGCTAAAATAAAGAGAGTTGAGAGTTGACAGTTGGCAGTTGAAGTTGTCAGTTTTGATTCAAGAAGTTACCGTCTATTAATTAAGCCTAAGCAAGACCAGTCCGGGGATTTAACTTGGAGCATAAAAGTATAAGTAAGTATGAATTAACAAACTTTTCTCACTTCCTTACAAGATCCAGCAGCTATAATAGGTTTAAGTGCCTAGTATAGCCGTGCTGCAACAAGTTCAAGTGCTTGTTGCAACACATCAACAGTAAAGAAAACCGCGGCTACAATAGGTTCAAGTGCCTAGTGTAGCAGGGGTTGCAACAAGTTCAAGTGCTTGTTGCAACATAGCAACAGGAACGAACAAAAGGGCCTCACCCAACAGATTCATGTGTCTGTTGGGCTATACGGCTAAAGTTTTATAGGGCCACGATTAGGACCTACGTGCAGCCTCACGGGAGGACGCAACACGCACTATATTTAGATTCGGCTTTACGTAGTTTTTTTTAAAAGAAAGCTAAAGGTTCTTCGCAGTTATTAAATTGTCGTTGTAAAACACCTACTATAGCATATATTGATGCGTCCACGCTAACGAGAATTTCGCATTTTTATTAAAATGATATGATAGAGTTCTCGTTGCAAACTTCTCTTTAACTTTCAAAAAAGAATCATTTGCTTCTGCTGACCAATTAAGGCATTTGTCTTTATTTTTTAATGAAGAAGTTAACATTGAATGAATAGAACAGAGAAATTCATCAAGTTTTGGGATGTATCTATGGTAATAGTTGACCATGCCTACAAATTTTTGTAACTGTTTAACTGTTATGGGTCATTCAAAGTTCCGAATAGCTGTAACTTTTTCTTCTGAAGGCTTAATTCCATTATGTGAAATGTTATTGGGGTTTGGAATTAGTTTTAAAGGTTTTCTAAGAGATGGAGTAACTATCAATAGATCGCATCGGGCACACCTGTGACTATATTCATTTCAAAGCACATTGTCTAAGCTTCATTTTTCAGGATGTGTCATTCCACTGAAGTGTAAACAACATATATTTTTTTCTCTGTGAACATGTCGACTTTCGTTCCAACAAAACGCAATTTGCGGGAAGGTTAACTTTTGTGCTTCCATTTGAAGAAAAAAGCGGTTGAAGCACAACGCACGCTTACTGAGGCTTACGGGGACTATGCTCCATCGATTTCTACTTGTGAGTACTGGTTCCGTCGGTTTAAAAGTGGTGATTTTGATACGGAAGACAAAGAGCGTCCGGGCCAGCCGAAAAAGTTTGAAGATGAGGAATTGGAGGCTTTGCTCGATGAAGACCCGTGTCAAACCCTTCAAGAATTGTCAGAATCATTGGGAGTCGACTTATCAACGGTCGGCAAACGCTTGAAGGCCATGGGAATGATTCAAAAGCAAGGAAATTGGGTGCCGTACCAGTTGAAGCCGAGAGACGTTGAACGGCGATTTTGCATGTGCGAACAACTACTTCAACGGCATAAAAGGAAGATTTTTTTGCATTGTATTGTCACTGGCGATGAAAAGTGGATTCATTACGATAATCCTAAGCGAAAAAAAAACGTGGGGACCACCCGGCCATGCATCAACATCGAGGGCCAAGCCGAATATTCATGACGCCAAGCTTATGCTGTGTATTTGGTGGGATCAGAAGGGTGTCGTGTACTATGAGCTGCTAAAACCTAACGAAACCATCACTGGGGGACACTACCAACAACAATTGATGCAATTCAGCCGAACATTAAAGGTTAAACGGCCGGAATATGCCAAAAGACACGACAAAGTGGTTTTTCAACATGACAACGCACGGCCACATGTTGCAAGAACCGTCAAGGAAACGTTGGAGGCGCTGAATTGGGATGTGCTACCCCACCCGCCTTATAGCCCAGACATAGCCCCTTCCGACTACCACCTATTCAGATCGATGACGCATGGCTTGGCTGAGCAGCGCTTCACTTCTTACGAGGATACCAAAAAATGGGTCGATTCGTGGATTGCCTCAAAAGACGAATCGTTCTTCCGGCGCGGAATCCATATGCTGCCAGAAAGATGGGAAAATGTTGTAGCTAACGATGGACAATACTTTGAATAATATACATTGTACCGTTGTTTCTAAATAAATGCTCAAAAACCGAAAAAAAACCTTTAAAATTAATTCCAACCCCCAATATAACTAAGGAAATCTATTTGAGACACGGCAAAGACACATTTACTCGGTTTGATATTCAAGCCGAATTCGGACAATCCTTCGAAAATAATGGTTAGATGTTTTGTATGTTCATCTTCATTTTTACTTGCAACTAAGATGTCGTCCAGGTTGCAAGTAAGATTTCGTCCAAACAAACACAAATTTAATGCCAGAAAACACTTCATTAATGAACCGCTGAAATGTTTGCGCTGCATTCCGCAGACCGAAAGGCATTCTTACGAATTCAAAAAGTTCAAAGGGGGTTGTTATCGCTGTTTTTCTACTATCTTCCGGTGCCATGGGAATTTCATGATATGCACGTACTGAGTCAATTTTGGAAAATACGTGTTTGTCCCGTAAGTCAATGTAAATATCATGGATGTGAGGCAGAGGATACCTGTCTGGAATAGTTATAATGTTTAGTCTGCGGTAATCACCGCATGGACGCCAATCGTTCGGTTGTTTTTTGGCTACCAAATGTAAAGGCGATGCCGCATGCGAATGAGACATATTCCTGCCTTCACCAAAAAATCAAATTCCGACTTTTCAATTTTAAATTTTAAGGGATCGAGGCGACGAGATTTTGCGAAAGGAAGTTGACCGTTGGTTAATATACGATGTACCGTTGAATGTTTGACGGTTTCATTATAATCTGCTTCTGATATCAATGAAGGATATCGTTTTATAATTTGAGTGTACTTGTTATCAACAGAAAATAATTTTGGTAAAGAAATTTTACAAACCTGGGAAATGGTACTTTCTGATAAGTTAGTAAGTGGATCGATTAAAAGTTTATTTTTTAAATCTATAAGTAATCCATATTTTGATATAAAATCGGCGCCAATTATAGGTTTAGAAATGTCAGCTAATGTGAAGATAAATGAAAAATCCCGTCGAAGTCCAAGGTTAACTTTAAGGATATGTTTTCCGAAAGTTTTTATCGTGCTTCCATTTGCAGCTGTCAGGAATAAGTCGGTATTTTTTTTGTTACTTTTGAATTTAGAGCAAGGTAAACCGGAAATTTCGGCACCGCTATCAATTAAGAACTTCATCATGTTGTCTTTGTCATACACGAATAGGCGACATGTTTTAAAATTTTGAGTCCCATTATCTGCCGCCAAAATAATGGCAGGGTTTAGTTTTCCTGTGATTTTTTTGGTACATATGAACATGGTTGTTCACAATTGCGTGCTTTACTGCCAAAACGATAATGAAATCTGTAAAGCCAATTTCGTGATTTCGATCAATTTCGAAAAGGGCTTCTGCTTTGTCTATAGCGAGGACGCGATTCTCGATTTTCAATAGAACGTTTTATAGCACTTATATCAGTAGATAATTTATTAAAGCTTTCATACATTGCATTAGTGATTTTAGCTAAATTTTAAGCTATATTGTCTTATTTTAAATTATTTTCATTTTTAGGTGGTGAGTATGGGTTAAATGCATACATTTCATTTTTGTTTGGCATTTCCCATATTTTATCGGCTAAATTAACGAGTTCATTTAAATCGGACGCATTTGACCCAGTTAGTCCAATATTCAAGCTTTTGCGTAATTTTCTGAGCCAGAGTTTTTTAATAAGATCTGAATCAATACTTGAACCAGCTAATAAGATCAATGATCTATTAAACTCTGAGGGTTTACATTCTCCGATTTCAGAGTCAGATAACAATTTATCTAGTTTTCTCTGTTCACTTAGGGAATTTCGTTCGATAAGGTACTGGGTCCGCCATCTAACGTTTTTTTTTCAACTAGTGCTTATTTCGTGAATAGTAGCACTTAGCTCATGACTGATTTGACAGATAATTAGTTTTATCCTTCCGCTGAACCAATATGGTTGTGTATACGCTTGAACAACGCTGGGAAGTGGGCCTGCGATCGACTAACAGAAGATGTCGATTTTGCCAAAAAAATCATCTTTTCATATGAAACACATTTTGATCTTGGCGGGCATGTAAACAAGCAAAATTTTCGGATTTGGTGCAAAGAAAACCCGCACGCATACTTTGAAAAGCCGCTGCACCCACAACGAGTCACTGTTTGGTGCGGATTTTGGTCCTGAAGAAAATGAGCAAGGAGTGGCCGTTACAGTCAATGGCGATCGTTATCGGGCCATGTTGAACGAATTTTTGTTCACAAAAATTGAAGAGGAGGATATTGGCAACATTTGGTTTCAACAGGACGGCGCTACGTGCTACACAGCCGAAGCTACACTCGATGTTTTGCGCCCTGTTTTTGAAGATCGCATTACCAGCCGCAGAGCTGATGTCGTTTGGCCACCTCGGAGCGATTTGACACCGTTGGACTATTATTTGTGGGGTGCCCTCAAAGATAAGTGTTACGCCGACAAGCCAGAGACAATTGACGCTTTAAAGGACAATATTCGCGAAGCCATTGGTGAAATACAGCTGCACACAATCGATAATGTGCTTAAAAATTGGACCGATCGTGTAGGCTACTGCATAGCCAGCCGAGGCAGCCATTTGAATGAAATTATTTTCCATTATTAACCGGAGGGATTGTACTTTCAAATAAATAAAGAAATTTGAGAAAATATCCAGCAGTGGTTTTTTTTTTAGAGTTTTCAAAAAAAAAGTTATTTGGCGGACCCTTTATTTCTTTAAATTATAGTATTTGTTGTTTGGGGGTGGTTTTTGAATAATGTCCAGGATACAATGACTTCTTGAGGAAGTGAAGTAATTAAATGTTCATATTTCGTATTATCTTGTACAATGCCTTTTGAAGCGAATTGCATTTCAGTATAGATGAACCATGTTTCAGGATGGTCCGTCCAAAATGAAGGTAATTTGACAATAATAATATTTAATTAACATGTGTGTATAAATTGGTTTAAATTACTGTGTAGTCGATACCTGAAGAAAGTTATTATGAATAATTAGATTCTGTTGCAATTTTGATCCTTGGCGTTAGTTGTTAAGTATATCCTTGTCTGAAATCTTGTTGTGGGCGCTTTAAATATGTAGCAGAAATCATTTATCAGATACTTAGAAGGTTGTAATTCTTGCTATGTTGGTGGGAGCTAACGAAGTTTATTGCTGCTGTGCCCGATGTGTGTTGTTGGAATCGTTGGTTGGCTCGAAACCAATTTTAAATTTCTTGATTTCTTTAATCCTTGAGTTTTTATAATGCGTTTTGTTTTTTAATAAGTATCTGTTGTTGTCTGGTAGGATCGCCAATTTTAGATATCAGGCAGTTTAGTTTATTATTTTTGGGATTTATTGATATTTAATAAATTATAAAGAAGAGCTGTGTTCTGTTCAAGAAAAATATTTATACTGAAAAATTATAAACTACAAAATTCAAAATTGAAACTCTTAACAAGTTTTATAAATTTTAAATAATGAACATTAAAGTATTTTAAAACAAGTGTATGATATAAATAAAAACAGAAAATAACAATTAATGTATTAGAGTTGTGAATACAAATTAAGGCACTACATATATATATATATTTCCGATACGGTAGCACTTTTGCTAAAAACAAATAGTTTTACCAATTTTATATATACTCTTTAATTCATATGTATAAACTGTTTTCTTAAATAGTTAGATTTCATATGCTGACTGTAGCTACAAATAAACATCTGCAAAAAATTAAAGCTTGCTGTACAATAATAACCACCAAGCAAATCTACAACAACAACGCAAAGAGAATGAAAAGATCCCAGCGGTTGCGCAGCGTTAAAAAGGAAGAACCGAATTGGCGGCGGAAAATACACAGCACTTTGCTTGCTATTTTTTTATAAAAACCAAATATCAAAAATTTTAAATTTATTTTATTTTAACCTACAGCAGCTCAACATATATATTGAAAAAACAGTATCATTCAATGTTTTGCAGCAGAGCAAAGGGAGGGGAAAAAACGATGCGTCAGCAGAGGAACTTATTGATAGTTGCTTGCTACATTTGCTGAGCGCCTTGTAGTCAAGATCCAAGAGGTCATTTAAAAACCTACTCGCTGTATGTATTGATGACGAGAGTTACTCGCAAAATGACGATGACGCAAACCAAAGATTTACCCTTTACCAAAATCGTTCAACGCGCCAAAAGAAGTTTTCACTTAAAAAAAATAACGGAAGTGCTTGAGTTTGTGTGTAAGCCAACGATCTCCCGGTGCATCAGCAAGTGCAGCAAAGTTAAATTGGCTTTCTTTGCTGGTGAACGTCCTCCAAGTGCCACCAACAGCAGCACAAGCAAGTGCAGCGCAAATTTCTTGCTAGCCAACATCCTTCAAGTGCCATCACCAGCAGTACAAGCAAATGAAGCGCAAATTCTCCGCTTTCAATTAATTTAATTCACGCCGGAGTATAATGGCAGAAATTTGCCTCTGCGCTTGAGACATGCTGAAATGGTGCTTCTGAAATATTGGAGAGTTGACCAGTCGATTGAATTGTGCTGCACTTGCTGGTGTTGCTCGTGGCGACTCTCGGAGAACGTTGGCAAGTAAAAGAATCAGGAAATCTGCGCTGCACTTGCTTGTGCTCCTGGTGATGGCACTTGGAGGATGTTGGCTAGCAACAAATTTTGCACTGCACTTGCATTTGCTGCTGGTGGTGGCACTTGGAGGACGTTTACCAGCAAAAAAATTCAATTTAACTTTGCTGCACTTGCTGATGCACCAGGAAATCATTGGCCCACACACACACGCAAACTCAAGCACTTTCGTTTTTTTTTTATTTTTATTATATTGTTATTTTTTAAGTTTACAATATTACAAGTTTACGAAATAAGTTGCAAGCACTCGAATTAAATATGTCGCAAATTGAATAATATGCAAATTAAATAAAATATTTGTCAAAATTTCGTCGTCCATTTGACACAGCAAAAGAGACAAATAAATTTCAATACACACAAATTTTATTCAGCCTGATATTTTCTATCCTACCACGACTGAAAAGTTTCCTTTTGCACACACCCTTAATTTGAATGTTCAACACATTCCTTTATCACCACTTAAAGATTAAAATCTTAAAACACTCAACCCATACATTATTTTTCTTGTTTGCAAACGAAGTTCCAGCAGAAAAAAGAAGAAGATCGTTCCATTTTTAAATCTCACCATGAATAGCGGGTGTTTGAGAACAAGCAAATTTTTTAAAAATGTTGACAATTACAACAACTGAAGAAATTGCCAAACTTTAAAAGCATATATAGACCAATATAAAGCGAATTAATAATAAGTTTTGGTTGCAAACATCTTATTGCAACTTAACTAAGTATTTATATACTAACAAACAGATTATATGCATTAATTTCAGGAGTTGCCATGCGATTTATTTGTGAGCTTGCGGCCGATTAAGAACAAGAGTTACGATCATTTTTGATTTTTATGCACAAATACATGCAAACTTTTTTTGAAGTTATGTTTTCTAAGTTTCCTCTCTTGTTATCTTTGCTCTGTATTGACGAGAGTTACTCGGAAAAAGACGATGACGCAAACCAAAGATTTACCCTCTACCAAAATCGTTCAACGCGCCTAAAGAAGTTTTCACTTCAAAAATTTTGTTTATTCTTCTTGTGGCAGACTTCGTCGGCTGCTTCTTATGTAGCTGATTTTTGTTTATTGTTGATTTCGTTGTTTGTTGTTTTTGTCGTCGGTACTCTTTAATATAAAAACGCGGTGGTTGGAATTTCGGTGCATTCACGACACCGCTCATGTGTTTGTCCGTCTGCATCAAATTTTGGTCCGTGTTGGGCAGGATCGCCATGTAGTGTTTTACGCGCGTATTTAATTTCACGCGGCTTACGCTGTATATTAATATTACTCGTTTAAAAAATGCTTCGCGTTTATTCTTTTTGCCAGCGCTATAGAGCGCTGTTGGCCTGTTTCTTAAGTGCTGTCACTTGAAAGTTTATTCAGGCGCTAGAAATGAAAACAAGGAGCAATTAGTTTAAAGCTCCATTCTTGGTCTATTTTATTTTCAAAATTTGCAAAGCTTATAAACTAAAATAACGGAGCTTAACACTGAAGAAATAAATTCCAAAAATAAATGTATATCTAAGTTAAATAAATATGTTAAATAATTAGAGTGTAACAGCATTAGCTTATATATACATAAAGTGCACTGACCTTAGTGTTGTCACATAATAATTACGTAAATACAACATAAATACATTCAATATATTCTTATATAATAACAACTAAACTTATATATTAACATGAAATAACTTAACTAGAGTAACATTTTTTGTTTAATTTGAATTTATATAAAAGCAAATAAAAGCAAAATAAAATATTAAATCAAAATTTATGAATTATGAATTAAGAGGTTTCAAGAGATGAAAAAAGAAAATAAAGAGAGAATATAAAATTTTAATTAGAGGAAACAAAAGTGAAGATAGATTGCCTAAAGGTACCGTTTCTAGTGATTTCTCTCAGTTCACGAGGCAGAGCATTCCACAGTCTGATGGCGTTGATGAAAAATAAACGAGAAGCGTTTAATGAAGTATGTCTGGGGACTATGAGCTTCTTCTAGAAAAACTAATTTGGAGCTTTCATACAAGTAGGAGGTTTTTGCTCATTGATGAGCTTATGCAAATAAATACAGTTTCGCGCATCAAGATATGAAAATAAGTTGCACCCAAGTATGGCATTCCTAAAGCTAGACAGATGGTCAAACTTACTCAAGCCATACACATATCGGTAGCATAATTATAAGCAACCTGCAACTTCAACAAGGAGGATGAGTCGAGCCTACTATATACCAACTCTGCATAAGTTATCATAGGTAAGACCAACTGAATAACCAACTTCCGTTTTATATTGACAGGAGTCGCATAAGCAGACATTCTTAAATTACGCAGGAAATAATAATCTTTTTGGACTACACTATTTACATGATCTGTACAAGGCAAAGAAGAATTAATAAAGGGTGTTTTTTTATAGAGTGATACAACTTTGAGTTGGCATCACTGCTTTATTTGACCACCCATTTAACAGCAGATAGTTGCTTTTTGTTAAGTTTGCTTTCATTATGGATCGACTTACATCAGAGCAACGCATGCAAATTGTGGAAATTTTTAATCAAAATAATGGTTCTGTTCGTCAAACTTATCGTGCACTTCGTCCATTTTATGGCTTACATAATCGTCCTTCAGAGCTG
This sequence comes from Dichetophora obliterata, assembly GCA_963920525.1. Classification (NCBI taxonomy): domain Eukaryota; kingdom Metazoa; phylum Arthropoda; class Insecta; order Diptera; family Sciomyzidae; genus Dichetophora; species Dichetophora obliterata. The sequence continues at coordinate 118,582,615 of OY986435.1, forward strand.
CTAATTCGAAGAACAATAGATCGTTTTCGGACCACATTTACTGTTACTGATAATGTGCATCCCAAGAGATGCCGAATAGTGCGCACTGAAGAATCTATAGCCGCTGTACAGGAAAGCATTGAAGATGATCCTAATCAATCAATTCGTCGCCGTTCTCAGCAACTGGGGTTGTGTCCTTCCACTTTATGGAAGATTTTACGAAAAGATCTTGGCTTAAAACCTTTCAAGATTCAACTTGTGCAGGAATTCGGCGAATGGGCTGAGGCACAAATTGATATTGACTTTGAATTTCCATGGAAAATTTTATTTCCGATGAAGCCCATTTTTGGTGGAATGAGTACGTAAATAAACAGAATTGTCGTATTTGGAGTGAGGAGAATCCACAAGCTTTTGTCGAAACACCATTACATCCACAGAAAATTACTGTTTGGTGCGCTTTATGGGCTGGCGGAGTCATTGGCCCATATGTCTACAAAAACGATGATGGTCAGAATGTTACTGTCAATGGTGAACGGTATAGAAACATGATTCGAAATTTTCGTTTCTCAATTAGCTGGCATTAATCTTTCTAATATGTGGTTCCAACAGGATGGAGCCATATGCCACACAGCGGGCGCTACAATTGATTTACTCAAGGAAACTTTTGACGAAAAAATAATTTCACGAAATGGCCCAATTAATTGGCTTCCAAGATCGTGATATTTAACCCCATTGGATTATTTTCTTTGAGGTTATGTAAAATCACTTGTCTACGTCGGTAAACCACAAACGATTGAACACAAGAGTTATCGGCGAGATACGGCCGCAAATGCTGCGAAAAGTTTGTGAAAATTGGTGTTCCAGGATACGCCTTGTACGCGCCAGCCGTGGTGGCCACATGGCCGAAATCATATTTAAACATTAATGTCGTAAAATTTTCTATCTAATAAAGCTCATTTCATTGATATTAAAAATATATTATTATGTTTTATTATGATTTAAACTTCTATCACTCTATGAAAAACACCCTTTATAAAAACCCAGATTTACAGCTTTAGACACTACTTTAAGCTTATTTGAATAAGTCAGGGACATCAACTACACAAGTTTTATTTTTACATATAGGTAGAACATACGATTTGGCAGCATTTGATTGAAGGCAATTGCGTATGGCCCACTCAGAGATGTTAATGAGATCTTCATTCATTCTGTAACTGAGGTCATCAAGCAGCGCAATCCGTCGAGAGGAATAAAGTTGAACATCGGCAGCATATGCATGAGCAGAAGTATGTTTGCATACAGAAAAAATATCATTTATAAATAACGAGAAAAGTAAAGGACCAAGAATGGAACCTTGTGGAACACCACTTTTATTATACTGAGAAAACCTTTGGCCAACTTCCACTTTTTGGAACCTATTACACAAATAACTGGACAAAATATTGACAGCACTATCACAGAAACCAAAGAGACACTTGAGTTTTTGACACAAAAATGCATGATTGACTTTATCAAAAGCTTTGGAGAAGTCGAGTAGACAAAGTAAAGTCATATTGCCTGCATCATATTCGGGTCTTATATCATCCATCACCTTACCAACAGCAGAAGAACACCCATGCCCAGCACGGAAACCAGATTGAAATGGGGATACCAGATTTTTTTCAAGTAAATAAACATTAATTTGTTGAGCAATAAGCTTTTCGCATACCTTTGACAACGGCGATAGTATACTTATTGGTCTAAAATCATTTGGTCCAGCTGGGTTATGCTTTTTCGCTAACGGCAGCACAATTCCAATTTTCCACAAATCTGGAAAAGATGACATTACAAAGCAATGATTTATAACGTGTTTAGCGGGCGTATAATGTGAGAAAGTAATAGTTTGATGAACATAATTGGAATTCCATCTTCACCTATGGCATTTGACTTTACCTGCCATATACAGTTTCCAACATCAAGTTCAGCAACCGGATCTTAAAAGATTGTGGCACTGTGAAAATAAAAGACGGGAGCAGGTTGTTATTAGAAACAGTATCAACAAAAATATTATTTAGAGAATCAGGTCTAAAGTTCATTCCGCTGTGATCTTACTGCACACCCCAAGTTTTTTTATATTATTCCACAACTTTTTAGTTGGAAGAGAGATGTCAAGTTTAGCAGAAAAGAAGCGAGTTTTAGCCTGTCTTGTTATTAGAACTGCTTCATTTCGCGCAAGCCTGTAGATTTCCCAGTTATTTTATGAGGGTCTTTTCCTCCATAATATGTGGTATTTATTCCTTTTTTTGATAACATTAAGAACATGCTGAGAAAACCACGGACCACGGAACATTTTTTACACTAATTGTACGTAAAAGGACATGTTTATTAAAAAGATATTTTATAGGCTCTAAAATGGAACATAGTTTGTCATTGACAGTACTTTGATTCCAACAGTCATTGAAAGGAGATGAGACATATCATGAATAAGGGACGGATAGTTAATTTTCTTAAAATCACGGAACGAATAAGAATTTGAAACAGCATAACGAGATAGATTCAAACTTAAAGAACAGAAAATTAAATCATGGTCAGAGATAAAAAAAATTTTATCAAATAACAAAATCGTTGAAACATCCGATACAATGAAATAGTCAAGAAGACTAGCAGTAGTGTTGTTGGAAAATCTTGTAGGTTGAGTTTCGTTTACTACAGATAGCCCAAGAGTCTATATATTATCATAGATTTATTGTTTAGAAACGTCATTAGATAAGATTGAGACATTAAAGTCACCACACAGTAACATAAAATCATAATCCAGGATACAGTTAGACAACACAGAAAATAAAGGGTCAACAGGATGACATTTACTTGGGTTATATACACATGACAAAAGTATTTTAGTATTGTTGTCCGATATACATAAATTAAGAAATTCAATTCCAGGTGCGTTACATTTACCTACAACTTCAACGTTCAGATTTGTTCTACAATAAGCTGCAACTTCTCCACCCTTTTTTCCATATCGATCATTTCGAAATAACTTATAATTATTTATATCACAGGTTGCATCACAAATATCACTGCACAGCCACTTTTCAGATATACATATAATATCAGCTGCAGAGTCTTCGAAAATATATCTTATGTAGTCCAATTTTGCAGTATTTAAACTACGTGCATTAAAGTGCACTACATTAAGTCCACCATACTGCTTACACAATACCTGAATTAAGGTCTTGTGATTTTCACCATCACCACCAAAAGACAAACGACTAGAGCCAGACATGGGAAAAATTTATAGAAAAGCTACCATTAGGCAAATAGAAAAAGAACAGAATAAAAAGAAGAAAACTAAAGCTAGAAGAAGATATCATTGAAAATATATGATTTTAAAAATAATATATATAAATAAGAGAAGTTTAATTGACAAGCGCAGTAACAGGAGAGCTATCGCCATTAATTGCATTGTACAGTTCCTCCATAGTGCTGATGCGAATACCATTCGCATTTTTCTCCATCCGAATGAATACCGAGCCAAGAAAAGTAAATGCATTATAAATGTTTTTTTGCCTCTTATAAGCAATCGCAGCTTGCAAGATTTTTCGGGTATCAACATTCAGGCTTTCATGGATGAAAAATGGTTGTCACAATCAAACCCAGCATTTCGCAAATTCACAGCAGACTTCATACGCCTTCGATATGACCCAAATGCTTTGAGTACACGGTTCCGGTCAAATGGTAAGAAATATTTTATTATAATTAGAGAATTCGTGTTATTAGGGTTTGACTTGACACGAAAGATGTCTTTTATTTGCGGAGGTTGAAATTCAATATAGTGACAAATTCGGTTGAAACTAGCTTTAAGATTTTCCTCACTAGATAATAGAAGTTCAAACAACACAGCATCTGAAGAAAAATCTGCATTTATTTGAGTTAAGTTTTTGTTTGTTTGATTGTATACAGGTGGTAGTTTCTCAAGTTGATTACACCGAGCAGATAAATTAATAATCTGATTTTCCAGCGAGAGAATTTTACTTTCAAACTCACTAAAATCAGTTTTTAAAACGTTTACCTCAGCTTCAATTTTGATAAGAAGTTTGGTCTCAATGCTCGAAATTTCATCAGAGAGTTGCTTGAGTGTATTATTACAGTGTAATAGGAGAAGATCTTCCATCTGTCGAATTTCAGTTTTCAAATTCGCACTCAATCGCTCTTCCATCTCTTGGAGCTGTGCACGCAGTGACCGTGCTAATGATTCTCCACTCTCCAACTTTGGCGTACCATCACCTTTATGGTTCATTCGATTCGAGTGCTGCTGAATTTGTAGGCACGTCAAGCAAGGGGACGGTGAATTGATGTTTTTCAACTCAGTAATAGCGAGGAGACGAATATGCAGCAAAGCAAGACAGCAACAACAGCGGAAGTACAGGTACCAAGGTAGTCGACAGAAACAAAAACAAACGCAATAGTGCAATCGTCACAACCGTCGGGACTACTGTTTGTCTTATTTGTCTGTGATTCTTATGTATTATTATATATTTGCAGTTTAATGTATTGATAACTTTGTGGGTATTATTCACATAAAAAACAAAGTTAATAATAACTTCAACTTGCAGATTGTTCTGTGCAAAAATGAAAACATTTTAACAAAGCAAGTTCGCTTAATTAAAACAAAGTTTATTGCAAATAAAAATAGTGAGTTTTGCGGTGTTTGCCATATTAAAAAACAAAAATTTAAAGAGCACACTCGAAATGCGACCGACCGACGAAAATCTTTTTGTTAATGATTATCTGTAAGTTTGGTTTGTTTGTTCTAGTGTATGCATAAATGTTTTTAGGCATACACTAGACTCTTAATGCACTAGGCTACGCTTCAACTCTTAAATCTAATATAGTTCGCGACTCTCTCAGTGATTCAGCTATTAACAACAATCATCTGCCTGCTGGGCCGGCGCCTTTATTCAATGCTACAGAATTGCCTGTTACTCAGCGCTCTGCTTCGACCTCTGCAGCAACACCTTTGCTGAAATTTCTTCGGTGGTTACTAATATAATCAATAAAAAACACAACAGAACAGAACATCAAATATTTTCGGATCGGATTTAACTTCCGATTTCCATGCGTTACCTCAATTAAAATGGATACACTTGTCTAAATTTCGTGTCGATACTATTCCTGAAAGTAACATAAGCCATACATCTGCAAAAATAAGCTTACCAGCAGATCTCTTTAAATGCTTCAGGCTAGCAAAAAAAGAAGCAGACATCACCAAACTAAGTTCTATGAACTTTAAACTTGGCTTCCCTGCTCACATAAGGAAAAGAGTAATGGATGCCTCAATTTGGCCTTACAACGTCCGTCTAAAATTGTTTTCTAATATCTCAAAAAACTTAATCGGCTCTCCGTTACCAGTGATAACTTAAAAAATACTCCTAAATACTCTACATCTTCAATATATGATTTTCATTTATGCTATTACAACGTCGGTGGCTTAAGAACCAAGGCTATGAATATTATGTTATTCTCATCCTCGTTGCAACATGACGTCATAGTTTTTCCTGAAACTTGGCTCTCTGCGAATCATCACAGTTCAGAATTTTTTTAATCTCAGCAGTACAACGTATTTCGTAAAGATCGATGCCCTCAAATATCTGGCCTTTGAGGGCGGTGGAGTACTGATCGCTGTACGTACAGTTCTATTATCTACGCAATTAATTCTACCTTCTTCTCAGTCAACAGATCCGCATTGTATGTTGGATTTAGATCAGTTAATTATAAAAATAAATTTTATAAAATTCATGAAAGTAGGTACGCGCAAGGTGCAACCATCAGCGCCATATGCGAAGGAATGGGGCAAATATTATAATAGCGAATTGATTTGTGTATATAGTATAGAAAACATGTAAGTTTTGTGTTAATAATATATTCATCTAGTGAATATCATGTTGTTAGTTTTTTTTTGTATAAACGAGTGGGAGATTTTTAATGTGGTTTGAGACTATAGTAGAGAAAAAAAAATAGGTTTGTGTCTATGATATATACATCTAGCAAATATCATGTGCTTGTGTTCAGAGTATAGAAGAGTGAAAGAATTTTTAACGTGAGGTTTCTGTCTACAACAGGTACATCTAGCGAATATCATGTGTGTATCCATAGAAAACTCATATGTTTCAGTTGATCTAAAGTATAAAAACAAAAATTATCCTGTGTTTATGTGTATTGTAGCTTACAACAGGTTAATCTAACGAATTGGGACAATAAACTGTTGTTGTTTTTGTTGTAGGTATCAATTCCTTTAAGAACATTCTAGAACATTCTAGAAGCTTAGTTTTTTGATAATAAACTTCATATAGCGATTATCATGTGTTTGAGTGTATTGAAGTTTTCAACAGGTGAATCTAGCGAATAGGGACAATAAACTGTTGTTGTTGATGTTGTTGTTGTTGATGTTGTTGTTGTAGGTATCAATGTTGTTGTTGTAATGGTACTATCATAGCCACCACATGCCACCACAACATAACTTATTTTTATTATCTTTGTTTCAGTTATTATTTGTTTCTTTCTGTCACTCTCCACGTCGCGTCTATCAATGAATGTTGATCAAAAGCAGGTCAAGTGCTTTGAGTAGATGTCGCAACCACGGAAATATAAAATTTGCTTGCACGCTGACCTAGTGATTGCAGCATGTGCAAGCGCTGCACTATTTTTGATTGGTTTGTGGAACGAAAACAAAACAAAAAGATCACTCAATTAAATGTTGTAAAATTGAGTGAAAATAATGGAGAGGAGTTACTTAATTGTAACTATTAATTAATAATATTGTTTTTTTTTTAATCTAAAAACCCAAAAGATTTCAAATAAAATTTAGATTCTAACGAGACACCAAAGTCTTATTTTTAATCTCATATTGACGACTCAGAGCGGCATTTTTGCCATAGTCAAAAACAGCCGAATTAGGCATCAACATCATTTCATTTTTTTGTTTGATGAAAAAAAAAATATTGGTAAAGTTTTAAACTTTTAACAACAATCCTTTTGACAAATCCTTTACATGGCGATCCTGCGGACGACAACGATTCTGCGTATATTACATTTATTACGATAAATGTTTACTCTGTAAACACCGATCCTGATCACCATCAAGCCTAATCCTAGCCAATGTTACAGCAACAAATACATGGCAGATTTTGATGCACTATTCGAAAAAGCACTGAGCAACGCGGCGAAATATTTTGAAAACGTGCCAGAGCCAGTACAATCACAGGAAGCAGCTCCGATATACGTGCCAACACCAAAAATAGCTGGGCCAAAGGCCATTTCAATAGAAGATTATAAGAAGAGGCACAGCGAACAGGTGAAACAACACTACGCTTCAACACAACAAAAAAAGTCGGAAAGAGGGTAAAAGTGAGACAAGAAGTGGCAGAACTATATAGAGTCGCAGCACTTACAACCGGAAAAGAAAGGAAAAAGCTCCTCGAAAAAATTGCCAACAAGAAGACAAACTACGGGTGACAAACGCTAAAAAATGGGATGGTTCGGAACTAAAGATACCATCACTACAAACAACAACAACAACAGCAGCAGCAGCAGCAACGACGCAAACACTATAATAAGTTTAATTTCAATTTGTTTTATAATAATTGTATTAATATATTGGATAAATTACCATTATAAAAATTATGTTAGAAAATGCAATATATAAAAAGAAAATTTTTGAATTATTATGAAATTACTAAAATGTTACAATTCGGAGTCGAGTCAGCTAATATCAAGGATGTTATGGCTTCTTGTTTAAAAAACACTGTGCTGTATGTAAAAATAAAATAATTGACATAGGAAAAATAATATACGTTTCTAATAAAGGAAAATCATGGCACCGTGAATGTTTCCGATGCGATATTTGTAAAGTCAACCTGATTAAAGTAGGATTTGTAGAAAATAAAGCACTATTGTTAGGTCAATATTGTAGTAAAATAACAAATAAATTTCACTAAACTTTAAAGTAAGCAAAATACATTAAAGCTGTAATAAAACTGCCTTTTGTCTAATGGAAATTACTAGAGGAATTACTATCAAAATTAAAAAAATCACCAAATAGACAATATAGTAAGGAATATATAGAAAGTAAGCTCGCAAAAATACATACGTTGTAGTAATCACTGCAACAAGATTTAGATAAGAAAGATTTCAAGGATAGACTTCACAGATTTAATGAGTTAGAAGGGAAAATTAAAGGATTTTTAAAAGAAAAAGAAATAATAGACGAGAATTCAAGTAGTCAAAAGCCTAACAATAATATCATAAACAAAATGGCAACCTTTAATTTAGAAGTAGCTTTAAAAACCATACCAATTTTTAATGGATCCTTTAATGAATTAGAATCATTTCTAAAAATTGTTCAGTTACTTTACAATTCATATAGTGAGGATGCTAAAAAATCCCTACTAGATTTTGTAAGCACTGTTAAGTTGAGTGCATCAGTGAAGTCAACACTAGGGTATGCCAATGAATTTACCACATTTGACAATTTAAAACAAAATTTATTAGAAAAATTTAAAAGCAACCAAACGACAGCACAAATATATACGCAATTATCATCTTTCACGCAAAGAAATTCATCAGTCACAATTTATAAGGACAGAATTTTTAAACTTATTTCAGACTTGACAAAACTACAGATTGAAGGCTTAGGTGCAAATGCAACATCCGAACAAAAGTCAGTAATTGGAAAGATAAACGAAAAATATGCTTTAACTATATTCAAAAACGGTCTGGATGAAAACCTCAAGCAAACAGTCTTCGCAGCACAACCTACAGATCTCGGAAATGATGTAAAATTAGCTTCAGAACTTGAGAAAAATTAAGTAATAGTCGAATATTAAATTACAATACACAGAGAAATTTTAATCCCAACAGAAACGATATGTACAGAAATTTTTCAAATAACAACAATCAAAACAAGTACAGAAATAATCAAAATAACTGCAACACAAGAAACTCGCATTATACTAATACCAATAACACGTTCAAACCAAATAACAACTTTAACAGAAATAATTTTAGACCAAACAATAACACAAAATGCGAACAGGAACAACAACAATTACAGATCATATAACAATAATAATAACAACAGATACAATAATAACAATGGAAACTACTGACAAAATGCCAATACAAGACGTATGCGCGTAGTTACCCTTCAGGGAAACGAAGAAGGCCCGGGAGACAATTTACAGCTTCCGATAGGCCATCAATAAAAAGTAATCAAATTTATAAAATATCAAAGAATCTCACAAATTATGTTACTCGGAATTGTCCTCAAACAAAACAGAACCTTACATTTTTAATTGACACCGGAGCGGACATTTCGATCTACAAATACGTAACTATTAAAATCTTAATATAAACAGTGAGAAGAGATGCAAATTAACGGGAATTACGAAAGAAGAAATTCATTCTTTAGGAACAACAAATTTATCCTTATGGTTCGGTAACAATAAAGCCACAAATGAATTCCACATGGTTGATGAAAATTTCCCCATTACAACGGACGGTATATTAGGTAGAGATTTTTTAATAAATTTTGCATGTAAAATTGATTATGAAACCTTTACATTAGGCCTATTCTTTTCCTACCGACTTACAAAAGAACACAAGGTAGGATGACTTAATACATGCAAAACAACAACACAAAGTCGGATACTTATGCGAGTTGAGGTAACTTGGTAAACTACTATCCGACCTGATTTGCAGTGCTGGAAAGTTGAAAAACTGCTCTATTGTGAATGAGCCATGAAAAAATCCTAGGGAAATTTCATGCAAACGTCAAAAATAGTTTTTGTTATGAACAGATAAACAAAACAAAATAATATGGAAGAAGTGTGACTGAAATTGATTTACGCAAATTTTTGATAAATTTATAAAATAAGATATGATTTTTATTTCAGAATACAAGAAAAACAGCGAAAAAGGTGGTTCCGTGAGGAGACAATTGGTTTTTTGAGGTGCTATATCGCCCGGAAAGCGGAGTTCCAACATCCAAAAAAAAAAGAAATTGGCCTACGCGAACGTGCTGGAAGACATGGTGTCGTTAGCGATTACGGTACAAAATATATGTTTTTTAAAGTAATTAAATTAATAACTGCATTTTCAGGATTCAGAGAGGACACCGATATGCTTGGAGTCTAAGATGCGAAGCCTTCTCCAAGCATATAAATCAGCACGTGACAATAACCGCAGCACTGGTGCCAGTCCGTGCTTTGCTCAGTATATGAAGCTAATGGACGAGATTTTTGGCACAAGTCCAATCATCTCAAACGACCACACTCTTCACGTTGGCTACAGGTCGTTTGAAACTCTGACGGTTCGTTTGGACTCGATATCACCGTCATCATCTCCGAGAGCGACATCGCCACAGGCATCACCTTCGTTGGTATCAACACCGCTACCATCACCGTCACCATCGTCATGTGTGGACTCCACCCAAATTGCGAGCACATCAGAACTATCTTTATCTCCTTCATCACCATTAATGCAGAGAAAACGGTCCGCTCGAGACATTTATTATCAAAATAAATTGAAGCTTAGAAAGTTGGAAGCCGAAGAGAAACAAAGCCATCGAGGACTTGAAAGATATGTTGAAGGAGAAATGGCAGAAAGACAGCGAGCTTGAAATGAAAAAAAAGTGGCATTGCTTGAAAAAATTGCAAACCGCAAATAAGCATCTATTAAAATTTTTTTTTTATTATTTTATTTTAAATTTCTTAAATGCCCGTCTTTTAAGAACTTAACTGAACTGAACTATCTTCGATGGTTTTGTTTATCGCTTTTTTCCTCCTTAGCTTATGAGGAATTTTTGTGAACTCTTTTAGTATTTAGTTGTTTACCATTTTTTTTTTAGATTTAAAAAGCATAAATGAATTTGTTTAAGTTTTTTAGTTTATTTATACATATATATAATATGCATATATATATATATCAGTAAATATATGTATAAGATAAATAAATCAAAAAATATTTTGTTCTCTTAAATAATTAAAAAGGTTTTGCCTCCTACACAGTAAAAAATATGAGCATAAATTTTATACTGCTTTGTATACATATAAATACAAACCAAAAATGTTATAAAATTTATACCATCAAATCATATAAATTTTTCCAGACCATTTTTCTCGTCAGACCAATCGAAACAACTATATTTTTAAATTTACCGATTTCAGTGAATTTTTTTCTTTCGAACCAGAATATAATTTTGATTAACACATGTTATCCATATGAAATTTATAAATTATATTTGTTTTTTTTATTTTTATAATATTGAGTAGTATAAAATTTATAAATTATTTGGAATAAAAAAGTTTATACCACACAGATGTTATAAAAAAGATAAAATTTACCCTCAAATTTTTTACTGTGTATCTATAAAACAATACAACTTAAAGCTTAATGCAAGTAAGTGCAATTTTCTCAAATCAGAAGTGCTTTACTTAGATCTTACAACTGATAAAGGCATAAAAACAGATCCTTCAAAATGTGAAGCAGTAACAAAATACCAGTACCAAACAGTGCAGATGGAGTAAGAAGAATTGTAGCATTCTGCAACTACTAAAGGCGTTTCATACCAGATTTTGCAACAATCGTAAAGTGTCTTAACTCTTTACTCAAAAAAGGAACACATTTTTACCTGGTCAGAAGAATGCGAAAAAGCTTTTAACACTCTGAAACAAAAACTAATCAATCCACCTGTATTGCAATACCCAAATTTTGAAAAACCATTTATTCTTATTACTGACGCATCTGATTTTGCACTAGGAGCAGTACTGTCGCAAGGAGAAATAGGACATGATTTACATATCTTTTGCAAGCAAATCATTACAAAAACATGACATAAATAAACCCATAATAGAAACAGAATCGTTAGCAAGTCATTGGAGCATAAATTTTTTTAAGCCTATCTGTTTGGGAGAAAATTTTTAGTAGTAACCGACCACAGACCGTTAGTATCATTATTCTCACACAAAAACCCATCGTGAAAAATGACTAGAATACGTTTGGATTTATCAGACTATGATTTTGAGATCATATACAAGCAAGGAAAAAATAACCCAAACGCCGACGCATTATCACGCATAAAAATTGATAGTGAAATTTTAAAAACAATGATACCCACATTGGTAGATGGAGAACAAGATAAAAAAGTAGTCACAAGGAGCAAAATGAAAAGTGAAAAAAAGAGTGCAAAATGGACATAGTGACATAGAGAATAAAATAAGAATTAATGCAAGTGAAATTAAAGATAAGGATACCCGCCACCTGAGTCAACACCTCCAAGTTAAAAAGAACAACACATCTCATAATGAGTCTGATCAACTCTGTATCTGGGAGTGCACCTCTTTTAATGACGTAAGGAAATTGGCAAAATTGAAATTTATTATTAAAGAAAAGAGTAACGTTACTGTGAATATAAAAAATAATGAAGTGCACATAACATGTAGCGATGACCCTTCGAAACTAAATTCGATGTTGGAGAAACTGCATAGTTTATTAAAGAAATCACATATAAAGGAGCTAGCCCTGTGTGAAAAAGATAAGATATTTGAAATAATTGACATGAATGCATTCAGAGAAAAATATGAGAAATTAAAAATGAATAGATCCTCGCCAATAAAGATATTGCTATACAGAGCTCCAGTACAAATAGATAGCATGCTACAAAAAACAAACTAATTGATGAATTTCACACTTCGAACATATCAGGACACATGGGAATAATTAAAACTGTCCTAAAACTAAAACAAAGATACATATGGAAAAACATGAGACAAATGGTGAAAGAATTTATAAACAATTGCGTGAAATGTAATAAAAATAAAACTACTCGGCACAATAAAGAAAAACTAATCATAACAGACACACCACAAAAAGGTTTCGAAAGCATATCGATTGACACGGTAGGTCCATTAAGATTGTCAAACGGCTACAGATACATACTTACAATGCAATGTGACCTCGCGAAATTTGTCGTAGCACATCCAATTGAAACCAAAGATGCCAAAACAATAGCCTCAACCCTGGTAGAGCAATTCATACTGAAGTACGGATGCTTCAGAACACTTAAGTCTAACAGAGGGACAGAGTTTACAAACGAACTAATGACAAGCATATGTAAACTATTGCACACACGCCAGATATTTTCAAACCCCTACCATCACCAAACGATCGGCGCACTTGAGAGAAACCATAGAGTTTTAAATGAATATCTACTTTCGTTTGCCGAAGATAACGAATGGGACAAATGAGTGTCGTATACCTTTTAACACGTTTGCTTATAACACGACCCCACACGTAGATTCACAATACTCACCATATGAATTGATTTTCGGAAAAATACCAACTCTGCCTAGTGACATAGTAGAAACCGGAAACAAAATATATGACATAGATAAATATGCCATTGAGCTAAAAATAAGATTAAAAACTTCAATAGATAATGCCAAGAAATTAATACAGCAGGTTAGGAATAAGAGAAAAATAGTTTATGATAGAGATAGTAATGAAAGCGCTTTAGAAATAGGAGATTTAGTATTTATAAAATTAGAAACTAGCAGAAAATCAAAGAGCCCATATCATCTTCCCTATGAGATTATAGAAAGAAAAGGAGTAAATTGAGTTGTAAATATAAAAGGCAACAATAAAGAAATACATAACAATAATCTTAAGAAATTTAATAAGACTATTAATTAATAAATATAGAATAATTAAGAGTTTTTAATAAGTATATAATTAAAATGGCATCCCAATGCATACTTTATTAAAAAAAAATATTTTCTCATGTCATATTACAACGAAATACTAATATTGTTAATAAATTATTGTATATTTGTAGATGTAAGTTATCGACAAAACTCCCCCACCATTTTACAAAAAAATCATTTCAAGTAATAACTTTTTGCTTAAGGGTAAGGGTTAGTGGTACTATCATAGCCACCACATGCCACCACAACATAACTTATTTTTATTATCTTTGTTTCAGTTATTATTTGTTTCTTTCTGTCGCTCTCCACGTCGCGTCTATCAATGCATGTTGATCGAAAGCAGGTCAAGTGCTTTGAGTAGATGTCGCAACCACGGAAATATAAAATTTGCTTGCACGCTGACCTAGTGACTGCAGCATGTGCAAGCGCTGCACTATTTTTGATTGGTTTGTGGAACGAAAACAAAACAAAAAGATCACTCAATTAAATGTTGTAAAATTGAGTGAAAATAAATAATGGGGAGGAGTTACTAAATTGTAAGAAAATTAATATTGTTTTTTTTAATATAAAAACCCAAAAGATTTCAAATAAAATTTAGATTCTAACGAGACACCAAAGTCTTATTTTTAATCTCATATTGACGACTCAGAGCGGCATTTTTGCCATAGTCAAAAATAGCCGAATTAGGCATCAACATCATTTAATTTTTTTGTTTGATGAATAAAAATATTGGCTTTACCAATCTTTTAATCATTTTACCAAACTTTTTTTAACCTTTTAACAACAATCTTTTTGACATATCCTTTACACCTTTCAGAATATTCTACAAGCTTAGCTTTTTGATAATAAACTTCATATAGCGATTATCATGTGTTTATGTGGATTGTAGTTTACAACGCGTTAATCTAACGAATTGGGACAATAAACTGTTGTTGTTGGTGTTGTTGTTTTTGCTGTTGTTGTTGTTATTGTTGTTGCTGTTGCTGTTTCTGTTACTGTTTCTGTTACTGTTGCTGTTACTGTTGCTGTTTCTGTTGTTGTTATTGTAGGTATCAGTTCCTTCGAGAACATTCAGAAGCTTAGTTTTTTGATAATAAACTTCATATAGCGATTATCATGTGTTTGGGTGTACTATAAATAGTTTACAACAGGTGAATCTAACGAATTGTTGCTGTTGTTGTTATAGGTATCAATTCCTTTGAGAATATTCTAGAAGCTTAGCTTTTTGATAATGAACTTCTTATAGCGATTATCATGTGTTTGAATGTATTGAAGTTTTCAACAGGTTAATCTAACGAATTGATATAAACTACTGCTGTTGTTGTTGTTGCTGTTATTGTTGTTGTTGCTGTTGTTGTTGTTGTTGATATCAATTCCTCCAATAACATACTAGAAGCTTAGCTTTTTGATAATAAACTTCATATAGCGAGTATCATGTGTTTGTGTGTATTGTAGATTACAACATGTCAATCTAACGAATTAAGATAATAAACTGTTGCTATGCTGTTGTTGTAATTGTTATTCTTATTGTACATACAACATATTTATCTAGCAATAATCATTTTATTCGTGTCTAAGGAAACTTATAAGTAAAAAAAATATCAATGTAAACTTAAAGGAACTGTATCTGATTGAATTTAATAAGTAAGTTTTACTATTTAACTATTAATCTATAAAGAAAAGAAAATATAAATAAGATTAAATAAAAAAATATAATAACCTATAAGCACCTGTCACCCCAAGAATTTTAAGTATATAATGTATACTATTATCAAGTTTAGCTTCTATTATGTCTAATGAGTATGATGATTTAGAACTGATTGTAAAATTAAAGAAAAATATATTGGGTTTTATACACAACCAAAAAATTTTGTTGCTTATTCTTCTTCTTCTTATAAAAATTCATATGCAAGCACTGCAGCTCTGAAAAGCCATTAAAACTTTGATTTATGGTATGTGTTTAGAAAGTTTAGAACCAACAAACATTTTCACATGAAACAATAAATTGAATCTACATATAAATGAAAAGCCATTAAAATTTTGATTTTTGGTATGCGTTTAGGAACTTTAGAACCTTACAAGAATTTTCACATGAAATAGAAAAATTTAACCGTGTAGCTTTTTGTTAATAAACTATTGTTTTACACCCTAGAATGGTAAACATATTTTTTAGCACTTAATGGTAAACATCGCCTGTGAGGCAACTTTTATAAAAAACGCACATTTCACCTTCGAAAAAACAAAAATGTATTAAAACAAAAACAAAAACATATTTATTATATATTTGGTTACAAAAATAAACAAAACAATTCATTTTTAAATAGCTTAAACATTTTATAGGCGTATTTGTAGATCACATATTTTTTTGGATTATTTGAAAAGATCTTTTACAAAAAAAAAAAATTAAAAAAAACACAGCTTGAAATAAAAAAAAACTTCTGGGTCTTCTAGACCTGAGATCTAATTAACGTATAAAAAACTAATTCACAGCTTAAAACTTAAAAATAATTGTTGAGACTAAAATAAAATTTGTAGTTTTTTTACCTAATTTTTTTGTCGCATTGCCAACAGTTTGGTGATCTGTGCTCTAAGCAGTATGTTTTCTTGCATTTTGCGCAGAAATATATGCTCATACGCTTCAACTTCGGAGGACAGAAATCACATATCGATCTTTTGCCCTTTTTGATAACGGGTTCATCTGAATAATTGTCAGAATTACGATCAAGCACATCATTTATTGCGGAACGAACTCTTTTTTGCATACGTGGCCTTTTTTCCAAACGCATGGCGCACCAGTCGCTGCATAGGTTCTTGCTTAATATCTTGAGGAATTCTCTTCTTGACATTGGCTTTATTTTCAAAACTTCGCAATTTGATACATAAATTACATAGCTGTTGAGACAAGCCATATTCAACATTCCATAGAACATGCAAAGTGGCCAACGCTTAGTTTTACGGCTACAGCTTGAATGACCACACATCTGATAAAAAGTATCCACAGCACCTTTTGTTTCATTATAAGATTGAATTATTGTGGGCTAACCGGAAACGGAGTCAACGGAAGGCTTGTCGTGCATGGTAGAGAGCAAAAGAACGGTCTTTTGAGGTTTCGGCTTATAGCTAACAAGAATGAGCTTTTCGTGGAATCCAAAAAGAGATGTCCCAACAGGACGTGACGAATTATGTTTGAACTCAGCAGGAATTTCTTGCTTATTATTTCGAATTGTTCCAATAAGAGTAAGGTTGTATGGTGGTTGAAGCAAATGCTCAACTAGCGGTATAGAAGTAAACCAGTTATCGGCGGTTAAATTACGATTAGTGCCATGTATAGTCTTTGTAAGCAGCTTACAATAGTAGGAGCCTAATGGTTCGTTTATAGTTGTACCGGGGTTTTTTCCCAAATACGGTGAGGCATCAAACATATATTTCGATCTTACATCGCACACTAAAACTATCTTTATTCCGTATTTGGCCGGTTTATTAGGAATATACATACGGAATGGACATCGTCCCCTGAATGCCAAAAGTTGTTCATCTATTGTCACGTACGAGCCTGGTTTATACAGATCTCTACACTGCTTGATAAAAATTTCCCAAATATGTCGGATAGGCGCAAACATATCAGTTTTTTTTCTGTCGTCTCGAGTGTTACGATCATCGAAATGCAGACACTTGACAAGGAACTCAAACCGTTTACAGCTCATTGCAACTAAACTTTGGGACCCACAAATTGAAGGATCAAATAACTCCTCTGTTGACAAGTGATTATTTTTCAACGCACTGCTCAAGATAAATATGCCAAGAAGAGCACGAAGCTCTTCTATTGTGACCTGTGATGTAGTGGTATTCTGAATTTTATACTTGGTAGCTGCTTGTTCCATATATTCATTAGTGCGCAAAAGTACTTCATCCATCAACTCTGAAGTAAAAAACAGTTCAAAACAATTCATGGGATCTACAATGCCCTTGGCTTCTTCTTTTGGCCCTGGCAAAATATGGACTATGTTTCTCGAAGGAGTTCTGTTCGATTGTTTTTGTGACGAAGAAGGTTCGGAAGACCAAATATATTTGTTCTTACCCCTTATAACCGATGCCGATGGTATAATAATCAAATTCTTACAAGGCGGTTGCTCTTCATTTTGCGACGTGCCTACAGTTTCCTGAACATAAGTCGGTGTGGATTGTACATTGACATCATTTTGATTATATACATCAATATTCTGCATGTCATCGTCTGAATCAGCGACGTAATTGGGGTCAGCCGCACTATCATCTGAATCGAAATCTGCTTCCAAATCGTCGTCATGTTCACTTTCATCTCCCGATATCTCCTCCAGCCATTTAAGTAGCTGAGCTTCAGAAGAAGCCATCTCAAAAAACTATAAAAATTATACGCAGACTTTCTTTTTTAGCAAAAAAAAAAAAAAAAAATCACAAGCAAATATGTTCAAAAAAATTACCGTCATTGGTAAACTTCGCCTCACAGGCGACACACGTGTCTATATCTCAGCAACGCAACTGAGAAAATAAAAACACGTCTGTGCCCAAGCTCGTACAACACTCAACTGAGTTGGCACGAGAGCACGCTTTGATACGAGTGAGCGATCAGGAAATATCGCAAAAAAAATAAATTGCTTCGCCTCACAGGCGATGTTTACCATTCTAGGGTTAATATAAATTGAATCTACATATAAATGAAAAGTCATTATTATAAGACATACCATGAAAGATTTATGGTATGTGTTTAGAAAGTTTAGAACCCTACAATAATTTTCACATGAAACAGACAAATTTAATCGTTGATCTTTTTGATAATAAACTATTGTTTTTAATGTAAATTGTATCTACATATAACTGGAAAACCATTAAACCTTTGAATTATAGCTAGAAGCTTAGCTTTTTGATAATTAGCTTCATCTAGCGATTATTATGTGATTGTGGATATTATAGTTTACAACAGGTCCATATAGCGATTATCATGTGTTTGCGTGTATTGTAGTTTACAACAGGCTAATCTAACGAATTTAGATAAGTATGTGTTGTTGCTGTTGCTGTAAATTGAAATAGATATGCATATCAGATATGCATATCAGCTCTTCATATCAGTGAAAAGTAATTAAAACTTTGATTTATGGTATGTATTTAGAAAGTTTAGAACCCACAAAAATTTTCACATGAAACAGAAAATTTTACCATTGATCTTTTTGATGATAAACTGCTGTTGTTGTTGTTGCTGTATATTGAAATTGATATGCAAGCTCTGCATAGAGCTTTAGAGAGAGAGAGAGAGAGAGAGAGAGAGAAATGTATCTATTAATTTATAGTACCCGTCTGAAAAACTTCAATATAAAGCGAACAAAAAAATATATTAGCTTTAGTTCGTAAAAGATCTTTTCATTGAAAGCTTATACTACAAATAGAAAGGAAAGTTTACTTTAACAATTTTAAAAATAAAAACTTTTTCAAGATTTTTTAAAATCAGTGAATAAATATAAAAACAAAGACACTATTTAAACATTAACATAAAAAAAATACAAAAATGATATCCTTTAATTGCAACGAATGCGGATTAAGTTTCACAAAATAGAATTGTCTAAACAGGCATTTACGAGTGAAACATCAAAATCAACAATCACAACATTTTCAATGCGATGTTTGTAAGAAGTTATTTTCACGGAAGGATAATTTTAACCAACATAAAAGAAAACTACATGCAGTATCTTCTTCCTCGACTGCAGCATCAACATCAGCAGCAGCACCAGCAAACACAACTAGAATGCAAAGTATTCAGGCGATTTTACCAAATTCAGTCCCTAATCTCTATTGCAATACTTGCAAAAAATAGATATTGACGAAGAATTGGCCATATTACATCAGATCAAACTCTCGCAAGAAAAATAGTGATGAAATAGTTAACAAGAATTTAACTAGAATCTCATCTGTATTTAATGAACGTTTAGAGTCATTTCTACACAAAAATAATAATGAGAGTTTATTGATTCCCGAAGAGTTTCTAGCAAACGCCAACAATATAGTTATAGAAACTCTTCAAGAAATGTTGTAGAAGCATGTCAACATTAAATTTAATATGGAATTGTTCTGTGAACACGTTACAATGAACGAAAATGAGATGTCAATTGACACTAAATCTCATCAAACCAAAATGGTTATGATTCAAGAGTCGACAGACTTGATTAACATTTTTGATGAAAAGTGCACCAATTTAGTGTCAAAAATGGCAGAGTTTCAAGAACGTTATAGCGGCTGGACTCTCATTAGAATTTTACATTTAGAAATTTATATCAACCGGTACAAGCCAATAAACGGATCGCAATATATCCTGTTAACAAAATTTGTATATAATAAAAAGGCTTGTATCAATGTACAAAATTCTGATGAATATTGCATCAAATGGGCAGTAATATCAGCACTGGTCCCAGTTAATAAAAGCTTTGATAGATGTTCCAGCTATAATGTGGAGTAGGGCGTATCGAATTAAAATTTTTTTTTCGAATTTCATATTCTAAGAGATCTCAAAAGTTGCATTGGGTGGTCAGAATCTCCCAAAAAATTTAAAAAAAAAAAATAAGGACTTCTTCCTCTCCCGCAAGGACAAAGTTGCTTTTTGAGAAAACCAGTAAAAAATCACCATCTCAAAATGCTTTAATTTTTGTAAGAAAAACTACATATGTGCGTAAGCAAAAGTATATATAAATTTGAACTAACAATATTTTGGCAAACATGATGCTAATCTTGGTTTTTACCCAAAAGGTCTTGAGTGAAGGATATTCGAATCTAAATGTACACTCAAGATAGCACAGAAGTTTTAATTGTTTTCTGATTATTTTCTCCCATTTCCTTGTTTTAGTGTTCGAAGATATGCAAATCAATGTGGGCGTAATCCGCCCACCTGATCGACATGAATTCAATAACACGTCAAAAAGAAAAGGAGAGAAGAAAAGAAAAAGAAAAGGAACTTACATGCTAACATATTTTATACATAGTAATATAGCTAAGAATTTTATTTGATAAGATTAGGAGAGATCTGAGAAGGGAATAGGGAATCGGACTGGCTATTTATTATCTTAGCATTTAATTCTTAATGTCTAAAAGGACAATAAATGAAGAGCGCAGGATTATTGGGCTTTTAGTAGGGAAAAAAGATTTGGAGAGGGCTTGCTTAATTATAGATTAAGGCCCTATTCTCTTTCAGCAAAAAATTTTTTTCGACTTTTTTTTTTGCATTTTTTTATAGCTTGGACATTTAAGAATATAACCCTAAAAAGGTTTTTTGAAATTCGAAATACTTTAGAAGATATGGCCATTTTTGTGGGGTCATGTCTTCGCTAAAATGAGTAGTTTTTATGTTGCTTTGAACTTTGAACGCGTTTATCTCGAAACCACGTTTTTCGAGCTGGCGGCCACGATTCCGCCAGTTCTACTGAACCGATTTGGATGAAACAAAGTTTAATCGACGTAGAATTGTCACCATTCTGGCCCGTAGTAAAATAAAAATTGCGATTTTTTTTACTATTTTTTTTTTTACACTAAACTACAAAAAAATGGGTCCAAATTCGATTTGTCAATTTCAAGTGGCCGCCATTTTGTCAAAAAAAATCGAAAAATTTTTATTTTACTACGGGCCAGAATTACATCTATGCTGATCATAACCCTATATTTGTTTTTTTTTCAGACGCTCCTGAGGGCCGGAATCGTGGCCGCCAGCACCATGCCTTTTTTTTTGAGGGCCAACTTTGACGGTGCCATCATCTATGGACAGCCCCTATATCGCGGCGAAAAAATTTTTTTATTTTCTTTCATTCATTACTAATTCAATAAAAAAAACAAAATTCAAATATCTTTTTGCGTTTTCAAATGAGAATTTTTTCAAAAAGGGTCCAAAAACAGCAAGCTGAAGGAGAATAGGGCCTTAAGATTTCAAACCTAGTTGCTTGAAGGAAGGTATTATGACGGAAATAGAGACTTGGAAAGATTTTTCTTAAAAGTTAATTTAGACATAGGGGGTGAATAGTACTCGCTGATATTATTGAATTCTCTACAGCACCTGTTTATCGGCTCATTTCTTGCGTAGACAGTGTGATGTTGATGTTGCGTACGTCTGATCGGGTCATTAAATTGTATCTTGTTGGATATATACTCGCTATACACCGTTAATGACATCGAAGGTAAAACATGAACTAAGTAAAGTCCTTCTTGTTGAAAGGGGCATTAAATTCAGAAGGCTAAGCCTAAAATCATAAGGCGGCAATATATTGTACTCACGGGGGTTATACGTGTCCCTAAGCGCAAAAAGCAGAAATTGCTTTTGAATAGATTCAAGTCTTTCACTGTGTGATTCGAAAGCAGGATTCCAAATAATGCATCCATATTCAAGAATAGGGCGCACTAACGCGCAGTATAAAGCTTTCGTGACCCAAACATTTTTGAACTCTTTTGCACGCCGTTTTATAAAACCGAGTAGTTTGCTGGCTCTAGATACAATTTTATCATAATGTAAGTTGAAACGCAAATTGTTGTCCAAGTCTACACCAAGATCAACAATATGGTTGACTCTGTTAAGTTCAATGCTATTGAGGAAGTAACTGTTATTTGTGACCAAATTTTTACGGGAGAAGGTTATTACGCAGCATTTCTTAACATTAAGATGAAGTTTATTTTGATTGCACCAGTGCTCAAGAGATGACAGTTTCGATTGTTAGTAAATTACATCTGTTTCCGATTTAATAACATGGTACATTTTTAGGTCGTCTGCATACATTAGATGTGGGATATCGCAAAGAATATCAGATAGGTCTGAGATAAAAATATTAAAGAGAAGTGGACCAAGGTGTCCTTGTGGTATGCCGGATATAACTAAAATCTGTTTGTAACTAAGACCTGTCGTGGAGATAGGACTTCAGCCAACTGAGCAAAGATCCTGAGATACCAATCTTTTCCAATTTGGAAGCCAAGATATCATGATCGACTCGATCAAAAGCTTTGCTAAAGTCGGTGTATATTGCCTCCACTTGATGTCCTTTTTCCATTTTACTTAAAACATCAGAGATCATAGTCATTAGATTTGTTGTGGTTGATCTACCTTTACGGAAACCATGTTGCTGTTCATTGAGTAAAGGATTTATAATAGATGTTAGTTTTGCGCATATAATTTGTTCGAACAATTTTGGAATAGCCGATAATATGGCGATTCCTCTATAGTTTTCAACAGACCTTTTATCGCCATTTTTATATATTGGTGTTAGGTAAGATATCTTCCAATACGATGGAAAAGAACCTTGGAGTAGAGATTTGTTAAATATTATATATAAAGGCAAGATAAGTGTGTCTAAACATCGGACTAGTAAGTGCGGGGGTAACAAGTCTGAGCCGGGTCCTTTATTTGTATCAATTTCTTTAATCGCATTAGATATCTCATCACACGTTAGTTGGATATGATGAATTATAGGGCAAATTCCTGAAAAGGGAGGGGAACTATAAGTGTTACTTGTGAAAACACAGAAAACTTCTTTAAAATAGTCTGCATATAAGTTGCTGATTTCATGAGGGTTGGAGGAATTGACATCACCTTTAAACATAGAAGATGGATAGCCGCTAGATTTTCGCTTCGTGTTAACGAAGTCAAAAAATTTTTTAGGCTCTTCAACTTCGCAACTAGGCAACGCTTCTTCTGACTTGATAGAGAACTCTTTAGATAGCTCGTCATATCTTAGCTTCAGTTCATCGCTTACATTATCGGTGGTTTTGAGAAGTTTGTAAATTTTGTTTCTTTGGTTTCTCAAAAATCTGAGATTTTTGTCTAGCCATGGCTCCGAAAGCTTATTCTTTTTCTTTATTTTTGGCACATAGTTTTCGATAGCAGTAAAAATGTGCTGATAAAATCTTGAGACAGCGCTGTCTAAATCTACGTTGGATAGAATATTATTCCAGTTTAGAGCATTTAGATAACATTTAATACTTTCGTAATCGGCGTTGAGGTAATCGTATGCAATAGAGTTATTATAAGACTGGGTAAAAGTAATGTCGTTAGCAGAGAAATCAACTGTTAAAGATGTATGGTGAACAGTGTTAGTAAATAAATTTTCTGCTTCAGTGCATGGACTAACCTTCACTTCATCGTACGAGTTTGTAAAGACAAGGTCCAACCATCTGCCATTTTTATTTTGTTCAGAAGAAACTTGTTGCAGATCGTTGCCATAAAATGTACTAAATAATGAGAAATCTATGGCATTAGAAAGGTTAACAGGAAGAAGATACTTGTCATTTTCATCAACTACAAAAGAGATATTTGGCCGGTTGAAGTCACCAAGAATAACAACCTTATTTTCCTCTTTAAGAGTGAATGTAAAGGAGGACAGTGTTTCACATAGCTCGTTGTATGTTGTTTCACTTGAGCCGGGAGGAATGTAAACGACACCTATGTACATAAAAAGACTATTTCCTGAACAGACTTTAATTATCAGGTGATCAAAAAGTTTATGGGTATGCGTATCTATTAGCTCACTTGAAAGAGAATTGTGAGTTGCTATGAGAACGTTGTATGTTGTTTCACTTGAGCCAGGAGGAATGTAAACGACACATATGTACATAAAAAGACTATTTCCTGAACAGACTTTAATTATCAGGTGATCAAAAAGTTTATGGGTATGCGTATCTATTAGCTCACTTGAAAGAGAATTGTGAGTTGCTATGAGAACGCCACCTCCTCTAGAAAGACCAGTAGAGGAGTAATCCCGATCGTTTCTGAAGACAGTCCAATTACTGTCAAGAATTTCTTCATTATTGAAGGTATCATTTAACCATGTCTCAGTGAATACTAGAACATTGAAGTGACATGATTTGGCGTCAACATAAAGTTTATTTAATTTGCTTCTCATGCCGCCGCAGTTATGGTAAAATATATTTAAGAAATGGAAGTTAGGGAAGATAATATTGCTGTTGGTCTTTACGCGATTTTTGAAGAAGGGAGACATGTTTAGTCCTGACGTGAGCACCATAGGTATCAAGATCCACCTTGACTTGATCGATCGTCACGCCGAGTTGGTCGTGAAAACGAATAAATAAGTTAAGCAAGTCATCAAGATCGGTAGGCAGACCTTCTTGCTGAATTAAAACTTTAAGATTAGTTTTAGTCTTGTCTTCAATGCATGTTGAATCAGGGGCTTTTTGCATGTAGGCGAGATACAGACTAACGTTATTAAATACACTGTTCTCTCTAAGGCGAGAAAGGGCATATCTACTCTCAGTGTCTGCGCAAGAATTTAACGTTAATTTGACTCTTGGTGGTAGTAGAGGGTCTAGGAATGACTTCGGACTGACAGGTTGGTTCCAGGGCTCAATTATAATTGGATCAGATGGAGATGGGCTTAGAGTATGAGAGTGCACGAAATTAGGATAGGATGTACTGTGGATTTTAGGTGTATTTTTAATGTAGAGGGAGTCAGATTCAGGGTTAAGGTTAAACGAGACGCGTTTAGATTTTAATGATTTTTGAACGGAAGAGGATAGAGGAATTGAAGTATGTTTTGGAAAAGGAGAAAATATGATCATCGTTATTTTCGCTGCTATTTCTAGGTGTCTTCAGCTTCTTCTCTGGGTTGTCTATTAGGAGCGTTACTTTTATTAGACTTATAGTTTAACTTAGAAGAATAAACATTATTCGTAGGATTACTCATTATTTTAATTTTATGATGAACATTGCCATCATTAATTGATGCTTTACTTTTAATAGACTTTGAATTAAGCTTAATGGAATTATTATTATTTACAGGCTTACTCATAGTTCTATTTATATGATGATCATCGTTATTTTCGCTGCTATTTCTAAGTGTCTTCAGCTTCTTCTCTGGGTTGTCTATCCACTCGGAGATTTTCCACTTACCATGCATCATTATGCCACCAGAGATGTTTAGAAACATCCATACATATTGAGTTGGAATGTCCAACTTAAAACTGCAGAATTTTCTGGCCTTGATGGACATTTTTATGCAGTCAGAAATTGCGAAACCAAATTTTTCCTGAAAATAATTACGCAGCCAGGATACTGTAGTTTTTACTGGGAGGCCCTTAACAAACAATGTCGTTTTTAGTCTATCATTCACACTCTTCAGCTTTTTGATGCGGTTTTCCCATTCAGATGATGTCCATGATGTTCCAAACTTATGGATCAATTTGCGCGGTGAAGCCACAGGAATAGCAATAGGTGGCCCCATTTCTTTATCAGAGAGAGACGCCGGTGGTGAGCGCAAAGAATGAACCAGTGAAGTAGGATCGGTATCTTCTATGATTTCTTCAAAGATAGAAGAAGCGTTATGATGGGGTGATTCTGGGATGTTCTGAACTATTTCTGGAGCATATCTGATATAATCAGTAATTTCAGCAAGCGACACCCGAAATATTTCATGATCATCATTCATTTCATTTACCTTATGGTATAAAACTTCATTTAGAGGATCTGGCTGCTGAGGTGGTGGTAAAGTTTCCCTTGAATTGGATTGTATCATTATGTCGACGTTCATTCTAAGAACAGCGAGATTTTCCGATATGTTTTGTATTGTACGTTTTTCGTTGTCAGTTGTTTTATATTTATGCGTTAAAGAGTCATTGATTTTGGTTATCGCGGTTTCAAAAGATGACACATTATTTTTTAAATCAGCTAAGGTGTCCGTGACTGTTATAAGGTTACTTGATAGTTTGGATATTTTTGTATCCAGGTCAGATTTTGCGGATTCAATAAAGCTGCTGAGATCTTCGGCAGTTTTTAAGACCCCATCGACCTTAGTAACTTGCTCACTTATTTTTTTTTAAACATTGTTTAGTGTCAGACCGTAGCGAGTTTGTTTTATCACTTAGGCACTTTACTGCAAGAAGGACGTGTGAGAGTGAAATATCCTTGCACTCATCGCAGTAAAATGAAAAGTTCGCAAGTTAGTCATTTAAATATGTGAGACTTCTCTTAGATAAGCCTATACAACAAGCGTGGAAAGATTTATCACACAGGCCCTTGCATGCCACCTTTGTTGCATTGTGGTCTTCCACGGTGCATAGAGATGAAGCACAGCTTTTTTCCATATTTAAATGCTTTTTTTTAATTGTTTTTAGCGTAACTAGGTCAAAATCGGTAAATTGCTTTAATAATAAGTTCTAGCCGAATGAATAACAGTTATTTATTGTTGTTTTGGTTTATTTTTATTTTTTTGATTTTTGTTTATAGTTTATTTTTGGTGTCGCACTGGATTGTCACAAACAAATTATTTTGCTGAATTGCAATTTGACACTAAATTTATTCTTGTGGTTTTTAATTCTTCGCATTTTTTGAAATAATTAATTGTTTTAACTAGGTCAACAGAACTTACACAGAGAGTTAGGGCTTTTATATTTATTTTTGTTTTTATATTAAGAACGGTGAGCGAGGTTGCGGAGCTATGTATTAACACGTCCAATCGGTTTGACTATTGAATTTTTTTTTTGCAAATTTGCATATTTTTCGCATACGCATTTTCTTGTTTTGAAGAAATGTATACTTGAATGCAATTTTTTAACTTTTTCAAAAAAATGAATATAAGGTTTTATATCTCGGCCACCAGAAATGGTACAGAAGATAATTTTCTCAATTCGAATTCTGAAAATAGTTTTGAACGAAACCCTGTCTAAAACATCTTTTTTGAAACAGCAGAAAAAGGCCACGATTTTTTTTCTATTTTGATATTTAAAAAAAGTAACTTCAAGCATGAAATGTAACAATTTTGTTCATATCTCCTTTATGGTTATTATTGCCTTAAAACACTTCTAAACAACAATTGTTAAGTCTATTGATATCCATCGAATGGCAAACTCAGAAACTCAAAATTATAGTATAAATTTTTTGTGAATGCTGAGTTAAGGTGTTCTAACGAAATAATAAAATTCATGATAGGACGGAACATTTTTTAAAATAATCGAAATAGGCAAAAAAATCGTAGTCTTAACCTGGTTGATTCTTTTGGACAGGGTGTTGTTCAGAAATATATGAAGAATCTAAATTAAGGAAATTATCTTCGGTACCACTTCTAGTGCATGAGATATAAGACCTTGTATTATTTTTTGGAAAAAGTTAAAAAATTGCATTTATGTATACATTTCTCAAAAACAAAAAATGCATATGCAAAAAATATGCAAATTATTAATTCGCCAAATTTAAGGAAAAAAGCAACACAATAATCAAAATCGCCAAAATTTAGACAGTCAAAAGTTCTGTGCTACCTCGAATGTACCTTTAGAATCCAATATCCTTCACACAGGACCTTTTGAGTAAAAATCGAGAAAAGCATCGTGTTTGGCGGGATATTGTTAATTAAATAATTTATTTATTTATTTTTACTTTAAGACATATGTAGTTTTTCTTACAAAAATCAACGCCTTTTAAGATCGTGATTTTTTACTGTTTTTCTTAAAAAAAACTTTGTCCTTGCGGGAGAGGAGGACATTCTTATTTTTTCCTAAAATTTTATTTGGGAGATCTTGACCACCCTATTCAACTTTTGAGAACTCTTAGAATACGATCTAAATTTTTCAATACGCCCTAATATGGAGGATATTACAGCCTCCATAATATACTTGGACAACGATTTAACTATCAACTTTGAAAGTCTTGTTTTTCCGTCGCCAGTAAAAGACATTAAAATATTCGAGGAAGTAATCCTAGATTAAGCATCAATGTCTTCGGGTTCGATGATGAGATCAAAACTATTGTCGGACCCTACTACTTTACAAAGGAGGAGAAGAGTACACACCTCAATTTGCTTTTGCTTCAGAAAGGAGACAAATCCCATTACATAAGGATCAAGAATATTTCAACGTAAATAAAAAAATTATGTTTATAGATTTTTACACAAGTACACAAGTTACAGAATATACTCATAGAATGTTTCTATGTAATTGCTGCCTGCAGTACTTCAGTTCGGAGTATAAATTACAGCGTCATCGTCTGGAGTGTAGCCGAATAGTTACAAAGGTTCCTGATTTAGAAAATAGTAAACTTAATTTTAAAAATTATAAACATTATATGAATTAAATTGCGAGCTTTTAGATCAAGTTAGTTTTTAAGATGGCAACAACAGCAACTCTGTATAGAGTCAATCACTTAGCTGACTAGACAGTTTGTTTCGGAAATCGCTACATTTTTCTCTTCAGTAGTATTTGAGTGATCAAATGGCAACCTTGGTAGAGTTGATGGCGGTGATCTATAATATCAGTTTCAATTTATAGCAGCAACAACAACAACAACAAACACAACAACAACAACACATGCATTGTTGTTGTTATTGGTGTTGCTGTTGCTGCTATAAATTGAAACTGAGCAAGCTCTTCATATCAATGAAAAGCCATTAAAACTGTGTTTTAGAAAGTTTAGACCCCTATAAGAATTTTCACATAAAATAAAAATATTTACCGTTGAGCTGTTTGATAATAAGCTGTTGTTGTTGTTGTTTTTGTTGTTGTAGAGCATCTTGCTATAAGGGGTCGTCCATAAACTACGTTACCAATTTAGGGGAGGGGAGGGTTTTTGAAATGCACTACGATAAGTAACGGTAGGGGGGGAAGGTGTTTAGATATTGTAACGTTACCAAAAATTAAAAAAATCGACGAAAAACCTCTAATTAATAACACAATCATTTCAAAAATTTTTAACCTTACATGTTTATGTTTGATCGTCTAAAATGATGGTTAACTTTGGTTTCAACGATTTCTTCCACCACCTTTTCCCTCGACACAGGAACCTTTTGGTATTCCTTCACCATCTCAGCACACGTCTGAAAAATGTGGGTCTTTGCTTTTGCGACAGGCTTTGACGTTAAGGCCTGAATATTCTTGATCAAAGGAGATACCGTATGACATGTACTGTCCTTCTCAGAAAGAAGAAATCGGTTCAAGGTCGTGTCCTACCTGCGGCTTGTATTTCGTTTTTAAAACTTCTATGAATTGCCATAAATTTGTATTATATCGTTTACAATAAATCGGAATAAAAAATACTATTTAAATAAATCAATTTTCAGAAAGCATTTACACAAAAACACAGAACTTGGTGCAGCTCGGGTGCAGCCTTTAAGGGTACTCTGTCAAAGACCAGGAGAATTTCTTTGAGTTTGAAATGAGGATTCACCTGAATGGGTCGACATAGAATCCGATGAAAAATTCTATTTTAAAGAATCCTCAACAAAGCTACCAGCTTCTTCTATCCCAGTGATTGAGAGCATCGAATCTTGGATCGCAGATGGAATAGCTTTTACAGATGATATTAATTATTTATTTTT
Organism: Dichetophora obliterata; assembly: GCA_963920525.1. NCBI lineage: Eukaryota > Metazoa > Arthropoda > Insecta > Diptera > Sciomyzidae > Dichetophora > Dichetophora obliterata. Next base: position 118,612,643 of record OY986435.1, read on the forward strand.
TTTTTCAATTGTTCCTTTAATGTATCTAGTCATACTAGTCACTAATACTAGTGAAAATTGTCAGAGCTAGTCAAAATATATAATCATTCGAATGAATTAATTTCATATGTCACGTTACTTTAGGGGGTGGGGAGGGGTTTTGAAAAGCCCTACGAAAAGTAACGCAGGGGGAGGGGGGTAAAAAAAACCGGAAAATCAGTAACGTAGTTTATGGACGACCCCTAACGAATTGAGATAAGCATGTGTTGTTATAAATTAATAACAAGCGTGTTGGTAGACAGACAGACAGACAAACGAATAGACGGATAGATGAACAAATAGACAGTTGATCACTAAATTGAAGAATAGCGTTCGAGAATGTAGCTTGCGTTGGAAGGCAGGTAGACAGACAGATGGAGAGACCGACAGATGAATAAAGAGCGGTTGCATTGCTTATACTGAATTTCATGTATCAATTAATAAGAATTCAATAAACTTTGATTTATGATATATGTTTAGAAAGTTAAGAACCCACACAAATTTTCATATAAGAATTGCTTTTTCTTTATATTTTTTATTTATTTCATATATATTTTGAAATTGTAAACATAAATGACCACATTTTATTGTATTAAAATTTTGTAATCTATTGAAGAAGAAGGATGATCAAAAGTTTGCAAAATGGATAAAGGAACCAAAAGACTCAAAAAGAAGATTGGTAAAGGAGTAAAAAGATGTGAAAACAGAAGAACAAAATTTATACTCACCCCTAACCAGTGAAATTAGAAGAATATTTTAAAATAAGTTATTATTAATTAATATTCCATGTTTCCTTTCTATATATTTATAAATAAAGAAGACATAAATGATTTCTTTTTAATTTTGTTTTTATTATTTAATATTTCGATACATGATGAATCATCACCATGATAAATGATGATAAATTTATTATTTTTTTTTTATTAATTAATTAATTTATTTTAAAGTGACCCCATGCAAGGGTGTCTACTCTATTTTCAAATATAAATCGCTTATCATCTAAATAACTTAACACAATTTTATACATTTCTTGTGTATATAACTTATGTATTTTAGATCTAAAAAAATACATCTTATCATAATAAATTTTCTTATCATATAGACATTTTTTTATAATCGCTAATGCTAACAGACATCAATGCCGATTTTTTGACGCCTTTAACTTTTTAATATCACTATCACCTTCAACACTTATCGAATATATTTAAGATCTTCATCCAATGAATTCCCTCATTATTTTACCACTATTTTCATCTTTCATAAACCCTTAAACTTTTTTATTTTTTCTTTCAATGTTATATGGGTTGCCAGCTTTCAGCTTCAGATGTATCAAATTTTAAATTAAGGTCTGCTTTAATGTCATTATAAAAAGCATCAGTTTTGATTGAATAAATGAATGAATCCGTATCCATATAGCATAAACTCAAGTTTTTATAAAATTTTGGAATCATGTAATCATAATGAAAATCATACATTTTCCACTTGTAGAATTCAAGAACAACAAATTCTATATAAATTGGTTTGTCATATAGGGTATGTATTCTATTTAATTAAATGGCTGCCATATTTTCAGTGAACCTTGTAGAGCTATGGAAATTCGGTTTAGCAATTAAACTTCTTGCTCCCAATCTTCTACCTCTACTTTCCCACTCACAGACAATTTTCACATCTTTCCTTTTATCCACATTCTCCATGGTTTTTCCATAGATTGCATTATTTAACAATTTAAAAAATTCTTTTCAAAATCGTTTCTAGCTTGAGTTCTATGCAAAGTATTAAAAACAATATATTTCTTTAACCATAGAAATTGTTTAAATTTTAGAATTCTATGGATCTTTTTGAACTTAAGTCCATTTTGTAACACATTGTTGCAAATTTATATAATGTATATTGTCATTTGATTTATTATACAAATTAACTAGAAGCTTTTGATGTTCACCTAATTCTTTTATTCATTGAACAAAACGGTAAATCAGTATGCAATTTGTGAACTTCAGTGGGAGTCTCTAAATCAACTTCCAATTTATATAATTCGTTAAAATCATTAGAGTATTCATTTAATGTGAAAGTTGATACATCATCAACCCATTCAAATTTTCCTGCAGGTATATATTGAGACATTGCCCAACCATACAAATTATTAGCATCTAAATAAATGAGGTAATTCGATGGTTTTTAATTATCGAAATAACTCATGTATTTATTATTTGCTTTAACATGTCGTTTTGAACATTGAACAATGCCTCCTTTTATACCTTTTTGAATGAATTTAATCATATTTAATCTGTTAATAACTCTTATTCCATTATCGTATACTTTAGCATAGTTCCACAAGATAGTCCGGGAGCTGTATAGTATTGACAAGGATCTAAATTGTAAATAGATTTACAGACTTTTATGAAATTTTCAAAGACATCTGTTAAAAGTAATACATCTGTTTTAAGATAAAGCTCTAAGTACTCATGTAGTGTTGAACAAGGTCTTCGTTGGTTAGTTTGTTGAAGAACTTTTTTAGAGGAACTTTTCTAAAGAACAAGAGGTAAACATTTCTCTCGAAGGCGATTCATTGAATCAAAATAATCATAGGCGAACACACCTTTTGCCTTAAGAGAATGAATTCCTCATCAACCGGAAACTCTGAACGTAAAACATAAAAATCTGAATGAGATAAATTGTTGGCAAAGCTTGAAAGACTAGAAGCCATAAATGTAAATGAATCTAAAAATCGCAATTCAAGACTTCCACCGTTATTTTCGAAGTGTATATGTATACTTGAAAACTGAAATATAAATTTCCTTGTTTATTGGTACTACATTTATTCTACCGGGAATCGATGAAAGTTCTTTAATAAACAAGTGATAATCATATAAAGAAAGATTATGAAAAAAAAAAAATTTAAATAAAGTTTACATTCTGATAATATAAATTACATATATTGTGTGCTGGACCTCGATATTTGCCAGATCAATGACAATGATCTGTTACAAGTCTAAATTTATCATAATCATTATAACTATCAACATAATTTGAAGGTTTTTCACATATATGACAGACACATGGTACTATTGTTTTGAATATGTAATTCCTTAGGAGTGAGGAAATTCATTGGAATAACTTTACTTAAATAATCATTACAAATACTCTTAGCATCGCTAACTAAATTTATAAAAAAATGCTTAGGTGCATCTTCACCAGTAGATCTAAGTGTAATAATTTTAATTCACTTATCTAAAGAATTGTCAAAGGCACACTTTTTATAGTAGCTATATGCGCAGGGATTATGTCTCTGTACTGTTTTTGTATAGTCAGAATTTTGAATGTTTTCTGGTGTTAGAAAGCATTCAAAATACGCATATCCAACGAATGGTACATCTAACTTTTGTCTTTAATTTTTAAAATAAAGTTTCCTATTTTCTAAATCAGGAACCTTAGACGGTGACGCCGTAATTATACTCCGAACTGAAGTACTGCAGGCAGAAATTACATAGAAACATTCTATGAGTATATTCTGTAACTAATGTACGCAAAAGTCTATAAATAAAAAGAAAAAAGTGTTATTTTTTGGGCCAATTTTAATTTTTATTTAGTTATGTAGAGGTTTTTGGCCAGTAATTTTTGATTCCAATTTTTAATATAAAAAATATAAAAATTCAATTTTTTCCCGACGTTTCGTCACTTGTTTGGCGACATCTTCAGGGGAGCTTCCGTTTATTTTTTTCTAAAAACACAGTAAATGTATAACAATTTTTTAAAATAATTAATAAAAAAGAATAAAAACCTACTTTACATTAAATTTGACTTTAAAAGTTTGAAATTACAAACACGAAACGTTACATTTCATGAGCTTTTTAACAAACAGATTATTTATTTTAACAATTATTTACTAAACTAGCTTTCATAGCCTATTCGTCAATTGCTACTGCATAATTGTTATATATGTTGTCAGTGTCTTCTTTATAGTTTATTGCTGTTTCCCCTTTTTGTTGAATTCTTAAACTTTCCAATGTCATTCTTTTATTTTTTCTATTTTCAACGTCTAAAATTTTCACCTCTTCAAAGTCAGCTGTGTGGCCTGTCGTCGATTTGTGTTGTGATAGCGCTGTTGTTGTTTTTTTGTTTTTTATGTCCAGCTTGTGTTCTGTTATTCTTATTCTAAGTGCTCTTTTTGTTGTCCCTACATAAATTTTGTCGGAGCTTTCGTGTTCTGAGCCTTTGCATTGTAATTCGTATACAACGTTGTTTTTGTCTTCGTTTTTAATTTTCGTTTTCGTTTTTGTGAATATTTGGTTTAAAGTGGCGTATGATCCGTATGCAAACGTTGTGTTGTCCGCTCTCATTATTTTTCGTATGTGTTAGTTAATTAGTTAGTTTAGGTATATATATGACACCTAAGTATTTTTTTGTTTCTGTTTGGAAGTTGCCAGATTGTTGATTTTGATCTCTTGTTTGGGTGTTTAGTCTAATTTGTAAAAAACTCTTATTTATTAAGGAATTAGTGAGGTGTGTTGGGAAGTCGTTGTTTTTTAGTATTATTTTTAGCCTTTTTATGTTTTTGTCCAGAAATTGCATGTCAGCTAAAGCAAATATTTTATTTATTAACCCATTTTCAGCTATTGGTGCATTTTTGCACCAGTAGCTTTAGAATTTTCTTCAGGTGAGCGCGAAAGTGATATTACCCGGCACTGTAGAGATTATGTTAGTATGGACCTTTGGCAGCACACATTATTTTTGGTTTGAGTCGATTCTGTCGTTTACTTGGATTTTACGACCACGGCGCGTCGTAATATTTGGTTTTTTTTTATATTTTTTATTTTTGAAAATTCCGTTTTTTCAAATCGCAAAAAAGTTTTCAAATCGCAATATCGAAAATTTCTTTTCAATAGTAACTATTATAAGTTTTTAATTTTATGTTAAACAAAATGTAGAGCCCGTTTGCTGTTTTAAAATGGGCAAGTACGGCTGTTAAAGTATGTGATGCAGCTAGTGGTGCAAAATGCATCAGTCCGCCCAGCCCTTACCTGTGGAGGTAAAAATTTTAAATTTTGCCAGACAAAGTTTAGGGCCACATATAGACTCTGGACGAAGTTTCATCGATTTTGGCTCGGTAGTTAATGAGCCGCCGAAAATGGGTTAAGTTAGTCGCTGTGTTGATTTTTTGTTGCATTGGTTGCGTAGAGTGAAAATTTATAAGTCTACCAGAGCATGTTGTTTTAGAAAACCAGTCAAAAATTATTTTGCTATTTTGTCTATGTAGTTTGACGTCTAAGTATGGTATTGTTTGGTTTTTTTCAATTTCAATTGTTAATTGTATGTTTTTATGGTAACTATTAAGTGTTTTATGAATTATGTCTAAGTCTTTTTTCTTTATTATGGCTACAATATCGTCATCATATTTGCATATGAATGCAATATTTATACCATTGTTTTTAAGAATTTCAATAGCGTCGTCAAGTAAGTTGTCCAGAATTATGTCTGCTAATGTCGGAGCAAAATAACATAAATAAAAAAAGAACATAAATAATCGGAGAGGAAACCGAAGTTAAGAAATTATTTATTATCAATCTAAAACCACAAGATGAAGGGATTTTAGGAACACATTAAACTAAAATATTTAACACAGACTTGCACAACTATGAAGGACTACTGCAATATCCCACGAAAACTAGCCAAACAACAAGGACAACTACGATTTCTCATCATATGCAAGCAATATGGTATAACTCCAAAAGATTTAACCAACAGGTCATGCGGAGCTAAACGGATGTTCTCAGTGGACACGGTCAACCAATTTTTCAACAAAATAGAACAGTCTTTCCATAATAAGCTACTGAACTTAGAAATAAAAGAAGTAAACATAAACATCAAGAACACACAAAATTACATTTTCCACGCAGAATTACATATGAAAAAATCACTAAATGAATAAGACTACAAGGAATTCACAGAGAGACAAATGCACATATACAATCAAATCAGCAACAGTACGAACAAGGCTTTAGACGAAAAAATTGAAGAACATAAAAACAAACACATCAGAAACATTGGATTCACCTTAAACGAAGATTGGTTCGTTAATAACACGAATGTGGTATTTCCAGCAGACAGCAAGTGGCTACTCTCACTTGGAAGAAAATTTACTCTACCCATCACAAAAAAAAACTTTTCGGCCATACATGTGATTGCTGACCTGGAGCAACACATTCAAAGAATAGAGGATGAAAGGGAAAAAAGCGTTGCCAGATCCACCGTAGTCAATAAGATTGTTTTATTTAAGAATAGGATTAAAAATACGCCAAAGGAAAAATTCATACTGAGGACATACGAACAAACTAAAAAATTCATCAAACTTCATGAGGATGAAATAGTAATAACACAATGCATCAAAAAATCAACACAGCGACTTACTTAATAAATAAAATATTTACTTTAGCTGACATGCAATTTCTAGACAAAAACATTAAAAAAATAAAAATAATACTAAAAAACAACGACTTCCCAACACACCTCAATATTTCCTTAATAAATAAGAGGTTTTTACAAATTAGACAAAACACTCAAACAACAGATCAAAATCAACAATGGACAACTCCCAAACAGAAACAAAAAAATATTTAGGTGTCATATATATACCAAAACTAACTAATAACCAACACATACGAAAAATAATGAGAGCGGACAACACAACGTTTGCATACAGATCAAACGCTACTTTAAACCAAATATTCACAAAAACAAAAACGAAAATTAAAAACGAAGACAAAAACAACGTTGTATACGAATTACGATGCAAAGGCACAGAACACGAAAGCTGCGACAAAATTTATGTAGGGACAACAAAAAGAGCACTTAGAATAAGAATGACAGAACATAAGCTGGACATAAAAAACAGAAAAACAACAACAGCGCTATCACAACACATATCGACGACAGGCCACACAGCTGACTTTTAAGAGGTGAAAATTTTAGACGTTGAAAATAGAACAAATAAAAGAATGACATTGGAAAGTTAAAGAATTCAACACAAAGGAGAAACAGCAATAAAATATTCTGTTTTCTCCAAGCATGACCTTATATTCCTTGTTTATGATTTTCAGCTACCAGAGCAAAAAATAACTTACCGCGAAAATATTGATTATAGTTCTCTTCAGGCGGAGCTCGATCTTGTTAACTGGACAGAAATGTATTACATGTTATCTATTAATGATCAGTTACAGTTCCTACAACGAAATGTCAATGCTTTCACATAAAAGAAAAATTTTGAAACATTGCCTAAGACCATGGTTTTCAACTTCGATTAAGTGTCTCATAAATAAACGTGAAGTAGCCTATAATAAATGGAAACGTCAAAAAACACCGGTACGCTACAATCTTTTCCGAATATGCAGTAAAAACGTAGTAAGGGCGGTGAAAGTTGAAATATTTTGAAACTAAATTTAGCTCTGCCATAGACTGCAAAAAGGAGTGGTACATAATACGACAAATCAGGGTTGGTAGTAACTCTCAGCTTACAGATATCAGTGTAGACGTTGACTCCTTAAATAAGACATTTATAGACATTCCTATGCCAACGTCAAGTGGAAACAGCTATTGTAATATTCAAAGTATTCTTAATTTGAACTATTCATTTAGTTTCCAATGTGTTGAATATGATGAAGTACTGCGAAGTTGCTTAGATATTAAATTTAATGCTGTCAGTTTTGATGGAATACATCCTAAGTTTTTCAAATTACTTTTACCTGTGCTTTTCCCTTTTGTTTTATTTATCTTTAATACAATTATAACCAAATCCGAATTTCCTACTACTTGGAAAAAAGCCAAAATAATACCCATTCCTAAAACAGGAAACGACTATCGCCCTATTGCAATCTTACCATACCTATCTAAAGTTTTTGAATCGGTCATTCACAAACAAATAAATAAATTTCTGTATTGTAACAAACTTTTAACTAACACAGTAAGGATTCCGACCAAAACATAGTTGTGTGACCACTCTACTAAACGTCACTGATGAAATCCGATATAATCTCGATCGCAATGACGTTACTTTTTTGATTCTTTTGGAACACTCGAAAGCTTTTGACACGGTCGATCACCAGATCTTATGCGCAAAATTATCTAGCATGTTTAATTTTTCCACTTATGCAAACAGACTAATGAGCTGACTAATACCTGACTAATACCTGACTAATAGGTCACAAGCAGTAAATATTGGTTGCAAGATCCCTAATTTTTTTCCCAGTGAACCGTGGTGTACCTCAGGGATCTATACTGGGTCCTCTACTGTTCTCGGTATATATAAACGATTTACCTACCGTTATACAATGTTGTGGAATTCAAATGTACGCCGATGATGAGCAACTTTATACTAGCTGTCGCAAGTCTGATATTCACTCTTGTGTTTAAGATTTGAATGCAAATTTAAGTAAAATCAATGATTGGACATCTGCTAATGGTCTATGCCTCAACCCAATGAAATCAAAATGTTTAATAATAGCTAGAAAACACAATCCTACTTCGCATATTCCAAGTGTCACCCTAAATGGCTCATGCATCGAAGTTGTAAAAGCGGTCAAAAATTTGGGCATTACTTTTAATAGCAATTTCAATTTTATGAACCATGTGAATGTCACTGTAGGAAAAATCTATGGTATGCTCCGCACCTTGTGGGCTACACAGTATTTTACACCTCTCAGCATTAGAATGCTATTGGCAAAAACTTATCTTGTCCCCACTTTATTGTACGGAAGTGAGATTTTTGCATATTGCGACGCTGCAAGTAAGCGTAAGCTAAACATTATCGCTCGTAATGTCTTTGGACTTAAACGAGCCGACCGCATATCACAATTTGCAAAACAAATTTTTAGTCTAACTTTAGACAATATCTTGAATTTGAGGGTGTTAGTTTTCCTGCATAAAATTATCTTTACAAAGGAACCACTTAAATTATATAAAAAATAAAATTTTTAAGATCTCAGCGCGGAAACAATTTAGTTTAACCAAAAGAATTCTGCTTAGCGTCCAAAAGACAGTTTTTTGTCAATTCCATACGTCTTTGGAACTCTCTTCCACCCTTCTTACAGCGTATTTGCAGCGCAGCAATGTTTAAGTCCAAGCTCACTGATTATTTATCTTCTCTCTAAATTCACAATTATTTTCATTCCTCTTCATATTTTATTCATTCTAAAATTAATTTCTCAACTTGCTTCATTTTCTTCTTTTCTTAGGCTCATAAGTTTAATTTAATTTTTTTTTTCATTTTTGTATAAGTTCAACCATCGTTATAGTTTTTCTTAATTTAATTTAATTTAATTTAATTTAACAAAATTTTAAAATTTAGCGTTGATTATTAACTAAATCATTATACATCGTTATTTAATATTAATTATTGTTAAAATTAATAGTTTTCTTCTTTTTTTTTTAATGTTTTTTAAAATATAACACTCTGTTGATTTGTATATCTACATATGTAATCAATGCTTCATTATAAGTTTATTCTTGTTAGCACTTAAGCAAATTGATAATTATAATAATAATAATAATAATAATAATAATAATAATAATAATAATAATAATAATAATAATAATAATAATAATAATAATAATAATAATAATAATAATAATAATAATAATAATAATAATAATAATAATAATAATAATAATAATAATAATAATAATAATAATAATAATAATAATAATAATAATAATAATAATAATAATAATAATAATAATAATAATAATAATAATAATAATAATAATAATAATAATAATAATAATAATAATAATAATAATAATAATAATAATAATAATAATAATAATAATAATAATAATAATAATAATAATAATAATAATAATAATAATAATAATAATAATAATAATAATAATAATAATAATAATAATAATAATAATAATAATAATAATAATAATAATAATAATAATAATAATAATAATAATAATAATAATAATAATAATAATAATAATAATAATAATAATAATAATAATAATAATAATAATAATAATAATAATAATAATAATAATAATAATAATAATAATAATAATAATAATAATAATAATAATAATAATAATAATAATAATAATAATAATAATAATAATAATAATAATAATAATAATAATAATAATAATAATAATAATAATAATAATAATAATAATAATAATAATAATAATAATAATAATAATAATAATAATAATAATAATAATAATAATAATAATAATAATAATAATAATAATAATAATAATAATAATAATAATAATAATAATAATAATAATAATAATAATAATAATAATAATAATAATAATAATAATAATAATAATAATAATAATAATAATAATAATAATAATAATAATAATAATAATAATAATAATAATAATAATAATAATAATAATAATAATAATAATAATAATAATAATAATAATAATAATAATAATAATAATAATAATAATAATAATAATAATAATAATAATAATAATAATAATAATAATAATAATAATAATAATAATAATAATAATAATAATAATAATAATAATAATAATAATAATAATAATAATAATAATAATAATAATAATAATAATAATAATAATAATAATAATAATAATAATAATAATAATAATAATAATAATAATAATAATAATAATAATAATAATAATAATAATAATAATAATAATAATAATAATAATAATAATAATAATAATAATAATAATAATAATAATAATAATAATAATAATAATAATAATAATAATAATAATAATAATAATAATAATAATAATAATAATAATAATAATAATAATAATAATAATAATAATAATAATAATAATAATAATAATAATAATAATAATAATAATAATAATAATAATAATAATAATAATAATAATAATAATAATAATAATAATAATAATAATAATAATAATAATAATAATAATAATAATAATAATAATAATAATAATAATAATAATAATAATAATAATAATAATAATAATAATAATAATAATAATAATAATAATAATAATAATAATAATAATAATAATAATAATAATAATAATAATAATAATAATAATAATAATAATAATAATAATAATAATAATAATAATAATAATAATAATAATAATAATAATAATAATAATAATAATAATAATAATAATAATAATAATAATAATAATAATAATAATAATAATAATAATAATAATAATAATAATAATAATAATAATAATAATAATAATAATAATAATAATAATAATAATAATAATAATAATAATAATAATAATAATAATAATAATAATAATAATAATAATAATAATAATAATAATAATAATAATAATAATAATAATAATAATAATAATAATAATAATAATAATAATAATAATAATAATAATAATAATAATAATAATAATAATAATAATAATAATAATAATAATAATAATAATAATAATAATAATAATAATAATAATAATAATAATAATAATAATAATAATAATAATAATAATAATAATAATAATAATAAT